>CM059204.1:15867673-16330173 GCA_030347435.1 Clarias fuscus | reverse complement strand
AGAAATCAGCATATTTGCACAAGGTTGAAATTTTTTTTATTTTAATTTGATTATTTTTGACATTTGAGCCATATGTGATAAACCGTGTGAGATTTACAGATGTGGCGTCACTCCTGGATGGATTTGAGACTTCCAGCAACAATTGCATGCCAAACAGCAGGGGGCAGTAGATGTAAAGGTACACAGACACGCAAGAAGTAAATAAACAACCAAAATTTTTATACATTATTAATACTTTGTTAACTTTCTCTTAGTGACACAGAATGAGAGTTTTGTTATCAACACGTCTCCAACGGCGTTAGATGTCTTTTAGGCGGCCCGAGATGAAGAGGTCTATGATTTTATGATTCTGTTAACAGTAGAAAGGGGATTCACAGTTATTTGTCTTTGGGACGGTCCACCCTAAACTTGCCCGGCATTCTGGCTGCTTTAACTTCTAGGTCTGCTTAAATCTGGGGCTATTTCAATTTCAAAAGAAGGAAACAAACAGTACGCATAATAATACTGACACATTTTGGTGCATACATTTTATTCTGAGCATCTATTTACTTCTTGTTTACTATTTACTTCTTATTCCTGTGTAGAGGTTTGAGTAAAATTCCCCCAGCAAACAAGGTAGATAAACCTCACAACCAGAAAACAGCATCACTATAGTCTGAGGACTTAATTATTAAACCCTGATAGTGCCATAGAGGGAGGGACTGATAAGGAATCTGTGAAGATTCCCTGGCTCGCTCCTTTGTCCACTAGCACCATACGAGCAGGCCAAAACGAATTGAGAAGACAATAAATCACTTTTAACAACATTCACAGCTTTTTTTTTTTTTCTTAGACTCTGTCAAGCACATTCAGTGGTGTGGTGAAGACAATGGGGAAAAGAGTTTGTATTTGCAGAATGTGTGCTATTCAACGGTGCTTCTTCACATGCCAACTGGCTCATTTTAAAGGGTTTTAAATGTGTGTAGGATGAAGGCTTAGAGAGGAAATAAAAAAATCCGAAACATTTTTATTACACAATTGCCCACATTGTGCTCATCTCACTTTAGACGGAGGTTGGAATAACTATAGCATGATGGATTCTTTTTTCCTTTTGCAATTTTATTGTCTTGCTAAGTTTTACTAAGCACAGCCATCTGCTGTGAGCTATTTAGCATGAGCTATTAATTGAAAATGTCCAACACTGGTTTAAGGCACCGCTTCAAATGTAAATTCATAAAGGCATCATTAAAGTAAAAGATCATAATAATAAGCTATAATAATAACATAAGAATAGAGATGATGAATGCCTTCATTTACTCAGCATGTCACCTGCAGAAGGTTGATGTGAAGCATGTAGAACAGGCAAGCATTAGGCTCTGAATGACTTTGACCAGGGTCACACTGTGATGACTAGGCAACTGGGTCAAAGCATCCCCGAAACAGCAGGTCTTGTGGTTTACAGTAAGTACTGGTAAGTACCTAGCACGCTCATTGGCGTGAATGCGGAGTGAAGTCTAGCCCATCTGATCCGATCCCACTACAGCACCACAAATTGGTGTAAAGGTTAATGCTGACTCAGACTGAAAGGTGTTAGAACACACAACGCATGGTGCTGAGTAAATAAAGACTAGTCAGAGAGATACTTGCAACTGTCCACCACTTAATGCACCTACAATGCGCACTTGAGCATTAGAATTGGACCATGAAAGTGAAATAAGGAAGAAAGTGGTCTCTTCTGATGAATGATTATTACTTTTACATAATGTGGATACCCGAGTGTGTGTGTCACTTATCTGGTAAAAAGATGGCAACAGGATGAAAGCAACCCAGCAGAGGCTGTGTGACACTCTGGGCAAGTTTCTGATTCATGGCATGGTTCCTGGTCCTGGCATTCATGTGCATCCCCACTTACAGTTAAAACCAGATGTTTACATTCATATTAGCCAAAAACATTTCTACTTTTTTTTTTTTTTTTAATTCCTGACACCACGAGCTTCTTACAATAAGTTGCTGAAATTTCAGCCCATTCTTACTGACAGAACTGAGTCAGGTTTGTACTGTAGGCGTCCTTGCTCTCACACACTATTTCAGTTCAGCCCAGAACCTTTCTATTAGATTGAGGTCAGGGCCACTCCAACCACCTACCCTGACGCCATTTCTGCCAGTGGCAACTTTGAAAGAACCGTTAGAGACCAAGTCTTAATTTCCTGGCTGATGTTTGGAGATGTTGCTTGAAATTATCTTTCTTCCGTAGGATGCCAACTATTTTATGAAGTGCACCAGTACCTCCTTTAGCAAAACAACCCCCAGAACATGATGCTGCCACCCCTGTACAGTACATCCTGGTTGGGATGGTGTTCTTTGTCTTGCAAACCTTTCCTTTATTCCTCCAAATAACAATGGTAATTATGGTAACCATACCATTATGTTTTTTTTTTTGGTTTTGAAGCAGTGGCTTCTTCTTTCAGGCCTGGTCTTGGCTGATGTTTCCTGATTTTCCCATGATGTTAATAGACCACTTAACTGAGTGTATCTATATTTGACTCACTGGCATTGTGATATAGTGAATTATACGTGAAATAATCTTGAAACAGACGTTGGGAAATAACTCAATTCATGCATAATGTAGATGCCTATTCAACATGCCAAAACTATATATATATTTTAAAACATGAAACTGTACCTAAGTATTGTTGCAGACTAAGATTGTTCCCTGATCCCTTTCAGCAGGATGATGCACACCATACAGACTGTTCAGGAATGCTTTAAGGAACAAGTCAAGCATTCAATGTGTTGACTTGGCCTTCAAATCCAAACATCATGACAAGGTCAAATGTCATGTGTGCAAAATTCTTTTAAATATCTTCCACCCTGTTCGTCACATATCTCTCCATTGGCCACATCTACGGGGAGCAAATACAAAGATCCTCATTGGGAGCGTAAGGACTGGTAGGGACTATAATGTGCTTCCTCCAATACACATGAGGCCAGTCGTGCAGTGGGCCTGCATGGTCGACCTGCTCTCTAGACTCCATTCTATAGATGGCTGTAGCACCACCCTCTTGGGAAGCCTGAAGTATATTTTAAGGATATTTTATTTATAAGGGTATTTCATGTATACAAATTGTTACAAGGACTACATGTACAAAGATACACTCTGTGGGCTGACTGTCATTTCACAACTGGTGTACGACTGGGTGTGCGAAGTAAGTGTGTGTGTGCGAAGAGGTAGCAAGAAGTCAAGCTAACCAGCACGATAGCTTCCTGTACAGCATTGACTGCTAGTGTGAAGTTATATATCATAATGACTAAACATCGATTAGCAAAGACGGCTATGAGTGGATGTGAATGGATATGAATGGATGTAATTGCTGGATGTAAAAGTCTAATTTCAGCAGTGGCTTTATTATGGATGGTGGCAATCAAAGAATATCTCTTTTTTGACAAGACTGCACCTCGAGAGCTCAACACAAACTGATAATACATGCTGGGTTCCCTGCTCTTAAATAAATGATGCTCTAATTACGCTATAACTATGATTAATGCACCCAGGACAGCCTTTCAAAAAAAAAAAATTTTTTTTAAACCTTTGTTTTTCTCCATGATAGAGGAGTATATTTTGAAATGTAAAACCGTTGCTTGTACAATATTCGAACACTTTTATAACAACAGATTTGAATTCATTTGAATGTATGTACATAGGAGTTAATTCTTGTTGCTAATGTCTGTCTCCCCTTTTGTTCTAAATGCCATCTCTTTTATCACCTGCCTCCTCAGTTCTACACTTCTCGCGCTCCCCTGCTGTTTCCAGGGACAAATTATTATTACTCTGACAACTCAGAAAGCATTTATTTTTCTGCCACTTTCAAGCTACAAAAACAACCACAGGCATGACAAATCAAGCTGGGAAACCTATTTAAATGACTAGTCTCAGCTCATCTGGAGTACAAGCAGCAATGGTGGTTTGCTAAATGTCACTAGACCAGTGATATGAATCTGTTTCTGTGGTCAATTGAAAAAAAAAAATGGACTGCTTGGGGTTTCAACTATGCAATGTGAAAAGTGATGGACCTGCAAAAAATGACTTTAACACAATATGCGCAATATGTTAGGATATAAACAATACAAGGATTCACTCACTCACTCTCACTCATGGTCTATACCACTTTATCCTGTATACAAGGTGGCGTGGGGCCTGGAGCCTAACAAGGATTCATGACTATAAAAAATATTAGAGAAAAAACAGACTGCCTCTGTTCGTCTTCATGAATCAAATAGTAGCAAATGTCCATTCTTAGTTCTGACACATCATGTTATGGTTACTGTCATTTTTTTTGACAAGCCAGTCAGGGCATCCACTTAATTCATATCACAGATGACAGATTTTTCAGCTTTAATTCACCACATTAGAACAGGAGTTATAGTTTGCAAATGATCAGCAGTCTTTTGGAGGCATGTTCTCTGGTCAGCAGGAATGCTAATGTTTCGATGAGAGTTGTTATATAGATGTTGCGATCACATCAATAAAATGTCACTGAGATGACGGTGAATAAATCACCCAATCACAATTTTGCAAATACAACCACAAAACAATGAAATTGTAACCTTTATTTACATCTATTCGCACAATATCCGACCACAGCAATGGTCTCCTAAGTTTCTAACAGGGTTGAGAATTCTGATCAGTGATTGAGATGGACACAACAGCTTCCTGTACAAAGCGTATGTATTTAATTTCACACATTGTGATGTTACATATTTATTTCTTTTTCTTTCAGAGATATTATTATGAGGTGCATCTTAGCTCCCAAATTACTGTGCTGTAATATGGTGCATGTGGAGCCTGTTGTTATGTCTCAGCTTTATTTATGAGCTGTAACGCTATGTCCCCTTATGGTCCAGTGATCAGCAAACAGTGAAACAGAATTCAGGACCCCCTCAGGCCATCAGTTTGGTATTAATATTTCTTTGAAGTTGCTTTTGGACCTTTGCGTTCCAAAATGAGAGTAATTAAGCAATAATTAAGAAATATCGCACTTGAGGAAGCAGTTGGTGCGTACGACCACATCACAGCCGTGCTGATATTTTGTACAACAGCACTCCTTCTCGTGTGCTATTGCTTATTTACATAGTACTCACATTATGAGGATTTAAACAGACACTTATTTTCCATAAACATTACTGATTAATCTGTAAAGTTGACTCAGATGTAGTGTTACTAGACATATTTTGCACAGAGGTGCTGATTGTGAAAAGCAGACGTTGACACAATCTATATAAATAAAAGAAAGGTTTTGTCTGTACATTGGTCACAACTCGCTCTTTCAATGACATCTTTACATTTCATACATTGGAGGACCCGAAAGCAGAAAAAGTTCTGTCCGTATGTCTTTATGTCTGTCCAGCTGATTTTGTCACAGCATCACGCAAAACTGGCTGAACAGAATTAAATAAAAATTTGCCAGTTCTTGGGTATTTGCCTGAAGTAAAATCTTTGCCATAAATGAAATCAAAATGTTGAGAAGAAGGGGTGTTATGAGCAGTTTTGTGCCAGATTACCTCACAGGCCATTAGCCATTGCTTCTTTTAGACAAATATAACACTTTTGCCCTCAAAGTGGACGTGGCTATATGCGTCACTCAACAGAGCCAATCAACGCTATAGTTTACTGTCAATACACAGAGTATACAGTTTGTCTCATATATTCCAAAACCGTGGTGCTAATTAAAGCAGTAATGTAAAGCGCCACTATGAGAAAACACGGGTCATTAGGGAAAACATATCCACAGCAGTCCGAGGTGAGGAAATAATAAAAGTAAAATACCCCAACTGACAGTGTTATGCGCTTAAATCAAAATACACAGGGAGTGTATTTGGATGACAACGAACAAGGAGAAATTTATTGTCATTCTCTTCATCTGCTAGTCATTTGCTCTGATGATAATTTGCTCTGAGAAGCTGCAATTGCCAAAACAAACTAAGCACATTTACATAACCGTCGTGATGCTTGGATTTCTAACAAAGAGATTATTAATATGATATGAGGAAAAAAGCTCAAAAACTTATTTCCAATTTGATGTTCCAAAACTTTTTTTTTTTTAGTTATTCTTCATTCTGGTATAGTTAACTGTAAAGGTATTTCAGACTCTCGAGCATGTCTGGATATGATAAAATCTCATTTAATGACAAAGGAACTAGAGGTGAGAGTTTTGTATTATCCTTTTGCACTGTCCCTCTTATCTTTCATCATTATTTTTGTTTAGAACTTCTCATATCTTCTCTGTCCTAGGACAATTCTTCCAGACATCTGTTTATATCAGCACACCCTGCAAACACTCTTCACAGGCAGCTCATACAGTCAGGCCCATACATTTTGGAAATTTATTTTGGTATTTTGATTCTGTACACTACCTGTACAGGATTACCTTTAATAGTTGGATGAAAATCTTTTGCAGTCAAACAACTGCCTGCAGACTGAAACCCATGGACATGAGCAAATGCTGACTTACCTCCCTTTGCATGCTTTGCCAGGCTTTTAGAGCAGCTGCTGCTTCTTTGTGGGTCTTTCTGTCTTCAGGTTTGTCTTCATTAAGTTAACAGCATGCTCTATTGGGTTGAGAACATGTGATTGACTTGGCCAGTGAGGAAAATCCCATTTATTTGCCTTGGGTTACTTTCACTGCATGTCTTGGGGCATTATCCATCTGCAATGTGAAGCGGCATCCTGTGACTTTTGCAGCATTTGGATTAATCTAGCCCTTCACTTACGCTTCAGAATTCATCCTGCTACTTTTATCAGCAGTCAGGTTATCATTAAACGCCAGTGACCCATTTCCATTAGCAGCCATACACACTTGTCATAACACTGCCTCCATCATGTGTGATAAATGATGTGGTATATTTTCACCATGAGCTGTTCCTTTCTTTCTCCATGCATTTCTCTTCCATTTTTTCAGGTACAAGATAATTTTGGTTTAATCAGTCCAAAGAATCTGGCAAAGCTTTCTTGCAAAGTCTAAACTGTCCTTTCTTGAGTGTTACCAGTGGTTTGCACCTCACATTATGTACAGTGCTGATCTGTTACATACTCTAAATATAAAAAGAAAAAATTTATCTGTATAGTTATTGAATGTTTTGTAATTACTGTGTATAGTATCTGTCTATAACAAATATACAGTGTTTTATGTTGTTCTGTACTCTGAGAGCCACAAACAGCAGGAATCAAATCCCTTTTTTTTTATCAACATACTTGGAGAATAAAACCCGATTCTGATTTAGAATTGCACCTTGTTGTAAATCGTCTGTATTCTCTTCATTCTCTTGACTGTAGACTTTGACAATGATGCATCTACATCCTCAAGAGGATTCTTGACTTGGCTAAAATGTTTTTCTTCATGGACAGAATTCTGTGGTTATCCACTTTAGTTGTTTTCTGTGGTCTTCCAGAAGGGGATCTCAAACTAAAAACTCCTTCCTCCAACTTGGTAAAGTATTGGAACACCAGAGATGTTAATTATTAATCAATTAATTGTCATTAAAAATGTAAACAGCTGAAATGTATTAACCAATAAGTTTTGATTTTCATGAAGTGGTTACCTCGGCAACATAGCTGTAATCCAACCTTAACCAGGCTCCTTAAATGCTTGCTAATAACTTATTTAAATGAATCTTTTGGGATTTCCTTCATAAACAACAGACAGCGTTGACCTGCTTACATCCACTTCTTCTGCCACTTTTTTTTTTTTAAATGGACAATTGGCGCAAAACTTATTGCTGTGGTTTGCGAGCGTTTCACAGGTTCAGTCGATGTAGTATGCTAAAGGAGTGGAATGGCTATTTTCAGATGAGTGTGTGCGCAATTGTGTAAGAGAGAGAGGTTCTGAGTGAATCAATGCTTTACATGCAATTAAATAAGATTTTACCTACGTAAGGTAAATTTTACATAGACAGCATCTGCAAATACTCTTGCTTTGAGAGAGCATTGTTACTTTTCAGTTTCAGAATAGTGAGTGCAATATCACCACCTACTGGCAGGAAAAAAGATTCTTTGTACGAGACATGACGTTTAAATAATAAACAGCACAAGATAAATAGTTTTTCACTGTTCACTAGATACTTTTATAGTAGTTTTAAACACTTCAAAACATATGAGCAATATAGCTGCTTGAGACAAATCAGACAATAAACATTAGTGTTATTGAAGTGAATCGAACTGAAAATTGCAACATCGAATAAATGAATTAAATTCAGTCACAGCTCTAATCTTGACCCTGGATAAAATAGACCAAATTCATCCATCCATCTATGAAGTCAGTGTTTGAATTTTATAATCCTCTAATGTCTACTAAGAGGTCAGTTCTCAATACCAGCTTTGTGGGATTTTTAGATCAGTAAATAGCCTTTAAATGTAAAGTCAGAGTTTGAATTTGATGAAGATGCAAAGTTTTAAGAGAGAAAGTTTAATCTGTTTAAAAGGTCGTCCACAGTTCACTTGGAAATCTGATGGACAAAAAAATTTGGGTTTTGATGCGTCATATATTGAATGCTCTGAAATATTCTGACTGTTTAAGGATGTACAACGAGTGTGTAAATAACATCACTCATGTTGGTTCTGCTACTGCATATAAACACAAGCTCATACATCATAAATAAACCAGACTCCTCTGGTCTGGTTGTAGTACCCCTCCCAGGTATGGATTAATTTGCTCCAACACAACACTTTATAAACGTCTGGGAAGTCAGTGCAAGGAATACGGTTTGCATTTTTATATATTCATGTTCATAAACATTCACATTTATGTAAAAGATGTAATATGTTGAAATCTAATATTAAAGCAGAGTTATTTTAGAAATCCCAGATTTTTTTTAAATTAGCTAATAATGCCCATTTAGGATCAAACAGTTTGAAAATCCTTGTAGATTGTAATAAATAGACAAAAAGCAAGGTGTTCAAATTAACCTTTTAATTTTTTTCAACAACCTTTCTCACAATGAAGCCAGATAGAAAGCTCTGAACTACTGTTTTTTGTTGTTGTTTTGTTTCATGATTGAATTTGCAACTTCAAAGGAAAAAACAAAACAAAAAATGAATCCAGGAAGCGAGCAAGCCAGAGAAAAGCACAGCTCCCCCCCCCCCCCCCCCCCCCTCCCAGAATGTAAGAGCAGAGGCATTAGCATGCAGTCGGGTAAGCAGACGAGTCCATCTTTATCAGTGACAGGAGTGCTGCTTGTCTCGTTCCACTCACGCTCTCTCTCTCTCTGCAGGAAACTTGGAGCCTTTATTTTATTTTTATTAACCCATTATTTCAATAGTACGCACGTAACTGAGCAGATGAAAGGAAAAGTGCAGGCTGTCATGACATGGTTTCATTACCTCTTTTGTCATTATTAATTCTTAATAAAATTATTGTTATAAGAGCTGATCAAGACTGCTCTATGGGAATGTAATATTTTTTTATATAGGTTGTGATTTTTTCCCCGACAACGAATGGGGTAATCATTTATTTGCCACTCCAGTAGTGCCATACACCACCCCTGATCACTTACTTGTCTAGGGACTAGACATGAAATTTTTTATTCTCTAAATTTAATAAAAGGGTCTATCAATCTTACAGTACAAAACATTTACATTATTCTTCTCTACTGAATCTTTGGCTGGGGATCTTTTACGAGATGTGAAAGCTTTGTTCTGTAAATAAGCGCTCCAAGTGTGCGTTTAGTGATACACAGGGGTGGATATGATAAACAGCTTCCTCACAGCTGCTGGTCCGTGTGGATGGAGTGACTGATCGAAAGGTCCGCTAATTCAAATATGCTAGCAGAGTAATCATACACCTGCTCCCCCCAAATTATGTTAAAAAAAATAATAATAATAATGAAGGAAAAACATGTGGAAAACAAGAAGAGAACCCAACAGACGATGAGGCAGCCACCGGGCAGAGGCGAAAACGTGTGTAAGAGTGTGTGATCTGTCTGGTGGCAGCCAGGTGTCTGTTTGCACCTCAGAGCTGCAGGGCTTTTAGCCAAGCCTCACTTCAGCAGCTCTTTAATGGCCTCGCTGTCGGCTGCCTCGTATGCGCTCAGCCCGTCTGGTCCTTTTCTCTCCTTGTTGGCGCCCTGCACGCACACACACACTTTCTCATATACCATACTCAAATAATGCATTGTAAACATTTAGAAAATCAGCCTGGTGCTGAGGAACTTGCCAAAATAAATGAGCATGATCATCATCATACACGCCTTTGTATCTCTAGTATTATTTATACGCAGCATGTCTGATCATTGACATATTTACACAATATTTACACAGCGATTAAAAGACTTCCATTCTATCACATAGACCAGCACATCCTGAAGCACTTGTAGAGTTGGAGCTCAGAAATGCAACGTTACCGTAAGCTAACATGAAATACAATTATACCTAAATTGATTATCTTGATTAGTTGTAAGCCTCAAGATCGTTGACATGATATGGAACCAACCAGACTTATTGACAACTAGATTATGCACTTCAGTGTCAGCTTGCTACATTTACTTGGAATGCTGCAGAAATATTACATTTGAAAAGAAATAGTCAAAAACAGCAGCTTAATTAAGATAATGGTAGGCCAAAAATTACTTGTTAAAGAATTATATTGTGTTTTTAAACACGTGTCAAAAAAGAAAAAAAAAAGAAAAACAAACAAACAAAAAAAACATTGTCACAGTTGCAGGCAGGACAAAATAAAAATCTGTACAGCACATGCCTGGTACAGAAGCAACTAAATGAGATGAACACGGAGAAAGAGAAAGGACTGCACAAAGCACAAGAAGGGACTAGCAAATGTAACAGCCTTTTTTTTTCTGTGGGGATGCTTCATGGAGAACCTATGAAGACTGAGGACGCTGTGGCTCAAGACCAAACAGCTGGATAAAGAGAATAAAAAAAAAAAAGAAAAAAAAGAGAGATTCCACTAGACAGACAGAGACAATGACGCCAATTTACTGACAAAATAAACGCTCTGCGCGGTCTAAGAGCACTCCTAGTGTCTAACATTTTACTCATTTATTCTATCTTGCTGTAGGCAAAGAAAATTTGCAGAGACTCTTAACCATCTCTCTTAACTGAGCACATTTGATCACAAGTTATATAGCAGTTAAAAAGAATGCTTGTTAAAAATCACAAAATACACTCAAATGCACACCATCATGGCGTCTGGTTTAAATTATAGGGGGGGGGGGGGGGGATTGGACAGACATGAGTTTCTATAATCTTCACAACAATGCATTTAAATACCCAATGCCTACTCTGCGTATTTAACAATAAATATGCGCTATGCTAGTGCTCCTGTAGTCCAAGTCTCACATGATAAATGAACCATATAACATCACCGGCTGAAGATGAATGGTAGACAATTAGACAAGAAATGTTTACTTATCAGAAAAATGAATGAGACAACCACTAGATTCCATTTAATTATCAATACATGATTTATGATTTATACAGATTTTTCCCCTCAGTGTGTCAGCAAAATTCTATCGTCACTGCCGGGAATTAAATAGAATAAATTTATTTTCTAATAGTGGAGCACAAATATATGCCTTCTGTAAAGCAGCATCAAAAAACTGCAGGAAAGGCAGAATGTAAAGGGAGAAAATAAAATGCTACCACAAACCCATTCGCTCTGCTGGGGATTATCAGCTGTAGGCATTCAGCTCAAGGTTCTGGGATGTCCAAAAACCTCTCCTTTTTAATAAAGTTCTTTCAGCATTGTCAGAAAAATGATTGGTTAAGTGTTACATTTGAGTGGAGAACCTAAAAAGACATGGGAGCGGAAAAGTACATTGAAGAGAAAAAAAATCCAAATGTTGAGATCAAACCTGGAAGATCTGTGCCGTTTGTCAGTATTGATTATTGCCTCCAAGTGAAATTCTCTCTTTGATACGTCTAATATGCATGGAGCGGAGATGATGGACTTAATCAGTGCGCAATGTTTCATTTTAACACGTTGACCCCTATTCAATCCCATGTTTCATCTGGTGTAACATCATGATGATTAGTGGCAGCCTTCCTTAACTTAGTGCCCTTAAACTAGAGGTAGACCATCAATTCCTGTTTTTGGGCATTGCAATTTTATTAGTTTTAGGAGCACTATCATCATCGGTCTCAAGTGGCTATATTTCTTACGGATCTAAAATGATTAAAAATGAGAAAAACGTATACGCCAATCTTTCCCTAAAAGAACACTGAATCCCAGGTTCCCGATTCGTAAAAAACTTCAGAACTTTAAAACACTGTTTTATCTGCCTGTTTAAATGGAATATACAGGGTTTGGACGATGAAACTGAAATACTGGCCAATTAATGTTTGAGGATTCATGACTAAATGTGACCAGCCTGGTGGCCGGTCTTCATTGATTGCACATTCCACCAGTAAGAGCAGAGTGTGAAGGTTTAATTAGCAGACTAATAGCAAAGTTTAGCTTAAAATATTGCAATGCACACAACATTATGGGTGATGTATCGGAGTTCAAAAGAGAACAAATTGTTGGTGCATGTCTCACTGGTGCATCTGTGACCAAGACAGCAAGTCTTTGTGATGTATCAAGAGCCACAGTATCCAGGGTAATGTCAGCATACCACCAAGAAGGACAAACCACAAACAACAGGAGTAACTGTGGAAGTGGAAGCTGTCTGAAACGGATGTCCGGGTGCTAACCCGGATTGTATCCAAAAAAACATAAAACCACAGCTGCCGAAATCACTGAAGAATTAAATGTGCACATCAACTCTCCTGTTTCCACCAAAACTGTTTGTCTGGAGCTCCACAGGGTCAATGTACATGGCCGGGCTGCTATAGCCAAACCTTTGGTCACTCGTGCCAATGCCCAACGTCAGTTTCAGTGGTGCCAGCATCGAAGATCTTGGGCTGTGGACAATGTGAAACATGTATTGTTCTCTGATGAGTCCACCTTCACTGTCTTTCCCATATCCGGGAGAGATACTGTGTGGAGAAGCCCCAAAGAAGCGAACCACCCAGACTGTTGCATGCCCAGAGTGAAGCATGGGGATGGGTCAGTGATGGTTTGAGCTGTAATATCATGGTATACCCTAGGCCTAATACTTGTGCTAGATGGGCGCGTCACTGCCAAGGACTACCGAACCATTCTGAAGGACCATGTGCACCCAATGGTTCAAACATTGTATACTGAAGGTGGTGCCGTGGTATTGAGCCACTTTGGGGTGTTTTGGAGGAGCGAGTCAGGAAACATTTCCTCCAGCATCACGTAATGACCTGGCCACTATTCTGCAAGAAGAATGGCTCAAAATCCCTCTGGCCGCTGTGCAGGACTTGTATCTGTCATTCCCAAGACAAATTGATGCTGTATTGGCTACAAAAGGAGGCCCTACACCAAACTAATGAATTATTGTAGTCTTAAACCAGGCGTATCAGTTTCATTGTTCAACCCCTGTACATAAACACTACAAGTTGGCACAATTACCATTTAAAACCCTCACAGTGTGGCGTTCTTTGCAAATAAAGGTCACAGGGATCAAGAATACTCATCTAACATTAGAGAGGTCTAACAGACATCTCTCAACTCAGAACATTGTCCATTTACTTGGAATGAAATTGTTAGATGAAAGATTAGATGCCAGATATCAAAGAAATGCTTGAAATGCTCTAAAAACAGCCAAACGGAAAAGGTTCTTGTCTGTCTCCAAATATTCTTCAAATATATAGCGTTCTCGTTTACAAACACACACTGACCAGGTGGCAACAGCAGGCTCCGCGTGGACCCTTAGATCATCACAGAATCTTTCATAAGACACTGATAGAAAGATGTATGAGTATGAAGCCATGTCTATGTACCTTCTCTAGTAAGAGTTTGACGCAGGCGATGTGACCCTCATAAGTGGCAGACAGCAATGGAGTGATGTCGTGTTTGTCTGGAGCCTGGCAAAATATACAATATAAGCAAAATATTAAGCTCAGGGATTACGGCATGAAAGCTCATCAAGTAGTTGATTACTCACAACAAAATGAATGACCAAGTGTGAGCTTACGTTCACATCTGCTCCTTTAGACAACAGGAATTCCAGTATATCAACCTGGCCGCAGTCCGCAGCGTAGTGCAGGGGTCTTCTACCGCCCTCCAGCATCCGGTTCACATCCTCATCCTGCAACACACACACACACTTTGTTAAGGGTACTGTTTTTAAAGGTTCCACTTATATGCCTTCAACATTCATGGAGAGAAAAATCAATAAACTCTCTCAACCGTTTAAAGTTCTTCATATGAAATTCAGAGGAACAAATACACACACACCAAAAGGCAGCACCTCAAAAACTGATCAACACATACTGCTAACCTCGTCACCTCCATTGTTTGTCATTATGCTGCGCTCCATCCCTTCATCCATCACTCAGGCATGTGCGCGTGTGTGTGTGTGTGTGTGTGTGTGTGTGTGTGTATATGGTCGAGCCAGCTGCTGAACTCAATACCAATGAACTTCCACTGGACAAACCATCGTCCAAAACACAGTACTGGTGCTGATTTTTTTTGTGTGTTATACATATAATATAGAAAATGTGCGCGTGCTAAAGAATATAGTATATAGTTTATGCAACATGGAAATGACCAACGTCGCTTCCCTAAAAATGTCAAGTTGCTAACTTTATTCAATTGAGAGATGATTTTGTGCCCCAAATAATTTAAAACACAAATTATTCATTAATCTTATGACTGTAAAAAAAAAAAAAAAAAAAAAACTGTTGCTTAAATTAAAGCATGCCTTGCAAAATTAACACGTTTTCCCCCAAATTACCAACAGTGGTTTTGTTTAAATGCTCCAAATTAGACATGTTATATGGCCATAAAACATAGAAAACTACAGTTTATTCAGTTAAAACTGCTTTTTGTCATCTGTCCAATAATTATTATTAAACAGGTACCATTAAAATTCCAGGAATAAAAGCTGGTAATCTAAATGACAATTAGTTACGGATACTACATAAAAGAGCATGAAATTGTATTTTGTATGTGTTTCTGTTTAATCTGATAAAAATAAACGTGTATGCATATTTACAAAAAACAAAGCATGGATCAGGATCAGCCTACCTGAAAATGTACTTTTTCACCTAGGTGAGACACTTTGTAGCAGCAATACCATGTTTTGGCCAGTATGTGTATGAGAGTATGCTTCTTTCTTTCTCTCAGCGTTTTCCTCCTCTGCTGTACAACTTTTTTGATCAGATGTCTAGGTTCTGTTCTCTATATGAGAACTCAAGCTTCTGGTTAATAAGGAGCAAATAGCACACCAATAGTCCCCTCTCCCACTGCAGATGCGCTCTCTCAAGAAAAAAACAAAACAATCAAACAAACAAACAAAAAACCAAGTCTGACGAACATATATACATACACAAACAAAACCACTCATGCACCATTTGCACATACCACATGTGTGCTATGCTCTGCTCTTCAGCCCAGGACTGAGGGCATGCCTTTTACTCACATAGAGACATCAAAGTTGGTGGTCTATCTCAAATTGTGCACCAAGCTCTTGCAGGCAGTAAAGTCAGTAATAGTTCTGCAACTGCAAAACCGGTTCGGTGTGGTATTGTAGCACCAAGGGTCAAAAAGCTTTGAATGAGAAATACTGTCCCTCAACAAACGAGTCAAAGATTTTTCACTTTGCACCAAAGCAGCTACATCTAGTTACTTGTACACAAATGCAGTCAATCAAGCCCATAAATATTTAAACATTGAAAACTTTATTTTAAATCTCTCTACTACAGTATAATGGAGTTAATAGTAAATGTAAGCTCAAAGTGGAGTTTCAGCTTTAATTTAAGGTTATTTATATCCAATTTAGGCGACTTTGTAAGAATTACACAAAAGCACACACTGTGTAAGACTTCATGTCTGCTCCCTCCTTATATGGGACACAAGTAATTGGAGAATTGGCTGCAACGATGTTCCATGGGTGGGACACTCAATAACTCATTATTGCATGGGATTATTGTACATTACAGGTTAGCAGATATAAAATGTCTAAAGCTGATCAGGTGTGGTATTTGCATTTGGACTCTGTCACCTTTAACTTTCAACATGGCACCCAAAGATCATCACAGCTCTTTTGGGCTTCATTTTAGGAGTTAAATGATAAAAGATCATTTGGTCTTTTATCATTAAAAAATAAAATAAATAAAATAAAAAATCCCAACTGAGGGAGGGAGAGAGAACAAAAACATTAGGTGTTGCCAAATCAACCATTCTGAGTCAAAGAAAACATTCAAGAGAAGCTATTAGAGTAAATACAGAGAGTTCAGCTCACCAGGTCAATTCTGCCACAACAGTCTATGGACAGAAAAGACAAGAGTATGATGATAAAGCTGTGGATCCTAAGTAGAACATTGAATTGAAAATCATACAGTCCAAAAATGGAATTAAATCAGTCTTGTTGAGCTGTATTAGTTACAGAATTTGACGTTTTATTTTAACTACTTATAAAAAAAACAATTTAATAAAAGTATTGAAATGCTTTGTAACTGGTTTTGTTGCCTGTTTAAATGTCCTGCCAATCTTCTACGCCACACTCCAGTGTACTGCACCAAACACCCAGAAACTCAAAAGATGAAAAAGAAATACGCTCGCAAAGTGCAATTATGTGCACAAAATGGAATCGTTTTGTATTTTCTGCAGAATATTTTAAAGGAAAAAAAGGGGAAAACAAGGAAAAAAAGATTTTAAATCATACAATTAATTGACCCAATGATTAAATTAACCGAGTGACCGTGGTCACTGGGCACCGATAGACATGTATGGCTGGCAACAGAATTGTTTACTTTGTATTTATTGATGTGATTGCTGAAAAAAGCAGCATAATGAATTCTAAGGTGTGCTGAATATGGCTATACAATTTCTACCCCCATCTTTTACTTTAATGTTCTTTTTTGTGTAAAAACATAATAAAAATCATCTTATTGTAGCCGGTCTAAGTACTAGGCAAATACAAGCGCAGACAATCACCATTTTACTTTTCCCCCCACAGTGCCATTACTTATTTAACAAAAATGAAGCAAAAAATACAAAACATGCAATACCAAGTACCCTTAATATTCAATAGCTTGTAGATCCACTTTTAGCAGCAATAAATTGAAGTCATGATGAAGTCATTTCCTTTAAGACTTCATCAGTCTCTTAAGTTCGCATCACAGCAATTTAATTGGCCATTTCAAAACCTTGATTCTTTATTTTTCTTCTTTTTGTCAGTCATTCTGATGTAGATTTACTCGTGTGCTTCGAATCAGAGTGCTGTTGCATGACCCAATTTAGACCAAGCCTTAGCTGCCAGACAGATGGCTTCACATTTGCCTGTGGAATACTATCTGGTTTACAGAGGAGTTCTGATGTAGAACTCCTCTGTATGGTTGACTCAATAACTGCAAAGTGGCACCAGTCCTGTGACTGCAAAATAAATGCAAATCATCACCCCTTCACTGCTGTGCTTGACAGTGGATATGAGGTGTATGAAGTGTTTCTGCAAATACTGGTTTCACCAAACAACTCCATATGATCTCATTTGTCCATAGGACATTGTTCCAGAAGCCTTGTGGTGTGTTCAGACGCAATTTTGCGAATCTCAGTAGTGCTTCCATCTACTTCTAAGACACAAGATACTCTTCCTTGAAGCAATCTTTTTAAGCAAACCATACTTGTTCAGTTTTCTTCTAATTGTGCTGTCAGGGACTTTAAAATTTAACATGCTGGATTTCTCTGGGCACTGCACAGTTGACCTCGGGGTGAACATGTTGGAACGTCCACTCCTAGGAAGATTGATGACAATCTTGCTTTTCACTTGCAAAAATGCTCCAGACCAGGAAACGGCCAAAACTTCTGCATTTATAGGAGATCAGCACTCCTGTTGATGATGAATTAATCAAGGACTGAATATTAGCAGCATCTGTCTGTAACTTACCCTCTTAAAACCTGTGGAGGCAGTAAGATAGTACATGCAGTATTGCCTGCATGTTTTTTTTTTTTTAACCTTTATTATTTTATAAATAATGGCATGGTGAAAAAAGTTGTATTTGCCTAAATACCAAGACCTGCTATGATTAGATTATTGGCACTAACTTTTATACATGACCATATTATCTATTGACATTCAGACAAATGCTTCACTCCTCACTAGAACCCACTACAGAAGGACAATGACCTGAAGCTTACTTCAGACCTAAGACCTTTTAGATCAAATAATGTTTTGCAGTGGCCATGCCAATCATTTTAGCTGACATGAATTGAGCTGCATTTCGCTTGCTGAAGAAAAACTTGTAAAACAAGCAGGAGCTGAAGACAGCTGTTGGGCAGGCCAGGCAGAGCATCACCAGGGAAGAAACCCAGTGTCTGATGATGTCTCTGGAGTACAGACTTCAGTCACTGGAACATGGAAGTAATGCCACTCAAATTAAAGCTAAACTTTGCCAATGTGCTTTTATGGACATGACTGTAATTGTATTAGGGGTGAAACGATTCCTCGAGTAATTCTATTACAAAAAATAATCTGCCTCGAAGCTTCGTTTAATCAACTTTAAAAGCTTGCGTTATATTTTTGCGCAATTATTTGTTGACAGCACGCTTTTGACACAGCGCGCTTCCGGGGTGCAAGCCGCCAGTAAACACCAACGAAGAAGAAGCGCTTACGTCACCCACAAAGCGGAAGGAGACTCAAACAGTTAGCTGTGTATTGATTTGAGGGAGCGTTCAGTTGCGGGCTGCAAAATGGAAGGGAGCGATAAAATTATAAGCGAGCCAACAGAAGAAGAAAGCAGCAAGAGAAAATGACAGAAATCGTCAGTAAAGGCTTATGTTAGGCTGAGATGTAGATTTTGAAACTTTTAGTTGAACAACTTAGTGTTTTAGTGTAATTATTGTAATGTGTGCCTTAGTTTTTTTTTTTTTTTTATCCTTAAAGTAATTTGAAAAGAAAAGGCTAAAATAAGAATGTATGGTGCTTTAATGCACTTAATTCATCTCAGTCAACTTTAATACCCCTCTCTCACCTATGCGGTTTTGCTCGGTGGCCGGAAGTACGGTCCTCCATGATTCACTGCAAGTTTTGGCGCTGCGATTACGTTTCCATCTTTCTGCGCGAAAAATCAAATAGGTTTAAGCCACCTTAAAAACATGTTTAAACATGTTGAATTTTTTTGGCGGACCTTGCAGAACTTCGCGGAACATCGGCAGCTCACGATGCCCAACACCGCATCTCACTGCGAGTCAAACCACATAGGGGGAATAGCGGTATAAGCTATTCCTTGTATTGTGAATAATGACAATGTTTATTTTTGATAAAATGCTGTATGCATTTAAAAAATAAAAGTAGATTTTTCTAAAAAAGAACACCAGTTAATCTTTGTTTCTCTTATATATTTTACATTGCTGTTTAATTAAGCAAAAGTGCATTTTTATCTGATTACTCGATTAAATTTTTGGTAGAATACTCGATTACTAAAATATTCGATAGCTACAGCCCTAAATTGTATGATTAATACTGGTAAGAAATTAAAGTATAGCATTCAAAGCAAGAATGCCGTCACCATTTGTCACATCCAGGTGCACATGCTCTCCATTTTAGTTTCTGTGGTAACAATGACAAGAAGTGGACAAAAGAGAATGTGTTCTCCAAATTCACTTTACAGCAACAGGACAAACCCCTGCTCCGAAAATAATGTAAACTCTGAACAGCTTCCGTCACTTTTACCTAGGAGCTCTGGGATGTTGCCACTCAGGATACACTCCATAAAAAAAATAAAATAAAAAAAAACAGGAGACGGGAATATTAGCAAATCAAATCTGGACAGGCTTGGGTGGGAAATTTAATGCCAGTAATGTGGAGTAGGTCAAAATGTCCCAAAAAGCAATGAACTATGGCACAATCAAAAGAAATTCCAGAAGAACTGATGACATTTAAAATATATATATTTTGGACTGAAAAGGATTTTGAAACCACAGTGAGAGTCATTATAGCTGAATGAAGACCATTGGAACAATGGTGAACTTGTGGCAGGGGTGCCAGTTTAGGCCTATAAAACTCCAGAAGCATGTTTTTGGGGATGAAATGCAGATCTCACATACAGTCAGCATTCAGGATTTCAGGAGACTTAAGGCAAAAACCAGTGATATGTTGAACATACCTTCTCATATTTGCCAAAAAAGCACCTTGATGACCCACAAGCTTTTTGGAATAAATGTTCTGTGGACTGTTGAGAGGTATGAGGGTTGAGACATGTCCTCTTAGAGCTTGCCAAAAGCTAGCACACACCAATAAGAACATTGAAACAGTGGTGGAAGTGTGAGTGTGTGTGGATGTGGTGTTGCTTCAGCCACTTTCCATTACTGACAGAACCTTGAATTCTTCTCCAACCAGAAAATCCTTAAAGAGAATGTCCAGACATCAATCAGTCTGTGCAGTGAAGTGCAAAAGCTATCAGGTTATGCAGCATGGCAAAAACCTAAAGTACAAGAGTACATTCACCTCTGATTGGCTTCAGCCACTGTGTAAAAAAAAAAGAAATCAAATGATGGTTATGTAGTGACCTAGTCAATGTCCTAAATCCAATCAAAATGCTGTGGCAGTTTGGCTGAATTCTGCATAGAAGAGTGGGAAAAAATTCCTTTACAGCAATCTGCAAGACATTTCATGAGGAGAAAATACACAATGTGTACATTGAGAGAATACACAGCAAGTGCATTAAGGGAAAACTGTATACGTGTTGCCGTGCACTCAGTTTTACATCTGCAGTGTATTCTTGTGACACAGGACCTGCTGCTGATGTAAGATCTTCAGTTGTGGGTTAGCTGCTCTCATTTCTCATTAGACTTACAAACAGAAAGTGGACAGAGTACAGCCTCCGTTATTCAACACGTAGCTCAGAGGCCCTAAGAGCAAAAAAGGGAACTTGAACACTGCGTATTTAGTAAAACCAGAACCTGAAGACACGATAAGCAGGAAGTTTAGAACATATCACACATTCTAAACCATAACAGATAAGTCTTCAAAACAATACACTATTAAAAAGACCAACCATCAGTGAAACAAGTCTGTCTGTAGTTTAATGGTAATCTGATACTGTTTTCTTACTCTTTACGCGCGTAAATTAGCCGAAAACAAATTTGGACTTGTTCTGTCAAAGTGATAAATTAATGGTTGCATCATCATCATCATACAGTTCTATGAAAAATTTTAACTCCAGTTTACGGATTGCTCTTTTCTACTGACATGGGCTCCCGAAATAGTCTCGCAGAGTCATTTTTTGAGTTTAACTTTCTGCATTTCTTTTTGTGGTTGTAGTACAGTGAAGTCTATAATAAGTTCAGTAAATGTACACAGGCACAAATGTAACTAGACTGTGTAGTCGGAAACTAACAAAAAAAACTCACCACCCTGCAAATCAAGACTACTCTGGATGAGGTAGGGTAGAAGTTTACCTTAAGAGTTCAAACCATTGATAACAGTCAAGAACAGAAAGGACAATTTATCTATCTATTTATTTATTTATTTATTTATTTTTTAAGAAAAAAACAAAAAAGCCTTTCAAGTACTGGAACAGATTCTTTAGAAAGATTTGGCAATATTATTTTGTAATGGAATGATTGAAAGAGGAGGACACAGAAAAAGAAAGGATTCATGATTCAAAGCATACATCACGTCATCTGTCAGACATTGTGGAGGCAGTGTTACAGGCATGTCAATGGAAACAGGTCACTGTCATTTATCGATGATATGCCTGCTGATAGAAGCAGTAGAATGAATTCTAAAGTGTATAAAGCCATACGTTCTGTACAGATTCAATCAAATGCTTCAAAACTGACAGGATGATAGGAATGTGCTTCACAGTGACAAAGCAACCAAAGAGACTCTAAAAGAACCTGAACAATTTTAAACCAACGACAGTCTTCTGACCTTGACCAAGCAAGAAGTCCAGCAAGAGTGTAAAAAAAATGTTATACAAAGGTACGCTATTTTAATTTGTTTTTATAGTGTAGTCTATATATCAAGTATCAGCATCGCTACTCAGTAATTATCAGCATCAGTCACTTAAAAACCACTAGGTCAACCACTAATCTTCATATACACTGTGTGTGTGTCTAAAAATATGTTCACCCCTGACCATCACACCCATGCAAGTTCCTCTCCTGACTTCATCAGTACTTTATGCATACGCCCCACCATCATGGCCTCACTAATGCTCTTGTGAATTATCACAAATCACAACAGCCATGCTCTAAAATCTAGTGAGTCTTCCCAGAAGAGTGGAGGTGATTACAATTACTTGTTGTGACAATGCTGCCTGTCCAGATTCTCCTCTCAAACAGTACATTGCTGTATTGATATTTTATAGCTTTCACAATAACAATGTGTTTATATCGCATCACTGATTAGAAGGGCCACTAAGTATCCAGACACTTTAGTTAGAGTCCATGAGTAATAGAGTTCGTTCCAGAGATCTACCTGCTGATCTACCAACAGCTTTAGATATCTACGATAGAAAACCCGCAATCATGATACATTTGCTAATGCAATGAGATGGAAGAATAGAGCTGATTCTGCAGCCATTCAGCATGAGCGACCATTACACAAAACAAAGTCACCATTTCCCCTCATCAACAGGAAGTACAAGGAAAGAAACAATGTTGGAAAAAATGTTTAAAAAAAAACAGTAAAACAAACATTCACCATTTTAGGTTTAACACAGGCAGCCATACAGTTGGGAACTGTGACAATAGCAAAACCTGGATGTCTGTGTCAATCCTTTTGGATCAGGTGTATAAATATGAACATCTGAATATTAATCACTTCTTATTTAATATCTCTGCAAACATTATTTGTAAAGTGTAGCATTTGACACTTCCTTGTACAACTATTGAATCTGGAAGAACCATTTCTGCCTGAAATGTTTGTAGAATCCACAGTGAAAATTGATGTTTAAAATATACTTGTATAATGTTGGCAAAAACAAACATATATTTGTGCACAAACTAAAAATTGTCCTTTACTGTGACAGAAAGTAAGAATGCTCAAAAAAAAAAAAAAAAAAAATATATATATATATATATATATATATATATATATATATATATATATATATAAATATACTTATTTCTAGCATTAGTGGGGAGACTGCTCTTCTGGCATATTTTTTTGAGTGCCAATTTGTTCAAATGGACTGCAAAATTAAATGGCAGAGATCCTAAATAAAACGAGTAGCATTTAGCATGTCTGATTATATAATTGGTAGTATATTAATTATACAAAATGAAACCTGTGAACTGATAGATGAATGAATAACTCAGTGAATGAATAAATGAATGGGTCAGGTTGGATTTTGGTCTCTTACTCTAAACTTGAAATGACACACACACAGCTTCATGTTACCCCTGACAGATAAACATAATTAGTCATGGCAATTTTTTTTTGTCCAATCTTGCTTGTGTCCCATGGTGAGGCTTTCTGTTTATTTTTTTGGGGGGTGAGGTAGGACATGCTAACAGCCCACTCTTCTGATTAAAGTTTTACACCAAATTGTGTTTATTTTGTTCAGGATACTGGCTATTACTGTAGGAATGTGCCAGTTATCGAACAATTCATAATTAACAAACATCCGCTACCAAAAGTGTAGCTCAGAGGGCTCTGAGACACAAAGAAAATATTAGAATATGGTGGCTTGGTCACGAATAACCAGTTTTAAAAAAGGGAGATAACACTTGAATTAAGCTCATACTTTTATAATAATTATGTACAACAATATTAAAAACAATATAAAATTAAACACTCAAAATGGGACAATAATCTTTAAAATAGCTAAATGATTTTAAGTACAAAAATGATCCACAACATTATGGTAAATGGGTGCTGTGTATAAATAATGAAAAGTACTTACTTAATTACAGTGACCAATCACTGATGGTTCCCAAAACAAACCACTAATCACCACTGCTCCAAATGACCAATCCTCAATCACCATCATTGCCCCATGACCAATCACAATTTTCCCCTACTACTACCACTTTTTTCACCCAATGATTAAATCACGGATGCCCCAGTGGTTGGTCTACCCACGTGTCTTAATTCATCTTTATGTTACCTTTTGTTATCCATTACTGTTTCCTTTAAGTTGTGGTACCCTGACCAAAGACAAGTTCTTTCTATAAGCACCAAGTTGTAACATATTAAACCACTGCACTTTTGTATCTGATTGGTTATTATGAGGGCACTGTTTGTGTATAACCTCATGGCTGTGTAAGTGGTTCTTGCTGTAACCAGACAGAGAGAGTGTCGGTAATGGAATGACTCTCTATGGTGCCTGCAGCATAGATGAGAACAAGAACTAACTCATTAACTAGGAGTCTGGCCATGTTCATTTAAGCAATATTATGCTTGAAAACATGTTATACTTATGTAAAACCCCCAAATGTCATCAGTGTAGGGGAAAAGCAAAAGAACTTGCCTTGCCTTTCAATTCTTACAGTAAGGACTGTGTATAATTAATACTGAGGGTAGGGAATTAATACAGAGAAGCTTATTTTTTTGCACCTCTAGAGGAAATGGATCAAGAACCCACACTTCTTGAGCTGCAGTTGAAATTTGGTTCCCAGAGGTTGTATTTATAAAAAGTGCTTAAGTTGCCATGTGTGCTGACATCGCAAACTCTAATGAAGTAATGGTTTCAGTGGGACTGATGCTAAAGTTGGACTGTAACATGGCAAGCACAGATGAGTGATCTGATACAGGCAATGAAATGTCTGCTGTGTATGTCAAAACATGCTACTTGATAGGGTTCACCATAAAATCGCAACGCACTATTATTGCATGCACTGGTTTTGCGGATACTACTGAAAAACACAGAACTGATCTTATCTCATTTGCAACTTTTTGTACTTTTACACATAACGTCATCATTAGCATATTTCGACAAGTCTGCTCATCAATCAGCACAACTTATCAGAACTAACTGTTGTTGGTCTTCTGGATGCTCCAGTCGAGGGCACAGGTTTTACGCCTGACGGCGTTCCTGGCGCAACCCTCCCATTTTATTCGGCTTGGGACCAGTACTGCATCCTGTGAGTGGGATTTGGGAACTGGGGAACCACATGGCAGGCGAGAAACCTACCACTGAGCCACCAATGCCCTGCTGTTGTACAGATACATAAACTTCCACACAACCCCATACTCAAGTTATTTTCATATAACTGCACACGTCTTCAAGCGAATTCGCATGTCTTACTCTTAATTCATTTCCTTCTCTTACAAAACTCTATTCCCTTTCATTCTAAGTGAAATTCTTCCTGCTCCATGTACCTCGTTTGAATAAGCAAATGATCATGGTGATTTTTGGTGAATAGGCAAAGCAGCCTGTTGCGTCATCTAGCGACTCGTACCGATACTTTCCCCTGAAACGAGTCAGCAGTGTTACGTTAGTTCCTTGGTGCGAGGGAAGATGTCCGACTCGAGTGGTCGGGCTGCAGGCCTGACTGCGTGCACACCGTCAGTAATGGCTGATTCTTTGGATGCATCATCACACGCCCACTCCATCCTTCTGTCCATCTACATTCGGCTTCCTATGCAGGGCCGAGAGCTACGTACTCATGCGTTTCAATAGAAATAAATAAATAAATAGGAAAACGTTGCCAAATAATGCGACAGATAATGTGGCAGTCGCAAAGGATGTATGATGGATAGATTTTTTATGCAGAAATTATCCGGATAAATCCTCCTCACACGCCGACGCTACGCGGTCACTACACCAGCACCTATTAGCACGCTAGCTATCCATAACGGTTAAACTCGTCCAGCGCGCTCATGAATGCGCTCGTGTTTAACGCATCATCCAGGTGCACGTAAGGCACTTGAAGTTACCCATAAGCGGGCGTATTCACGCTCTTGAAGCATTTATGACTAAAACACCCGGCTGTGCTCGAGACGTTCTCCAGCCAGTCCATTCTCTTACCTTTTTCAGTAACATCTTCACCTCGTCCAGTTCACCATTCTTTAAAGCCCACATCAGCTCCTTGTCCCCCATGCTCTTCCACTTCTGTCGGATGAATTAGTTGACGGAGTCACCGGCTGAGGATCTAAAATCAACAATTCCAGCTAACAGTTAGCCGCTAGCGAGCTGGGACGCTCGGCTAACTTCAGGCAACACAAGCTGTCTTACTATTGTTTTATTATTACAGTAAACACAATTGTTCATACACAGGTGTAAACCTGAGAGATTAAACATTTATGCAGTAATTGAACAGGATATATGGTGACTTACTGTCTTTTATGTGATACGGAAGAAAGTTTCAAAGACGATACAGAAGGGGATCCGCCTTAGCACAGTGAAATGAGCGGCTATTGACACTTCCGGTAAGGAGAATTGCCTTGATTTCAAATTAAAAGTACGCCCGAGACCGCGGAAGTGACAATCTACAGATACATAAAAGAAAGGTTTTGTCTATACATTGGTCAGAACTCGCTCTTTCAGTGATATCTTTACGTTTCATGTGTTGGACGACCAGAAACCAGTCTCTGAAAGATTTCTGTCTGTATGTCTTTCCAGCTAGGATTTGTTACAGCATCTCACGAAACTGGCTGGACAGAATGTAATGAAACTTTTGCAGTTCTTATGTATCGTCCTGAAGTTTAACCTGCACCATAAATTAAATCAGAATGTTGAGTGAAAGTGATATTATGAACAGTTATGTGCCGGATTGAATTATAATTTACTTTAAAATAAGCTGCTAATAAGATACTTCCTGAATGTGCACAGCATGGATTACACAGCATCTCACTCTAGGTGAGGCCAGAAGAAGAAGAACAATAAATAAACAAACAGATGTAAGATGGGCAGCAATTTTAATCCGAACCAGTTTTAATTTTAATATTTCATTGTCGTTAGTTTTTCAGCTGTTCCCGTAAATTGGTCACCACAGTGGACCGTCTGATCCGCACACAACTGACATACACTGACCTAAAGGATTATTAGGAACACCTGTTCAATTTCTCATTAATGCAATTATCTAATCAACCAATCACATGGCAATTGCTTCAATGCATTTAGGGGTTTGGTCCTGATCAAGACAATCCCCTGAACTCCAAACTGAATGTCAGAATGGGAAAGAAAGGTGATTTAAGCAATTTTGAGCGTGGCATGGTTGTTGGTGCCAGACGGGCCGGTCTGAGTATTTCACAATCTGCTCAGTTACTGGGATTTTCACGCACAACCATTTCTAGGGTTTACAAAGAATGGTGTGAAAAGGGAAAAACATCTAGTATGTGGCAGTCCTGTGGGCGAAAATGCCTTGTTGATGCTAGCGGTCAGAGGAGAATGGGCCAACTGATTCAAGCTGATAGAAGAGACACTTTGACTGGAATAACCACTCGTTACAACCGAGGTATGCAGCAAAGCATTTGTGAAGCCACAACATGCACAATCTTGAGGTGGATGGGCTACAACAGCAGAAGACCCCACCGGGTGCCACTCATCTCCACTACAAATAGGAAAAAGAGGCTACAATTTGCATGAGCTCACCACAATTGGACAGTTGAAGACTGGAAAAATGTTGCCTGGTCTGATGAGTCTCGATTTCTGTTGACACATTCAAATGGTAGAGTCAGAATTTGGCGTAAACAGAATGAGAACATGGATCCATCATGCCTTGTTACCACTGTGCAGGCTGGTGGTGGTGGTGTAATGGTGTGGGGGATCTTTTCTTGGCACACTTTAGGCCCCTTAGTGCCATATTGGCATCGTTTAAATGCCACAGCCTACCTGAGCATTGTTTCTGACCATGTCCTACCTGAGCATTGTTTCTGACCATGTTCCTTTATGACCACCATGTACCCATCCTCTGACGGCTACTTTCAGCAGAATAATGCACCATGTCACAAAGCTCGAATAATTTCAAATTGTTTTCTTGAACATGACCATGAGTTCACTGTACTAAAATGGCCCCCACAGTCACCAGATCTCAACCCAATAGAGCATCTTTGGGATGTGGTGGAACGGGAGCTTCATGCCCTGGATGTGCATCCCACAAATCTACATCAACTGCAAAATGCTACCCTATCAATATGGGCCAATGTTTCTAAAGAATGCTTTCAGCACCTTGTTGAATCAATGCCACGTAGAATTAAGGCATAAAATGTTTACATTACACAAAATTAAATGTTTGATATACTCTGACTCAGGTTGGAAGGAGTCTGTTCTCTGTTCACCTCACACGCTTGCCAATTTGAGTACATACCCCTCATATGCTTGTCATATGGCCACAAATTGTGCTGGCTGGTGCAGACCATGACAGACTCGGCACAATTTTGAACCCTATACAAAATCATGTCTAATACTGATTTCTAATACAACTGGTGGCCTTAAACTGGGTATACACTATCATCTCTACTTGAAATGTATTTTTTGGGTAATTAATAATTTATATAGAGATGCAGTACTAAGCAGGATAAAAGTATAACATTGAACATACAGTCCTAATCACTTTCTTAACATATTACTTAAGTACATACATGACCCATGAAATGGCTTGAGAATTCCCAACAATAGTCCTGAAATATCCCTTCTTGAGTTAAGGTGGGTGTGTAAGAGCAGTGGCGTGCAGGGTCGGAAACCTGTACTGTATGTTTACCTGTTTCAATTTGAAAGAGGAAGTCAAGAAAGGAGTGTCAAAAGGCGTGATTGAATCACTATTGAATAATGAATAGTGCCAGAGATATGCCTCACCTCCTGCTGTAGTTTAGCAAATCTGCTAAATAAGAAGACGTAAGTTTAAATTAAGCGAATTTAAAACCTAAATTAATTGTCATGTTTGGTATCCTGAGCAGTGCTTTGTAAAAAATAAAAGTGAGTCTCTGGGAGCCTCATGGAAATTACAATTAAAGTGTCCCTGGCTGTAAAATAATAGAGAAACCCTGTCACAGAGCACAGACTTGTAGCAAATGCACCCCAGATTGGTATTGGGTCGTGACTAATTTGGTAATTTGCTCATTTTTGGCTTGATGGGATTTTTTTTATACCGTCCAGTCAAGCTGCTCTCGTACAGCTCAACAGGAGTGTAATCCACTGATTGTGCTGGCTAATCTATCACGCACAGAATTCCAGCCTATTGCTTCTTCCCTAAATAGGTGTTGTATAATTTTTTTAATCATTTTGGGCAATTGTCCTGTTGTTGGCTGAAATGTGCTTCAAATCAAGTAATGTTCACAGGGTAAAGGCATGGCATTATAAAATGCAATGTTAGCCATACTTTTTCAAGATTCCTCCTACCCTGTACAAATTTCCTAATTTACCAGCACCAAAGCACAATAGACCAATACATTTCCTCCATCATGATTCACAGTAAATTGTTTCTTAAAATAGTAATAGACGTTCTTTCTGGACATTTTGAGATCACAACCAAAGCCACAAATTCAGATCATATGGACACTTAAGTAGCCCGAATAAACCTTTTTTTTTTTTTTTTTTTTGCTTCCGTAAAGAGCACGCTGATATTTAGTTAAGGAATTATAATTACACAGGGGTTTTCTAATATTGAATTTGAATTCCTAATGTTAAAATTATTGTATGCCTGTAAAGATATTCCATAAAAAAGGGAAAATGGTGATATTTTCCAAATTTTTAAGAAATTCCAAACTTTTGACTGGACATATACAGGCTTGAGCCAAGGTATAGAAATGGAAGGTTAAATGCGTGTAGACACAGATGTCTAAACTCCAATTATCTTTTCAACATCTGAGATTGTTTGTTTCCAGCAGGAAACCTAACATTGGATAACCATTGCAATTTGGTTGCAACAATGTTGCAATGACTTTCAACTTTTGGACAATTTTTTGATAATTTTGTTTTTGAAAATTAGAATGATTTGGACAAAATGACCTTGAGATAACTGTGAATCAGTGACCTAAACAGAATTCTGCAAATACACCCCTAAAACAACAAAAAAATAACCAATAGTTTTAGCATTTATGCTGATTAACCATGGTCCCTTAAGATTCTCACAGATTTAGAATTCGGATCGGAGATTGGGACGATACAACAGCTTTCTGCCAACAGTGAGTGTATCTCATGTGATGCATCTCTTAGGCTTTGTCTTGTAAGGCTCTCTGTTTAATTTTCTTACAAAAAGCTTACTTTGAGGTGACTCTTAGCTCTAAAATCACTGTACTGTTATATGGTTTTTGTGGTGCTTTTTTAAATGCATGGACATTTACAGGCTTCCACAGCCTGGGAAGCCTTGCCAGGATTGCCTTGTGGTCCAGTGGTTAGCAATGTTTTGACAACCAAAAATTCCTGTGGAGACATCCCACTGTTTGTTTATAAGGGAAGAACATGTGTTCTAGAGACCATTTCTAATAAATTCAAATTTTGCATTGTACCAAGAGACACACACAAACACATTTTGATTTCATGCGAACTTAAAGAAGGTGTATAATAATCAGATTTTGGTGTGATTTAGTGTACCATTAAGATAGGTCAAGGATAGACCATAGGTTGTAGATATCCAATCATTGTGGAGATCGAATAATGCCATTATAACAATTTCATTTTAAATTCAACAATTTAATACTATTTGTCATTTCATAAAATGTATGTGGTTTAAGGCATGAAACTCAACTGATGTTTAACCACCCAAAACTGTAAGGCAGACCACAGAGACAAATGCAGGTTGAAAAAAAAATCCAAACCACTGAATCCAATTTCAGGAAAGAAGCACAGGTCATATACCGTATACTGTTGTTGATATGCTAGAGCACACTGAATGGGCTGATGAACCTGTGAAATAATGTTTTACAGTCGTGTCTTATTCAGAGCTCTATTGAAGAGAGCCAGACTCTGTCCCCTGCACCAGACCTGTGCGGCTCTCACTGGAGACCATCTGCAAATTTCTTAATATGTCTGTGCTATTTGTTGAAGGCAGTGAACAGGCACTGACATGTTTGCTGCTTCCGAATTATTTTTCTACTGCAGGTGAACTGGTGGGGTTAGCATTCCATGAGAATATAGCACATATTGGAATGCGGTTAGCTTAGTTGAGGAGTGACAGAGAATTTTGTTAAAAGTTTCTAGATATTTTGTTAGTATTTATTGTCATTGCCATTCAATTGCTTAATTTGAATTAAACTCTTTGGAAAGCCTTCTACAAGCCTATCACAATATTAGTCAGGATTGTGGGATTCTTACTCAGACAGGCTTTTTCACTCCAGTCTAAATTTTCTATGAGTTTCAGGTGAAGGCCCCTCCAGTACTTTCACTTTGGCTTCTTTAAGTCATTTTGTTTCAGTTTTAAAACATCTCTGTCCCTCAGTTGAGACTTGAGGTGAAACTTAACCTTTCGCCCCTTTTCCAGTTAAAATGTCCACAACATGACGTTCTTGTTGTTCTTCGGATGAGTGTGTTTATATAAGCTGAATTTATGTAACCTTTTAGCCTCAGTTGTACCATACCAGCAGTAGTTAAATGTAACAGCTGATTTTATTAGCTTTTATTAACACCAGGTTTTCCCTTAGCCAGAAATGCATGAAGCCAGGGGATTAATTTCTCTCATAGATAAGGCAGAATAAATCACTTGCCATGGGGCATGAGGATGTCAGTGTTTGATGGACCTTGACTCCTTGGTTATCTCTTGGTCTGTGTCCCGGTCTTGATATTACAGTCCCTATCTGAGTCTTTGATGCCTTGAAATGCACAGTAAATCATCAGGAATTATTTTGCCATTTGTCTATATGTATACATACAGTAATAGAAGGTATTATTGAATATGATTATTATAATAATATATTATTATTTAGGCTAAAAACAAACAGTGTACTTCAATTATATTTCAATCATTAAAAGCAACACGGGCTAAGATAAGGAAATCTTGACAAAACAAAACAGTTATATAATAAAAAGATAGTTCTAAAATGTGAACAATATAAAGGTTTAAGCAGATCTCAGAGGAAGTGGACATTAGCAGTTACTTTAGTTACTTTATGAAAGTGTGACTGGAAAGTGAGAAGGGCCTAAAAGTTTTGTCCTACCACAGTGAAAACCTATCAGACTCTTCAAATTTATAAAAATGCAAGGAAAGGTTTAATATGACAAAAACAATTACTGAAGACACTTTCAGGTACTTCTGAAGGCGATTATGTAAGAGTGTGGCATAATGCACTGCAATAATGAAAGTGCAATGCATTGCACCAGGGAGTTACATTCACTTATCTTGTGAAGTCAGTGTTTAATTCAAAAAGAAATGCCCTGCTGACTTTGGCTGAGGAGATAAAATTGAAAAAAAAAAAGAAAAAGTGATGCAATAAAGGCTTTGCTTTTCTGTGTGACACATTGTCCTTGTGGCACACATAATCTACACTGATGCACTTATCCCAGCACTTCTGTAGTGCTCGGATACCATCAAGGTAGAATTCTTGAACATTCAGATTTTTAAAAAAGACATTTGCACCATTCAAATGTTGCACTGAACCTAAAAGTCTCATCAGCGTACTTTTATGGGAGGCGTCTGTAAATGTCTATCAGTTTTACTCCTTTTATAAGATGCTGTCATTCCCAATGGATTATACAAGCAAATTTTCTTCAGTGAAATTTAAATGCATTGTCAAGTCAACTAAGGTCAAGTCAAGTGCTTCTATTGTCAAGGACCATATATAGCAGGGACTGTACACAGGGGAAACAAATGAACAAAACAAAACATTCCCCCAGGACCATAAAAAATGCTACATAAAACAGCTGCATGAAACCACACATAACTAAACTATAAACATACTGTAGGTCTGCATAAAGTGCAAACTGTGCAAGACAATACAATTAACACTAGAAAACACAAGAGCAATAAGAGCAAGTGAAGAAGAGTCGCCCTCGGCTTGCTCATCAGGGACCTTTTTTCCCAGTGACAAATTTCCATAATTTTGTATTGATTGTGTAAAGCTGCTTTGCGACAATTACAACTTTTAAGCGCACTATACAAATAAAATTGAATTGAATTAAATTGCAAACCAATTCAAAATAAAGTTGTAGGGTAAATAAAGTGCAGAGAAAAGGGGCATTGCAATATAATACCAATGCAGTAAGAGTAAACATTACATGCTGCTTGGCAGCTATATTACACTTCAATAACATACAGTACTTGTGTGTTTCCCAACCAGGTAACAGAGGAAAAAATGTGTAAATTGGAAATAATGTAGAAATGAATGGTGCTCAGTTAAGTGTGTTTGTTCTGTTGGTGTCAGTCCATTCCCTTCATGTTGAGGAGTCAAAATGCTTTTAGACCTTTTGACAGACAACCGGAAGGTGCAAAGATTGTGTGATATATGTGTGGGGTCATCCACAATGCTAGTGGGTTTGCGTACACATAGTGTGGTGTGTGATGGAGGGAAGACAGAACTGGATGATTTTCTCAGCTGTCCTTACTCCTGTGCAGAACCATGTGATGTGCAGTTCCCAAACCAGGAAGCTTCTCAAGATGCTGTCTATAGTCCTACTGTGGAATGGGGTGAGAATAGAAGGTGGGAGGAAAGCTGAAAGTATAGACACTGCTGAGGTTTCCTGAATATAGAGCTAGTGTTAAGGCACCAGCAGAGGTTCTTCTCCAGGAATTTGGTGCTCTTGTTGATCACAGCAGATGACCGATCAACATTCAGCTGAGAGTGGTTCTTCTCTACGCACCAGTAGTCAACTGAGGTTGTTGATTTGTATGCGATTGCTTTTGAAACGATCAACATGTTTGTCTGGGCTCCAAAGCTGATGTCCAGCAGGTCAAGGGAACTCAAAGAAAATCAATATCTAGAAGATTATTATAAGTCATTTTACAAAACAAGGAATCTTATTGTAGCATTTGTTATTATCGTAGTCATAGTCCAAGATATATCATTACTGTCCCCCCCCTGCTGTGGTCAAGGAACAGCTAAGGCAATTAGAGAGGAATGGTCTTCTTAGCTCCATCTTTATTCAGTGCTCACAACTGTATTGAGCCTGCATGGTCCAGTGGCCAAATTGATTTTGCCCTGAGAACGTGATTATTTCATGTGATGCTGGTGTCACAGAGTTTTATCATTACCCATATTTGTTTGCTATAGCAAAAGGTAACTATAAAACATATTGTGTGTTTTCACCATGTGGTAAAGGGGAGTTAAGGCCGCAACGGATGAGAGGTTTCTGTAACCGATTAGTGGATTGTGGACTACACACTCTGCCCTGCACTTTATTGATTGGGCATATTTTATGCATCAACTTTAATCTGGCAAGGTCATTAGCGGTTCATTTAGCCTTTCACACACACACACACATACACACACACACACACACACAGAGAGTGAGAGAGATACGGAGGTTTTATCTGTGTATTTTAAAATGTTTTTCATTATACAGTCCCATCGAGAAACAAGGAGAGGTAATGAAAATGGTAATGAGACAGGTGAGGAGGGGGATGAGAAGAGAGATAGAGCGATAGAGAGACACAGAGAAACAGAGCAATGTTTACACGCTCTGAGTGGAATGCATAATGATTCTGGGTCTGACAAATAATGCAAGATGGGTTCCTGCATGGTTAACTGTTCTGGATTTCTAAAGTGTTCTGAGTTCCCCGAAAGGAATAAACTGGTGCTAGACAGAGCCTTTTTCGTATGAAACATAAAAAGAAATAAAATCTAGTTCTAAATAATTAAAACTTATACATAACAGCCCACAAAAACATTTCACTGAAACATTTTAATACACATCCATGTGTCAGTAGTATTATGTATCCTTTATACACGCCCATGTTTCTCCACCAATTATGTGTCCTTTATACACGGCCATGTTTCACCACCAATTATGTGTCCTTTATACACGCCCATGTTTCACCACCAATTAGGTGTCCTTTCTTCTCTACTGCTGATTCTGTCCATACTGTACAGCAATGGTTTCCAACCTTGCTTTTCCCATGGACCAGTTTTAGATAGATGCACGGAAAGAAGTGTGGAAAAGGGGTTCAGTCCAAAGAAACATCCAAGTAAAATTATGTTATCTGCCAACTCCACCTGTCCTTCTGCACCAATAGGTGACCTTTGATCCCACCCTGCTGCCACACGCCCCAACTGCTCAACTTAGTCTTTTGAGCCATCTGGCTTGCAGCTAACTCCCAATCCTCTTATCCCAATTTCCAGCATTGTTTTGAAAGAACTTACAAATTATGTTTTTAAGCATTTGGTTAATTCACCTGACCAGGCCATCTGTCTGCTTATGATAAACACTAGAACAAATCAATTTAATGCCCATGAAAATCATAAAGTTGGCATAGTGTGCCATGACATGAAGGTTGTGCTTTGATCAGTCAGAAGTGAGGGAGAACACAGGGAAGGATGGGGAAGAAATAGAAAAGTCGTGAAAGGGTTTGCCTGCTCCCAGATCTGCCCCACTAACAATGCTGTATGGTGGCCCTGCACCCACTCAGCTGTTCCTTGCTTCAGCACCCCAAGGTTGACGACTTCCATGTTGGACAGTGAGAGAACCAGGTCATGTGTGATGTCAGTTGATATTTCCACTGGCGCACCCCTGGATTGCATAAATAATTCCAGCCGCTGTTCTAATTTTTGGAGGTACAAACCATCCTGTCTTACCTGCTGGCTAAACCTGCCCCTCAATGCCTAACAAACAACACCCTCCCCATCTCCCTCCACTGCCATATCCCTTAAATGGAAGTTCAGTGAGCAGAATGGGTACTGCCTATCTATTTTAGAGACTGCTAGATACTGTAGCTATAATGTCTCCTTCTGTATTATAGATGTACCTAGCAATTATTGCTACAAACTAAATACAGGTGAATAGCATTTGTTTATGGAAGCATTGTCCTAGGACAAGGTGCCTCATCTTCTATGGATCACTATTGTGATCGCTAAGTCTAGAAAGAACACACTTTGTCTGGGAGTTCCCTAGGGATCCTCCTCCTAGGCCTATGCATGATGATGACTTGAAGTGTGACTTTTTGCTATCAATTATGTTAATCAAAATAGTTAGCTGCATGCGCTAGCAAAAATGTGTTGACGGCCATATTTGTGCGACCTTGTGACAACATCCAGGATTAATCCGGAATTGTTGTCCAGGATTATATCACCCAACTATGTGAAACGCTCTAGTGACCTGCAAAGCATTTGTTTGTGTCCAGTGATTTTATTTGGACTACACAGCACTGATTTAATCATCAGATACAGCCAACTATCTTATCCTGAAGAGGATGACAATAATGGATAGTGAACATCTTCACATTCAGCTATAGGAAGCATATAGGAATTGCCCTTGTTAACATTGGTGTGTGTGCAGAAGTCACATCTGAGCACATTTCAGGGCACTCCTGCCCTACCTCTCATGGAATGGTTGGACTCTGTCCCGGACGTCCTATTCACTGCCAGTGCTAATTAGGTTGTATACGTTTATAGAATTACGTTATATAGAATCCTAGCTACAGTGGTAACTGTAATAATTCCTTGTCTTTTGGAAATTACACCATTTTGGTAAGAAGGTTCAATGGAAAGATTTTTTAAGCAAATAGTCAAACACTACCATGTGTTTTTTTCCTTTTTCCTTGAAATATCTTTCCTTGTGTGCATAATTATGAAGAGGTATACACCTGTGCACACCTTCACTGGCAATGCTACAGTTTAACCTTTACTATCTTCAGTTGCCTCATGTTAAATACTAATCTGTGCATTTTGTTTTTTGATAGATTTGTCTTTTATTAGTGACTAGAATTAGTACCTGTTCCGTTTAGTATGGGCAATGAGATTATAGAAATAGTTAAAAGGTTAAAGCTTGAAATAAGCCTATCAGCTTAAATGCAAGTGATATTATTTCAGGTTGAAGCCGACATCTGACTGTCTTTCGATATGGTAGAACTCTCTGCCTAACTTATTAAATAAATACAAATAAATACAATTTTGTAATGTTGAGTATCTTACGCCTTGTTTAAGCTAAGGTGTACGTCTTTCGTTGTCAAACAAATACACATTCTTTTCAGTAGTCGGAGAATGAATAAAAAGAGTAGATCAGATGAAGATGTTGTACAGAAGTTTTATCTTAAAAATGGACTTACTGTATACCACTTCAGTACTGTTATTTCAGCGGTAAAAATGTTAACTAATCCTAGTAAAAATATTCAGTTTAGCTTTTTTAATTAAAATTGGTGCCAGTGTTTGTTTACATTGAGCGAAGAGCTTATTTTAAAGTAAATTATTAAACTGTGGGTCATGTATTATAACTGTTCATAAAATTTTTTTACTCAACATTTTGATTTCACTTATGGTGCAGGTTAAACTTCAGACAGATATGTAAGTACTGCAAATGTTTTATTACATTCTGTCCAGCCAGTTTAGTGTGATTCACTCACAAAATCCGGCAGGACAGACATACAGGAAGACAGACATACATACAAATTTTCACACAATAATACAAAATAATGATCGAACGTTTCAGATATAATTAAAAGAGTGATTTAAAATACAGACAAAACCTTTCTTTTATTTATATAGCTGTAGTAGGTACACTACAATTTTTGGAGTAAGCCATGATGAGTCGCACTGTCGTGCCTTTGCATTGAGGATTGTGCCATCTTGTAGTTGTTTCTGTGTCTTTTTGTGTACACGGTAAACTATTGTGTTCATTGGTTCTGTAGATTGACTCATATAACCACACCCATCTCGAGGGGAAAAAGAAAAAAAGAGCTAGATGGTGTGATATAATGTGGCACATAGCTGCTCATAACATGTCTTCTATTCAGCATTTATGATGCAGGTTTATCTTCAGGCAAATCCAGATAAATTCATTAAATTCTGTTCAACAAGTTTTGCGTGCTGCTGTGACAACATCTGGCTGGACAGACATACAGACAGAATTTTTTCTGAGAATGGTTTCGGTGTGTGAAACGTAAATCTATCATTTAAAGAGAGAGTTCTGACCAATGTGCAAGCAAAACTTTTCTTTTATTGATACACATAACATTTGTATTTCCAAGTCCACATAAAGTAAATGTTTATTGCAGACTGCATTCCCTCCATTTTCACCAAGCTTTCTCCATAGTGCCACTCTCTATCTCTTCATTCATCACTTAGAAATGTCCACTCAAGCCTGTCCCTGGACACCGTAAATATACACTTATTGGACGTGACAATTTCATTACGAGCCATTCAGATGCCTCTGAAACCAATCCTAATGGAGGAGAGGTGTGTGTCTTTAGGTTTTTATCTCCGTTCATGTGTTTCTCTTTCTTTCTCCCAGGTTTTTTTCTTCTCTTTCTGTAGGTCTCGATAATGTTAAGACATTAGCAGAAATGACCTTTATTTGCTTTGTTTTGTTTAACACTGGTTTTTACTGTATTGTATTCAGTCGTGCCTCACAATATGTACTGTATGTGTGTAGACTTACCACCATTCCCTTCCAACCCAATCCCTATAATACTACTCTTTATACCTTCATCCATCACACAGAAATGTGAACAGTAAAATCAGTCCCTGGGCTCCATAGATACTCACTCTTATTGGATGTGACAATTTCATTACAAGCTTTTGAGATGGCCCCTAAACCAGTACTGCTGCAGGTAAGATGTGTGTGTTTAGGTACTCTATCTTTATCCATCACTGTTTATATGTTTTTGTCACTAAATCCCTCTGTCAGGTTCCAGTCATTGTCCATTTCCTTGCTGTCTATGCTTTCTTTATTTGATAGGTGTTGATCACAAAATGAGATCTTGGTCAGTTAACAAGGAGGAAGTGTGTACATGATTTCTCTCTCTCTCTCTCTCTCTCTCTCTCTCTCTCTCTCTCTCTCTCACACACACACACACACACACACACACACACACACACACACACACACACACACACACACACACACACACACACACACACACACACACACACACAATCAGTCTCTGGTTGTTAGAAACATGATTAGTTTCAAAAACATGATTCAGAAACATGGTTGTTAGAAACATGACTTTCTTTTCCTAAGCTGCTAAATAGCTGATATAGAATAATATAAGTTAATTTTTACTCTTTTAACCCACCTCCTATTTCCTCCCATGTATACAAAGCATGCCCCAGAATCTGCAGTGGCAAATAGACTTCAGTTAGTGTTGCTGTTACCAAGCATTTTCAGGGTCTCACTTTCAAATGATGAAGTAGGTTGCGTATTAGCACAATTTCCATACTTTGCTATTTTGATATGGAAGATAAAAAGTAGATAATAAGTAGAAAAGTACATAATGTTTGCTGTATCATAATTTACTTCATAGGTGATCCACACTGTCAATATTACTACTTCCTTAGCTATTAGTCTATAATTGTTCATTGGACTATATCCATGGCCCTCTTTCATAGCTACAATAATTTAATTTCACAATATCTTAACAACAGTGAAAAGTGTGGATATATGTTGATTTACATCAAAGTACATCAGTGTTGATCTTAAATTTTACAGAAACTCATGGAGTCCATGTCAGCTTGAGTACACACTGTCATTAAATATATATTTTTTTAAAAATACAGTGGAACCTTGGATTACGAGCATAATTCGTTCCAGAAGCGGGCTCGTATTCCAAAATACACGTAAACCAAATAGAATTTTCCCATAATAAATAATGAAAACACAAATTCGTTCTACAGCCCAAAACAATAAATACATAAAAATAATTAATGCAATATATAAAGTAAAAATAAAACAAATTAACCTGCACTCAACATTAAAAAAAAGTAAAAATAAATCCAGACAGATACGTGTTTCCGTTTGTGAGTGCAGGCGCCGTGTATTTGTATATGTGTGTGTGGAATTAGCCCCTCGCCTCGTCTTAAACAGTAAAACACCTCCTCCCTCCCCCCACCTCGCTTTTTAAGTTTCACAACTAACATACACAATGCAAACACTGTTAATGGGGAAAAAAGAAATTTCTCTAATGACACTCGCATGGGTGCATACTAACGGAATCACTGCTGTAAAGTAAAAAAAAAAAAAAAAAGAACCAGCACCTTACCTTTGAAAAGAATCGCGACAGAGCAGAGTTTTCTGTGTAAATAAAGCGTGTGTTTGAAGCCGGGGAGAATGTGTGTGCGTGTGTGGGTGTCAAATTAGGCACGTTGAGTAAAGGCGAGGGAGAGAGATAGAGTGTGTGCGTGTGTGTGGGGCACAGTGTGAAATTACGCGCGCGCACACATTGGAGGGAGAGGGAGACGTTGATTATACCAATAAGAGACGAGCACTAAGACCCAGCAGGGGAGACGATTACCCATGATTCCGCAGCACAAGAGAGAGAAAAATCATTGGCTCAGTTGTGATTGCTTGATGCTCGGTGTCAATAAAAAAGGTGCATACGTCAGACATGATACTCAGCACTCATTAACTAATACTTGCTCGGTTTCCAATTCAAAATTTATCAAAAATCTTTGCTCGTTCTGCGGAACATTCGTAAACCACGTTACTTGCAATCCGAGGTTCCACTGTAATATTAAAAATATTTATTATATTTAAAAAAAACTGTGAAATTCATGCATCATGAAAAATATCTAGCTTTCACCAGACACCTAATGAATTTTGCCATGTTATCCTTTCCAAACAGAAGGAGATATGGGTGGAGAGAAGAGGTGCTTGGAAGGTCCATTAAAAAGTCTGACAGGAGCCCATGTAATCACAGCAAGCAGTCCAGGCCAGGCTACAGTTTTTCAAATTGGGTTTTATCACATAATAAATAATGTAATATCACAAAATGTCATGCACACTTGTAACTCGACCGGCACTAGGACCCGGAAGTAGTACGGGCGGGTTTCCAGGAAGCATAAAAGGAGACAAAATGGCGCTTCACATTGCTCAGTCATTGAGTTCGCCCATGCCTTTGCTGACGCTACGCCGACTATTCTGTGAGTACTCACTGATTCGGGTTGCTTCTTTGATTGAGTGTGTGATGCTAGAACGCAGGTTTATTTGTGTAGATCCTTGCTCTTTGCGTAAGAGAGTTCTTAGACTAATCGCGTGGTTATCCTGCCTATTCGTCCTGCTTCCGCGTTTGGGTTTACCATCCACGCTACACGGGCTAACTGCTAAGGCTTTTCAGTTTATCCTTCGGTTGCATGTGACAGAATGACTGAGCCAAAAGCAGTAAACCCAGCAGAGTTTGCTCGCCTCTGTGATGTGGTTGACCAACATGCCGAACTGATCAATAAGCTCCGTGGTGAAGTCGCGTCTCTCAGAAAGGACCTCCAAGACGTCGCGGCCTTGCGCCGCGAGGTGGCGGAGTTACAGCAGGAGAACGTGACCCTCCGCGGGGTGGCTGCTCAGTCGGCTGTTGCCACGCCCGTCGCAGCGGCTGCAGCGCCGCCCCCCTCCTTTTCTGATGTTTTCATAGCTCTACCGGATAAGTGGGATGGCACAGATGGGAAATGCAGCGTTTTTCTAACCGCATTGGATCTTGTGTTTGAGTTCAATTCCACCAGATACTCCACAGACCGACTGCTCTCGTCTCGTTGCTATCCGGGCAGGCAGCTGAGTGGGCCACGGCGGTTCTCCGATCAGATTCAGACACTGCTTATTCATATGGAGAATTCACCCGTCATCTAAAGCTAACATTTGAACATCCTGCTGCTGAGGTGGAGACCGATATGAAATTGTACCATCTGCGGCAGGGAGGGTCGTCCGTGAGTCGCTACACCGCGGATTTCCGTACTCTCGCTGTGCAGACCACCTGGGGAGACTCCGCCCTCCGGACGACCTACTACGAGGGACTGGCTTCACGCATAAAAGATGAACTCGCCGGACGGGAGCTTCCGACCACACTGGAGGGACTGATTCAGCTCGCTCTCCGGATTGACCAGCGCCTGCTGTCCTGTCCGAGGCCAGCCCCCCGGACCCTGCCGCCCATCACGCCATCTTTTTCACATGCCACATCCCGACCACCAGCCTTCATCACCACCGCTATGGCACCCACCAGATCTCCACCCTCCCGGTGGTTGACACCGGAGCCGGGGAACCCATGCAATTAGGACGCGCCTCCTTGAACGCTGCTGAGCGAGAACGACGCTTCAGGGAGGGACTTTTGTGCCTATTGTGGGTCAGGAGCGCACCATAGAGCCATCTGCCCTCTTCGCCCGGGAAACGCCCAGGCCCGATGAACCATGGAAGCAGTTCACCGGGCTCCCTCCATCTCTCCGCCACCACGCCCAGTGTCTCTCGTCTCACGGTTCAGGTACACCTCCAATTTGGCCACAAACGAGTCAAAAGTTCTGCGTTCATCGACTCTGGTGCCGCGAGAAACTTTATTGACTCTTCATATGCCAAAAGATTGGGGTTGGTGACTGAAGCGTTATCCCAGCCAGTTCGGATTACATCTGTCGACGGTTGGCCCCTCTCCTGCAGCCCCATCATCGCCCAGACTCGACCCATAACCCTCATTATCGCCCAACACCAGGAAACAGTCCGATTTCACCTCACCTCCATCTCCTCTCCACCTATCATCCTCGGACACCCCTGGCTTCTGCAGCATGATCCTCTCATCTCATGGTGTCAGAACCGGATCCTCCAATGGGGGCCGACCTGTCTCGAACTCTGCCTGCGGGCACCGGCTGGGACGTGCTCTAGGGAGTCCGAGGCCCCTGATGTCGACACCAACGCCATCCCCGAGGCTTATCGGGACCTGGCTGAAGTCTTCTGCAAAAGACGCGCCACCCACCTTCCTCCTCATCGCCCCTATGACCTGGCCATTGAACTTCAGCCAGGTTCTGTTCCCTCCCGCGGCCACCTGTACTCTCTCTCCACCACTGAGACGTGGGCGATGGAGGAGTATGTATCCTCAGCTCTCCGCCAAGGCACCATATGACCCTCCTCCTCGCCCGCCGTCGCGGGATTTTTCTTTGTAAAGAAGAAATTCGGCAAACTACGTCCTTGTGTCGACTATCGGGGGCTCAACAACATCACCATAAAAAACCGACACCCATTGCCTCTTACCAATTCTGCCCTGGACGCCTTCTCTGGTGCCACCATCTTTACAAAGTTGGACCTCCGGAGCGCCTACAACTTGGTGCGTATCAGAGAGGGCGATGAGTGGAAGATGGCATTCATCACCCCCACTGGGCATTACGAGAGTTTAGTCATTCCATTTGGTCTCTGTAATGCACCAGCAGCTTTTCAACGTTTCATCAATGACGTTCTCCGGGACATGTTGGGCCAATGGGTATTCGTCTACCTGGATGATATCCTTATCTACTCTCGCTCCGTTGAAGAACATGTTCAACACGTCAGAGCGGTTCTTAAGAGACTGCTCGCTCACCAGCTGTACTGTAAGTTGGAGAAGTGCGCTTTTCACGAGCGCTCCACCACGTTCCTGAGTTTTGTCATCTCGTCCCAGGGTGTGGCCATGGACCCACAGAAGCTAGAAGTTGTACGTCATTGGCCCCTACCTAAGACTCTCAGACAACTTCAACGGTTTCTCGGGTTTGCGAACTTCTATCGTCGCTTTATCCGGGACTACAGTACGGTTGCAGCCCCATTAACCACTCTGACTCGGCCATCGCCTCATCACTTCCAACTCAACTCTACCGCCATCTCCGCCTTCCACGAGCTCTGCCGTCGATTCACCACCGCCCCGATTCTTCTTCATCCAGATGCAAACAAACCGTTCGTTGTGGAAGTGGACGCTTCGGATGTGGGCGCCGGGGCCGTTCTCTCCCAACGAGGTCCAGACCAGAAGCTACACCCTTGTAGTTTCTTCTCCAAAAAATTTGACCCCACTCAGCAGCGATACGGGGTAGGGGACCGCGAGCTGCTGGCCATAAAGTGGGCATTGGAGGAATGGCGACACTGGCTCCAGGGCGATAGGGAGCCGTTTATCGTCTGGACTGACCACCAGAATCTCATCACCATCCGGAACCTCAAACAGCTCAACCCAAGGCAGGCGCGGTGGGCTCTGTTCTTTGAACATTATGATTTCCACCTATCATACCGCCCGGGGTCGAAGAACACCAAGGCTGACGCCCTCTCCCGACAGCACGAGGAAGACGCCCCCCAGGCGGACCCCGCGCCTGTTCTTCCCCCCTCCAAGATCATCGCCCCACTTCGCTGGGAACTGGAGACGAGGGTTCGCCAAGCACAAGCCGCAGAGAACGAACCGGCAGGTGTGCCGCCTGGACGACTCTATGTCCCCAAGAACACCCGGACTGAAGTCATCCAATGGGGACATTCCACCCCTCTATCAGGGCACCCAGGCACGCAGCGCACCCTACAATACGTGCAGCGTGCCTTCTGGTGGCCATCTATGGCCAAGGACATCGGCGAGTTTGTTCAAGCGTGCCCAGTGTGTGCCAGGGCCAAGGACACCAATCAACCAACACCCGGTGAACTCCTACCGCTTCCTGTTCCCCGTCGGCCCTGGACACACATTGCCATCGACTTCATCACGGGCCTGCCGGTCTCCGAAGGGAAAAATGCCATCTTGACCATTGTGGATCGGTTCTCTAAAGCTGTGCACCTGGTGGCCCTCGCCAGATTCCCGTCAGCTAAAAGGACAGCCGAGCTGATTTTAGAGCATGCAGTCCGTCTGCATGGGTTCCCCAAGGACATCGTCTCGGACAGGGGGCCCCAGTTCACTGCACGGTTCTGGAAGGCCTTCTGCCGTCTGATCAATTCCACCTGCAGTCTCTCCTCAGGTTACCATCCTCAGACTAATGGTCAGACGGAACGGACCAACCAACAACTGGAGCACTACCTGAGATGCTTCGTCGCCAACCGTCAGCGCTCCTGGGCCCGCTACCTCATCTGGGCTGAACTTTCCCATAACCTAACTTCCCATAATGTTTCCTCCGCCACCAAGTTAAGTCCCTTTGAGGTATGCCAGGGTTTCCAACCTCTGATGTTCGAACATCAAGAACCGGAGGTTGAGATACCCGCAGCCCAACAGTTGGTCCGCAGGTGTCGACGGTCGTGGGTCCTAGCCAAGGAAGCAATCCAACGTGCTAACACTCGTTACACCACGCAACATCGCCGTCAACACCCTCCGGGACGATTGTACCACGTAGGTGACAGAGTGTGGCTGCCCACAAAGAACCTGCACCTCCATAGAGAATCAAAGAAATTATCACCAAGGTTCATCGGCCCCTACCGCGTCACCCTCTGCATCAACCCTGTCACCTACCGGCTCCAGCTGCCTGTGGCGCTCCGGATCCATCCGATATTCCTTACCTCACAACTCAAACCCTTCGCGACGTCACCCATGGTTCCCCCCCACTCACCCTGCTCCTCCTCCCCGTATCATTGAGGGTGGTCCCGCCTACACCGTTCGCCGGATCCTTGATTCACGTCCTCGGGGCAGAGGGCTCCAGTACCTGGTCGATTGGGAAGGTTACGGTCCCGAGGAGCGATCTTGGATTCCGGCTCGGTTCGTCCTAGATCCCGAACTCATCCGGGATTACCGTCGTCGGGTATCCTCCACCCCAGGACCGTCGAGAGTCGGTCCTGGACAGGGGGGTACTGTCATGCACACTCGTAACACGACCGGCACTAGGACCCGGAAGTAGTATAATGCCCAGGTCATATATAACTGAATAAATAATTGTTCATTGTTCAAGAATAACATCGCTGGTCAGTGGTTAAATGCAATTTCCCTTGACTTAACCAAGTTTTAATTGCTGAGGACATGAGCCTCTGGCAGCCTACAGGCAGCTACACACTCTCACACCCAATCATACATTATGGCCATAAAATCAGAATTTAGGCCTCATCATACCACTGAGTCAGTGCTGGTTAAAGTAATAAATGATCAACTGTTGGCTGTGTTGCTTGTCCTCAGTGCAGAATTTGATATCATAGATCACACTATTCTTCTAGATATAATAAACTAGAATTGTTGGATTTAACAGTAATGATTCTGTTTTTTTGTCTGAAATTTGCAACCAGGTTGTAGTTGTAGATTATGAAGATAAATGGTACAATTATTTGTAAATATAGTCTACCTTTGACTCTTATGCTGATGACACTCAACGGTATGTTTCAAAGCCAGATGCCAGACACCAGCATGATAAATTTGTGGGATGTGTCAGGGATGTTTGACACTAACTGCTGGGTAACATCTGATGGACAGACGTACTATACATGTAAATATGCAGCACTACATCAATATTTGCACACCTGTTTGGTGTGGTGTAAATGTTGATCACAGTCTCTCTTTTGACAGCAATTTAGGTGCAACATGTAGAACCAGTGCCACTTTGTGTTGCTGTTAGGTCCTGGAGCATGAAGGTTTTGTAGGTCAGCACTGTAAATAATTAGCCTATACACATTTACGGCAGACGTCTAATGTTCATTAGGCAGACACCCTTATCCAGAGTGACTTGCATTTATCTCATTACACATCTGAGCAGTTGAAGGTTAAGGGCCCAACAGTGTCAGCTTGGTGGTGCTAGGGTTTGAACCTGGGACCTTCCGATCTGGGACCTTCTAATCAGTAGTATGCAATCGTATAGCAAATATAGCAAGTGTATGCAATGTAAAATAAGCTAAGTGAAAATATGTGCTCTTGCTGCTTTTTATGGTCAGTGTTTTTGTTATTTTTCTGTAACAGTATTACAGTATATTACTCTCTAAAGTAATGTATTACTGTCACATTACTTTTACATAAGTTAATATTGAGATTTACTTACACAAGTAAGCACAAAAATAAGTAGGGAAACAGGCCGTAGCATTGAATTAAACTCGCAAGCTCCAGATGTATTTAGGCAATCACATAACTGCAGCACCACTCAGGAGCTGTGCATGCACATTGTTACTAGTTACTAACAACAATAATATACTATAGAAATTCATTACATTTGTTCTTAAATACGTAAGTACTTCAGGACTATTTTTCTCTGTGGGGAAATTATCCATTTTTCTAAGTGGCCTACTGTTTGATGTGCCGCCTACTGTTTAAATTCATTGGTACGCACAATGGACGCATCATGCTCCTTAGAGCAAGTTTTGACAATGAAAATGCTAATTGGTGGGAATGCATTTTTCACAGGCCAATTCTGACACAGTTAGAGCATGTATGGTTGTTGAAAAGTGGGGAGGTGCTGTTTCCTCCTTTAAATTTTGCAATCATGTATTGATTTTAATCATTAAAATAAAAACACATTGCTAGAAAGTGCACATGCTTGTAGAATGAGTAACATTTTCAATTATTACTTTGACACCATAATTGCATAACTAAAAGAAACATAGTAATTAAACTTGTGAAATACATTTTAATTTAAATAAGGTACTCCTGAAGTATTCAAAATGTGCATAATTGAAATCTCAATAGTACTACTTCAAATTTCAAATGTAAATAGAATAATTGAATTTGAATGTTGAGCCCAAAGTGTCATGTTTGGAAGAATAAATTAAAATGTATCATTAAATTGCCATTTTTGCATATTACATTTTAATAAAAAATTTGATTCAGAAAAGCTTCCATACTTTCAAACTTCGTCTTGTCTGACATTTTGGCTTAGCTAGCCACAGGCTTCAACTGTCGCTTGCATTTGAATGTGTCGCATGTCAAAACTATTCCTCTACATTTTGACTGTGTCATGGTGCCCATGTGGGTAATTTGATATTCATATTTTACAAACTTCAATATTAAGTATTACACAGAAAATTAAACAAATTATATTAAATAATAATCAAAAAATGATTAGTGGTTCATGATACTTCTGTGCAGCCTATTGTAGGATTTTAAACACATAATCAAATTAAAATTAAAATCAAGGCATAGGGAAACTAAATTGAGATTGATGGGTAACCTTAATAAAAAGAATGCCCACATCCTGTATTTCTACTGAATTGTAAAGTGGGGAAAAAATCATTTGATCTCCAGTAGATTTAGTAGGTTTGCCCACTTACAAATTAAAATGAAGGGTCTTTTTAATCATAGGCTTATTTTGAAGGTGTCAGAACTACAAACAGGAACTACAATTCTTAACAGCAACGCTCTGGCTCACCTGAGTACTAGCACACCTGAATCACAGGACACAGATAAAAGGACTTCCAGTCCCCGCGAAGTATACGCTCCCTGTGAACTTGTTTCAGTGTCGTTACCAAGCCTTCTGAATTTTGACTGGTATTTCTGATTTTGATCTTGTTTCTGTTCCCACAGTTATGAGTTTAGCCTATCCTAGTATCCACATTGCCCGACCCTTGCCTGTTTACTGGATTTACGAGCTGGATTATCCTTGACTGTCATGTCATGTGCTCATGTGTTACACAGATTAATTTAAAAAGGTCCTCCTAACAAAAACTCACTATGTGTATAAAGGCCACCTGCCCGCAGAATCTCTATCTTACATTCAGTCCTCACCACCAAGACCAAAGATGGGTAAGACCAAAGAGTTGCCAAAATATATCCGGGACAAGATGCACAAGGCCGGAATGGGCTACAACACCATCAGCAAAAAGCTTGGTGAGAAGGAGACAACTGTTGGAGCGATTATTTGTGAATGAAAGAAGTACAAATTAATCATCAATTGCCCTCTGTCTGAAGCTCCATGCAGGATTTCACCTCATGGGGATAGGATGATCATGGGAAAAATGAGATATGAGTCCAGAACTACATGGGAGGAGCTTGAGAATGATCTCAAGGCAGTTGGGATCACAGTCACCAAACAAACCATTGGTAAAACAATAAACCTCCATAGATTGAAATCCCTTAGCGCTGCAAGGTCCCCCTCCTCAAGAAGCCACATGTACAAGTCCTAGGTTTGGCAATGAACAGAGAAGGATTGGGAGAAATTGCTGTGGTCAGATTAGACCATAGTTGAGCTCTTTGGCATCAAATGGAAAAATGCTGACTATAACCCTATAACCTTCCTTACAGTCAATCACAGAGGTGGAAACATTATGCTTTGGGGCTGTATTGCTGCTAAAGGTACAGGCAGACTTGAGAGGCCAATGGGTGTAGTCATGGGTCTTCCAGCATGACAATAACCCAAAACAAACCACCAAAGCAATAAAAGGGTGGTCATGGAGTGGTGTAGCCAGTCTCCAGATCTTACTCCTATTGAAAATGTATGGAGGGAGCTAAAACTTTTAGTCGCCAAGCAGCCACAGGCGAAAAACCTTAAAAATTTAGAGAACATCTGGACCTAAAGGTCTGGACCAAGATCCCATTTGAGATGTGTGCAAAACTGGTAACTAACTACAAGAAAAATCTTACTTCTGTGCTTGGCAACAAGGATTTTTCCATCAAGTACTAAATCATGTTTTGTTTGGTGATCAATTACTTATTTTGCTGATTGAAATGCAAATCAATGTATAACATTTGTATCGTACTTACTGTATTGTAAGTACTTTTTCTGGATTCTCTAAATCTACATGATCTAAATCTAAAGACTTATCAAGATTTCTGTAATTCTGCATTTTGACAATTTTTAAAAGCACTATATATTATAAATAAAGTGGAAAGCTATAGTAAAAAGCATTCTTAATAGCGTCCCTTTATGATAAAGCTCTGGTTTTCATTCAATCTTGGCCTTGTACTATTCTAACATCTTTGTGCTAACACATCTGATTGTGTTTTCATTCTAGCAATTAAATTTTTTTACTTAATTTGAGCAAGAGTATACACAGTCAGGAAGGGCAATTCATGCTCACTCATCATCTATGCCACTTTATCCTATATACAGGGTTGCAGGGGGCCTGGAGCCTATCCCAGGAGACTTAGGGCACGAGTTGTGGTACACCCTGGATGGGGTACCAATTGATTTCAGGGCACACACATATGCTTGCTTATTCATACACTACAGGAAGTTTGGGAAGCCACTCAGCCTAATCTACATGTCTTTGGACTGTGGGAACAAACTGGAGTATGTGGAGGAAACCCACCAAGCACTGGGAGAAAATGCAAACTCCTTGCACGCAGACCCAAAGTGGTAGTCAAACCCAGAACCTGGAAGTGCAAGGCTATTGCGCTAACCACTAAGCCACCACGCCACCTGGAAGATATACAAAAAATCAAAAGCTCTTACCTACTGTAACACTCAACTTTCGTACCTAACACTTATAAACTTATGAACATTGATACAGTCATGGTTTTAGTGTGGATTGTCATAATTATTAATAAGAGTGCCTGAATTTTTTTTAATCCATATGAGGCTCATAATTAAACAATCTGTGAAGCTTAAGCATATTGGATGCAGAACAGTCCACATTACAGACAAGTCTTAGCTTGTTATATACTGTAATTGAAATAATTATATTAGCAATAACATTATTGGAAAAAACAGATATGTGCGGTAAATCAGTCCTTTCCAAAGGAACAATAACTCAATCTACATCGAAATTCTCCTAGGCTATAGGTTTCACTGTACTTAATATATATTATACTTAGTAACTGCACTAAAACAAATAGGACCTTTACAACAACCACAGTAGATCCTATACCAATACTTTTTCTCAAACAAACAGCACCAGCAATATCGGAGCTAATTCTCCACTCAGCAGTGGATATATTCCAAAATCTTTTAAATTAGCAGTTATTAAACCAACCTCTGTCATCTGTCCAACCACAGGCCGATTGCAAACCTCCCTTTTTTCTCGAAGATCTTAAAAAAGGTAGTAGCACATATCTATAGGGAATATCATACACAAAATGTATCAGTTAGGCCTCATCACAGTACAAAGACAACACTTGTTAAAGTAGTAAACTTTTGGCCTCAGATTAGGATTGCATAACTATGCTTGTGCTACTTGACCTCAGTGCAGTTTTTGACACCATTGTTCATAGTATTCTCCTTCAAAGGTTAGAAAATGTAGTAGGAATTAAGGAACTGGCCCTCTCCTGGCTCAGATCCTATTTGCCTGACTGATATCAGTTTGTCAATTTAAATATTGATTATTCTGTATGCTCAAGTGAAGTTTGGTGTTCCACAGGGTTTGGTTTTAGACTCAGTACTATTTTCTCTTTACATGCTTCCTTTGAGTAACATAATTCGTAAGCATGGTATTGTCACGAACTGTAGGGTAGTCCGGGCTGTTGTTAAAGCCAAGGGCTTAAATAAGGCGGACATAGGCGCAGAGAGTTGTTAAATCAAAAAGAGTCTTTTCTAACCAAATTAGACAAGACGTGAACAGAAAACAAATCAAACACTGAAACTCCCCAAACGTAAAACAGTCCTTTGCAAACAAAACACACAGGCTCTTTTAGAACAAATAGGGATCACACAAACATACAGGCTCTTTTAGGACAAATAAGGATCACACAAAACATACAGGTTCTCCTGAGCCGGACCCACCCGCGCCCCTCTGGACGACTCGCACACTCACCCGCGCCCCTCTGGGCGACTCGCACACACACCCGCGCCCCTCTGGGCGACTCGCACACACACCCGCGCCCCTCTGGGCGACTCGCACACACACCCGCGCCCCTCTGGGCGACTCGCACACACACCCGCGCCCCTCTGGGAGGCACTCGCACACACGCGCCCCTATGAGCGGTAACACACAACCACGCTCCTATGAGCGGTAACACACTCTAAGAGCGTACCCGGGCTTAGAGCAGGCACAGGCTGAGAACCCACACGCAGACTAAGACACACACACACAGCCTAAGACACACACACACAGCCTAAGACACACACACACAGCCTAAGACACACACACAAACACACAGGCAGAGACACCCTCATACAGACACACACAGGCAGAGACTCACACACACACTGGCAGAGACACACAGAGGCTTGGAACACAAGCACCTCACAAATCATATAGAGCCTTCCAAACATAAAACCAAACTCAACAAAACCCAAACTAAAACACAAAACAAACACTGAGCAAAGTAATGCCCTCTTAACATAATTAATGCTCGACTCAGTTTCCCAGAATAACCAGCTATTTATAAATACTCTAATGAGCAACCTCGGTTCAGGTGAGCTTAATCACCTGACCGAGGTGCCTTCTGGGAAACTGAGTCTACAAACAAAACTACAAAAACTATCAAACACATATCCACAGTGCCCTCTAGGTGTTACAGGTGTTAGTTTTCACTGTTATGCTGATGACACAGTTATATGCCTCAGCAAAGCCATATGAGAAAAGCCAGGTTGATAAAATTGATGTGTGAAGGACTTAAGAGACTGGATGTTAATTAACTTCCTTCGGCTTACACCTGACAAGACAAAAGTTCTAGGACCACATGCAGCTAGAATTAAGCTTTTTGATCACACAATAACTCTGGGTGGACTTTCTGTTTTATCATGTGCAACAGTATGAGACTTTGGTTTTAATAGATTCCAGTCTTTCTTTCAAAATTCATGTAGAGAATATTACCAGGTTAGAATTCTTTCATCTCACAAATATTGACAAGATTAGGAATATATTGCACTTAACAATGCAGAAAAATTGGTCCATGCTTTAATCACCTCTAGGATGGATTATTGTAACACCTTACTGTCTGGATATGCAACTAGATGCAAGCTCCAGTTAGTTCAGAATGTAGCAGCGTGAGTCGTCACTAGAACCAGATGATACAAGCACATAACCCCTGTTATCCACACTCCATTGGGTCCCAGTGAAATTTCGCATTGATTTAAAAATACTACTATTGACCTATAAAACACTAATTGGTCTCACGCCACAGTATCTGAGTGAACTGCTAGTGTCTTACGATCCGCTACACCTACTTCGATCAAAGGATGCAGGCTGCTTGTCAGTACTGCTTAAATGAAAATTACAGAGCTTTTTTTTTACAAAGCCCCAAAGTTATGGAATAGTCTTCCAATTAATAATCACAATTAATTAGACACAGTCTTAATGTTTAAGTCTAGGCTAAAAAAAAATTATTTAGCCAAGCATTTTTGTGAATAGATTTGCCTTAGGTAAAGGAGCACATCTGCAGGACTGATGGACGTAGAGTATTATGGTGAACTGGTATGTTAGGATGCTGTCTTCCCCACTCTCATTGATCCCTCAGGTTTTTTGACGGTGGAGTGACTGGTTGCTTTACTTTCCAGTGAGCCCTCATGTCTGTTTCCTTCTGGCTCTCCCTTTTAGTTATGCTGTCACTAACATTCATCTGCACTAAATATACATTCACCTAATACATTATTTGCCTGTGACCATACCTAACTGTTACACATGTCACTTCTGAGATGCCAGTAATCCAGACCCCCTCTGCCCTCTTGACTTGTTTAACTAATCCCAGTGTCCCGCATCTGGCTGGCGAATTTTATTGATTCCCTGTGCAGTCTTGATGCTTAGGATGTCGTGTGGTGACTGGGGACCGATCCACTTTACTGTTTGACTTTGAAGACGGTCCTGGCCTCAGCTGATGCAGACAGTTGTTCTTTGAGGACTTGTGACTGCAGTCGCTCAATAGTTCAGGACTGGAATTTTCTAGAGTTTTGTACCTAAGCCTCCAATAACGAACTGGACTCCTTTTTAACATAAACACATTTTCTTTCATATTGAATTTCCAGCAGCCCATCACAGTATGACTGCGCAACAATTCCTGCTATCCGTTATCACCCAAATGATTATGGGTTCCCCGTTGAGTCTGTTGCTCTCATCGTATCTTCCTACTGCCATCTCAGTTTCTCCTTGCCACTGTGGCCCTCATTTTGCTCATCAGGGACAAACTGATAATTTTGATTCATACATATTTTCTCACATTTCATACTAATTTCAATAATTTTCTTTAATTCTATATAGCTGCTTTGTAAGGATGACCATTGTTAAAGGTGCTTAAAAAATTGACTTGACTACAAAACATATTTATCAGCATAAGGATTGTAAATTCGGACCTATAGAGGGGTTCTGAGAGTTTTATTCGTAATACAACTCTCAGAAGTCATTGTGACCCAAATGTCAAAAATCAGTTCCCTTTCAGCAAACTCTAAATACTTTATTATACATTTTAATACAATCTTCTGAACATGTAGTGAAAAAAAAAGTTAGAACAGCAGTGAGGGCTGAGTAAGCAGTGCTGTGCAAGCAGGAAGAAACAAGGACAAAATATTTAGAGCTGAATATAAAGCATTTTTCAAAGCCAGAAAATGAAAGTAAAATGTAAATGATAATATTTTACATCTACGGTTGTTCATTAAAATTGCATGAGTTTGTGTGTATAACATACAGTATGTATGTGTGTGAGAGAGCATTCAAGATAACTTAAATGCATGCGTATGTGTTTCTTGTTTGAGTGTGTGTATTTTTAATGCATGCCTGTGTGAGTGATTTTATGTAGGTTGTAACGCTTAACTTGTGGCAGTACCTTCAGACAATGCTTCTTACCCATGCTACTCTGTGGAATTGTCTGGGGTTAATTATATTATGTCTATGACACTCCTACGCTAAGATCACTCTAAAGCAGCTATTTCTCATTATGCTTGGTTGTTGCACAGTGTAAGCAACCAGTAGTATTGTAAGTAGAAGGAAAATCACTCAGCTTATTATCTCATCATATGAGTCTATTCTTTCTAACGGAGCCACTTTGATCATGTACTTCATTAAAACTGACACTAAGCTAAGCAACCTACAGAAGTCCTTGAGCTAGGCTAAATGTGATACTTAAGTGTGTTTGATGTCACGTTTGAATGTTTTTTTTTGTTTTGTTATAGCCTTCTTATTCTTTTAGAATGGCATCCCACTCCCAGGGTGTATTTTGGCTCACACCCAGAATCTGAGTGGGGAAAGAGAACCTGGTTTCCTACTACAGACATTATCATCTTTTACCATGGAAAATCTCATACACAGTTTTAATTGGACCTGTGATAAAAACACATATATAAGGGAAAAGATACAACCCTTAACTGTCATGTTAGTTATTTTACCTGTGTTTTCTAATGCCTCTATTGTGCTAGGGTAAACAGTCAGAAGTAATTGTATAAAGAGAAAAAGGCACTACGAGCTACAGAATATTAGCACAATTAAGGTATTCTAGCTGTAAGGGATTCAATCTGACCTCACCTCAGACACACAGGATTTTTCCTTTTCCAGCGGGAGCTCTCCCTCATGCTGAATTAATAGTGCAACAGACAAAATGGTCCTTTGGCTGAGGCCTGGAATTACATCTTCTGCAGATTGGTGGTTCTGAGTGAGCAGCAGGAGATGGTGCCTGTCTGGAGTATCTCTATTGGCTGAGAATATATTTTCTGTGCATGCACCTCAGACCTATCCTTATCCCCTGGTGTCATCTTCAAATTTTAGGATACCGACATAGGCTCTAGCAGTTCATTAAGCCTGTTCTTGTAGGTTTTTGTACTGCCCTTACTCAGTTAACATCTGCTTGATATGCTTTGCTTCATATTAAACTCATATCTATTATTAGCTGACAATATAAATTTTAATGAATTTATTTGAAACATTTTGCAAACAAAAACAGAAAAAGCAGGACGGTAGTCAGCACTTTGGTTGGCCTTCCATTGGTATTCTTCTGTAAAAGATCTGAAAGATCAAATCAGTCCCAGATCTGTATCATGTTTTTATAGCAGGTGCACCACACATCACAGTAGCACTTTTTGTATACCAAAAGACGGCCTCATTTCTAACTATTCCTGAGAAATAATCCTAGTAACCATTCCCCATCTTAGGTCAGTAAGGATCACTACTTTATTTCATCAATGTGAAACATGAAAATGTACAGTGAAAGATTGATTAAAAAAATTAATTACTTTCATCACGTTCCCTGTGTGTCAGAAGTTTACGTTACGTATACCAAGTTCATACTGTTTAACTTGGGTCAAATGTTTCAGGTAACCTTCCACAAGCTCATTACAATAAGTTGCTAGAAGTTTAGCCCATTTCTCGTGACAGAATTGATGTATCTGAGTCAGGTTTCTACTATTTTCAGTTCTGCCCACAAACTTTCTATTGGGTAGTGGTTAGGACTTTGTGATGGCCATTCCAATATTTCAGTTTTGTTGTCCTTAATGTATTTTGCCATAACTTTGGTCATTGTGCATTGGGTAAACTCATTTGTGACTAAGCTTAAACTTCCTGGCTGATGTCTTGAAAGGTTGCTTCAATATATAATATAAATAATAATCTTTCTTCCTGATGATATTATCTATTTTGTGAAATGCACCACTGTGGATATAGATACTTTTGTATCAGTTTTGTCCAGTGTCTTCACAATGTCATTTGCTGTTCTGCGATTCATTGTTTTCGTTTTATGCCAAAGTATGTTCATCTCTAGGAGACAGAACATGTCTTCTTCCTGGGCAGTATGATGGCTATGCGGTCCCATGTTTTTTTTTATTTTTATACTTGCTTAGTATTGTTTGCACAGATGAATGTGGTACCTTCGGGCATTTGGAATATTGCAGGTGTACCTCCAGTTGGCTCCAATGATGTCAATCAGAAGCTTCTAAAGCCATGATATTATTTTCTGGAATTCTCCAAGCAGTTTAAACACATAGTCAACTGAGTGTATTTAAACGTCTGACTCACTTTTATTGAAAAGTGTGTCCACACAACTGTGACTCGCTCAGTGTTCTTTTATTTTTCACACCGTTCTGTGTAAATTCAATTGTGATTGTTTTGTGTGAAAAATTCAAGGAGATCAGTAGTTTTGAAACACTCACACCAGAGTGTCTGACACCAACAACCATGCCTATGGTTAAAGTCACAGAGATGACAATAACAGCATAAATGTCCAGGTATCCAATTGCAAAACTCATTTTCTGAAAGGATTTCAAAACCCATATGTGCTTATGTTTAACCTTGAATCAAATGTAACTGAAACATGGCTAATTTTTTAGTAGATTTGTATGTGGTGTAATGTTTAATTCAAAGCCATAGTTATTCAGAAATGACAGAAATTTTAATCAAAATTCTCCACTAAGTACATGTACCTCCTCTTGGAATACAGACCTATATTCACCTATATTTAGTAATAAAAAAATGTTAGAAAGAAAGAAATATTTTCAGGGTCAACCATAAAATGCACTCTATGAATATTTCTAAGCTTTCAGTTTAATCAATTCACTCCCTTCTTAATGCCCCAAAACTCAATGGGGAGTTCATAAGCAAAAGTGATGCAGTTGCCTTGTTAGCTGACTGGAGAGAAATAAAGTAGGGCTGTCCACCCACAAGTTAGTACCACACGGATATCTGTGTAAATAAAGACAGACAATGCATCAGTATAGTGTTGTGGAGTACTGTTTACTTAAGGACACAGCCCGTTCTTTTGCTGTCAATCAACGTTTCTGATACAGAAACCCAAATTTAGCTTCACAGCTAACCAGTAACACCAAAATACACATATCTCTGGTTTATCTCATTCTCTGTGGAAATCAATTCTGAATCCTGCTATAGGGACGAGAGAAGCCCAGCTCATAGCTGCCGGCTAGAACATTTCCCGGCCCACTCATACTCTATATATAAATATGCCAGAAAAAATAATAAAATATATCCCTGTATAAACATTCTTCCTGCTCACAGGAGCATACTTATCATATACAGCACATTCATCAAAAATATACAAAGGCACTTACGTTCACATTTTTTTTTTCTTGATTTATTATTACAAGGTTATGTGGTCAACACCAGAGGACTAACAAAGCCAGCATCCGGAGCACAACCTTGATAGATTGATTTATTCTCCCATACGTGGGAGGTTTTTTGTGTGTAAGTAAATGAAAAGAAGATGGGCAATGCATACTTATAGTTATATTGTATATAGCATATTTACTCAAAACTGCTCGCTGTGAGTACTTACATATTCATAACATTTAAGGAATTAATAGAGTGAGTTCTGCTACTGTCTGCCATGTACATATTGCATATGATTATTGCATGTTTTGACAGTATGGGTTTGGATTTCTGGCTGCACTGATCCTGCATAATTACAAGTAAAGGCATATTAGATGGAGTTCATGCATAAATCTTGACCCATAAGTCCATACATACATGTGTAGACACATGTAGATACATTTGCTCCGTGCTTTTTTAATCCACTACAGCAATTCCAAAGCTTGCAGATATTGGAGAGCGTAAATAACAGGTGTTGGATAAGAACTGTGGGAAGACTCTGACCAATTAGTAGGCCATCTGGAGCCAGTCTCCAGCATCCATGTTTATGATTCCCTCTTGATCTTATCTCTGTGTTTCCTGTTGTCCTTTTTGACAGCTTTCCATTAAGATTTCCTTGTTAATTGAAACTTCAGTCCATGTGTTTTGTTTTGATTCTGTGACTTTTTCATCACCTACTGACATTTCTGATGATTAATTTCTGTGAACAAATACTCACAGGACTGTCTCTAAACAGCTGTGTGGCCATACGAAGTGTGAGGCTAAACAGACAAAAAGTTTGGTTTGCTAATCAGCATAAAGATTGCCCTTTGGATCAATGGAAAAGTTCATATAGTCTGATGAGTACAGATTACTCTGACAGTAATGCAACAGGTGATGCAACCACCATGCATAGTGTACAAACCTCCGGAGGCAGTATTACAATGTGAGGTTGCTTCAGTTGGTCAAGTCTAGCCTCAGCAATGTTACGTGGCAATAAAATGAAGTCAGTTGACTAACTGAATGTACTGATTAACTAGGTTATCCCATCATATCAATTTTTCTTATTCCAGGACTTAAATTGGCAAAATAATCAAAGCTAACGCTGACCAAAATATTAGAATGTGCCCATTTATTTTAATGTTGTTGGTATATTTTTTATTTCATTTACTTTATTTATTGGACAACAGCGAACAACTAACTGCACTTATGGTAGGTCCCACAATCCTGCTTTCCGAAAGTAGCTCACTCCAGCTTTTCTAAACTTATGTAACCCTCACATGTAACCAGAATGATTCCTGAAAACAAAACTGCAGGGTGATTTGCATGTTCCAGTTAGATTAGATTTCTGTGCTGGATTGGTGATGCAGGTACTATAAAAATGCAATTGGAAAAAAAAGCTGTATACTCCATTGACCTGATAGTGTTTCACTGTACCTGGAGTAAAATGAAAGCACCTGCGGTATGGCTCAGTGATCAAGGCACTTGGTTACTGATTAAAAAGTAGTGAGGTCAAATTCCAGCATCACCAAGCTGCCACTCTTTGTCCCCTTCAGCAAGTCATTTCAGAGTCATTATGAAAAAAGAAGTTAGTGTGAATATAAATATAATGTGAATGTAAATTCTTAATGTTCTGAATCATCTGGAGAAGTACAGCTTCAGGATTTTATTAGTTTTCAGTTCCTTTTAATTTCCATACCTTGCTAAGACAGGTATAGAAGAACTAAAGAAGATATGGTTTTGCAATTTTGGTTATTAACAACACTCCATCTTATATTGTTCTGTACCACACCACCCCAGTGTGGACTGTTTCCACATAACCACAAAGTCTACATTTATTATACGTTTAAAAATATTTTGGTAAGCCTTGAACACTGCAGACTGGTAACATCTCACAAATGCTGCAGTTTTGAAGTTGCCCTGATCTAGTCATCTAGATATCACAATTTGGCCCTTGTAAAAGTTACTCAAATCCTTGCACTTGCCCATTTTTTTCTGCTTACTACACATCAATTTTAGGGACAAAATGTTGCCTTGCTGCCTACGATATCACACCCATGTCTATGTGCTATTGTAATAATATGTTGTAATTGCAGCTACTGTGACAAGGGCCAAATATGTGATGGTAATGTGATGGGTCAGAGCAATTCCAAAACTGTAGCTCTTGTAGCTCTTGTAGGATGTTAATGGGCTGCAATGGTCAAAAGTGGTCCAAGGATGGAAAACCAGTAAACTAGTGACAGAGTCATAGGCAGCCAAGGCTCACTAATGAATGGCTGGCAGCAAAAAATGACCTATTCAACACTAGATGGGTTCCCATAATGTATATATATGTGTATATACTACCAATCATCATTTTGGACACATCTTTTCCTTCAGTGGTTTTCTTGATCGCTGGTAGCTCAGGAGCGACTAGAGAGCAGAAGAGAATGAGGAAAAACAGTTAGGTATGGTCACAGTCAATATATAAAGTGAATGTGTATTTAGTGAAGAGTGCAAGCAGGGACTCCGACAGGACTAACTATGACAGCATAACTTAAAGGGAGAACCAGAAGGAAACACAGACATGAGGACTCTCTAAGATGTAAAGCAACCAATCACCTCACCGTCAACAAACCTGAGTGATCAATGAGAGTGGGCAAATATATTACAAAAATGCTTGGCTAAATAAATAGGTTTTCAGCCCAGACTTAAACACTGAGACTGTGTCTGAGTCCTGAACATTAATAGGAAGACTATTCCATAACTTTGGGGCTTTGTAAGAAAAAGCTCTGCCCCCAACTGTAGTTTCCATAACACATGGTACTGACAAGCAGCCTGCATCCTTCAGTTCAAGTACGCGTGACGGATCATAAGACACTAGCAGTTCACTCAGATACTGTGGTGCGAGACCATTTAATGCTTTATATGTCAAAAGTAGTATTTTAAAATTGATGCGAAATTTCACAGGGACCCAATGCAGTGTAGATAAGATAGGGGTGATGTGCTCGTATCTTCTGGTTTTAGTGAGGACTCTTGCTACTGCATTCTAACCTAAAAAAAATCTAACTTTATGATGTAACTGGCTCTCATGAGGACCATCTCCAGTCTCAGAAACCATCGATTTACAGCCCTTCTAATTAGAGCCCACCTTCAAAAGGCAGATATATTTCAACATCTGCTGTTCAGGTGTGAGTCAGTCTTGTATGGTCAAATTGTGGCAAAACAACCATTAATTCAGAAGAACAACAAGCAGGTGAAACACAAGGAATGGACATGAGATTTCAATTTCAAATCAATTTTAATTGTACAGTATAGCGCTTTTAACAATTGTCATTGTCACAAAGCAGTTTTACACAATCAAAAAAGAAAATTATGAAAATTTTTATTAAATGTGAAAAATGTGTATGAATCAAAATTATTAAATAGTCTCTGATGAGCAAGCCGAGGGCAAGGAAAAACTCCCTAAGATGGTAATAGAAAGAAACCTTGAGGGGAACCAGACTCAACAGGGAACCCATCCTCATTTGGGTGATAATGAATAGCAGGGATTTTAATCCCATCCGAATCTGCCATGTCTGTCTTTTTCTCACACGACCATTGTAAAAATTCCAGAGCAAATTACCTACTGTTTTTCAGCAAACTCGGCGGTCCTCTGAGAAATCTAATCCCGTCCGAATGCGAATGTCTGTGTTTGCCGAAAATGTTTTTTTTTCCCGAAACACATTTTCTTGCGTGTTTTGGTCAACGTGAACTACCGTACAATCTCTAGCGCGCCAATAGTCAAGTTTCTGCTTTCTACGCTCTAGTAATGGATGTAGATGTGTTTGCTACCCCGCGAAGAAATAAAAAAATTTAATCAACAAGAAGAGCCAAATTGCGTAAATTGTTAAGACTGGCTACTATCAGTTTCAGATAAGAGTATTTTCATTTCTGCAGTCAATTACATGATGTGAAAATTATATATATACATATATATGACCATACGCAATCCACGCATCCTCAACACGTGGTCTTGTGCAACGCCCACATGTAAATACCTCCGTAATAAACACGAAGATGTTAGTCCCGTCCGAATCCATACATGAAATGACAGACGTCGGCTGAAAAAAATTCAAACTCAAACGTCCCCCAGTAAAACTAGTCCCGTCTGAATAGTGCTAAAGACTGAAGGAGTGCTCAGTCCTGTGACTGCAAATAAGCCCTAATCATCACCCTCCACCACCGTGCTTGACAACGAGCATGAGTCGTTTCTACTGAAACGCTGTTTTTGCCAAACCACTGAGGTTGTATTTGCCTAATAATGAGACTGACTATTATCAGATGATTTTGATTATGTTCACACACACACACACACACACACACACACACACACACACACACACACACACACACACACACACACACACACACACATAGAATTAAAAGAGGGGGGATCTAACTTTTGAACATGAATGTATATACAGTATATACAGGCTTATGCAGAAGTGTAGGCACCTCTTAATAGATAACAGATTTTGCTGATTTTTTAATTGAAAAGATGTTAACAGTCTCTTTTGGAAATGGAAAAAATGCACAATATTTTCAGCAAACATTGATGCATAGTTACTTCTTATGCCATAAATTGAACAAAAATAAAAAAATAAAAACATTATTATGGCACTGTGCAAAAGTTTTGGCACTCTAAGAGTTCCAGAGTCTCAGATTCTTTTTTACAAGCTTACAAGAGTCAGCAGAAGAAAACCTTACCTGTGTCCCCATCATAAAATCCAACATCAAAATTGTGCAACAGAACATCTACAAAAGCCTGATGTGTTTTGGAAACAAGTGCTGTGGACTGATGAAGTTAAAATAGACTCTTTGGCCACAATCAGCAAAGGCATCTTTGGAGAAAAAAAGGAGCAGCATTTCATGAAAAGAACACCTTATTAAGCACAGGGGTGGATCTATTATGCTTTGGGGTTGTGTTGCAGCCAGTGGCACAGGAAACATTGCATGGGTGGAAGGACTAAATACTAGCAAATTATGGAAGCACACAGCACACCATCTGTAAAAAAGCTGAAGCTGAAAAGAGGACGGCTTCTACAACAGGACAATGATCCTAAACCCACCTCGAAATCCACTATGGAATACCTCAAGAGACGCAAGCTGAAGGTTTTGGAACGGCCATCACAGTCCCCTGATTTAAACATCATTGAAAATTTGTGGGCAGATCTTAAAAGAGCTGTGTATGCAAGATGACCAAAGAATATTACAGAACTAGAAGCCTTTTGTAAGGAAGATTGGGAAAAAATCCCAAGTACAAGAATTGAAAACCTTTTAGCTGGCTATGAAAAACATTTGCAAGCTGTGATATCTGCCAGAGGAAGTGTTACTAAGTACTGATTATGTAAGGTGCCCAAACTTTTTCACAGTGCCATAATAATGTTTTTATTTTTTATATCTTTGTTCAATTTATGACATACTGTAAAAAAAAAAAAAAACTATGCACCAATGTTTGCTGAAAATATTGTGCATTTTTTCCATTTCCAAGAGAGACTGTGGTAACATCTTTTCAATTAAAAAAATCACCAACATCTTTTATTTATCAGGGGTTGCCTAAACTTTTGCATAAGAATGTACTCTACTGTATATACAGACACTAGGACAATGTGCATAAAAAAAATATTTAAAAAACGGATTTTAAAACCATAGGCTGTTATGACTGTCCTGAAGTTATTAAGCATCAATCCTAGAGATCATTAAAGGATGACTAGAAGTATTTTAGCATTTCCTAAAGTTTAGCTAGCAGCTACAGAAAATATGTGGTGGACATTTATTCCTGCTAAAATACACTGGTCAGATTATCAATAGCAGCTGCTCCCATGCCACATACAACTACTGTATGACCAATGCAACCTACAACTTCCAGAGCATACAGACTTCCAATCGGCCTGAAGTGAATTCACAGGGTGTTCAGCCATGTTAAGTGTGATTCCAAACCGCTGGGAGTGAAAATGTTCAGTTCAAAGGGAACTGCGTTTCTGCAAACAGTGTAGGGCACAACAGGTCACAGGTGTGTGAAAAATTGGAGCTTGGAAATGATTTTATATTTATTTATTAGCATTATTATCGAGGACGACATCCTATTAAAAGGACACAATAATTTTCATTTAATCAAGAAATCCTTAGTATTATGTAGGCTAGTAATCTATAAAAAAAGCAAATCTCGGTACATCTTTAATCAATTATTATCAATAATTTATTTACAAGTTACAAACATTTGAATAGTACGTTTATAATAAATATTCAATATTTTATGTCCGTAGTGTGAAATTTACACAGCAGCAGCGACAGGTATCCAAGGTGCTTATGTTACCATGGTAACGGATGGAGGAAGTGACATCTGCGCTGATGATTTCGTAGGGTGTTCTGAATGGTGTCGAGGAAAGTTCCCTTCAGTAACATTCTCTGCAAATGGTGCAGGGAGTAGGGAGCACCCTGTGAAGTACAGTACACCCTGGAATGGAACGCAGCTTAGATCTCCTGAGTTCTGAATAAGACACACCTGTTAACAATCACACTCAGGTATCAATAGAACTCAGAGACAACAGATATGTGTGAACTATACATGCTTTTAAGTTTCACAGTTGGTGTCTAACCTTATATGCTTGATCGCCATTTTGCATAACCTTACTGTATGTTGTCTGCTGATTGACTGACCCTTGCCTGTTAATTGTGTTACTGTATGTGTTTTAGATTACCCATGTTTGTTTTGATTGGCTGAGTGAGTGCTGTAACTAAGTAAAATACTGTTTTACCTTCACTTGCATCCTTTCATGCTTGAACACCTACAGTAACAACATTCAGTGGTGTCACTTTGATGAGGGTACATCAAGGGTACAATTCATTACCTGTGTTTAGAATCTGGAGTGAGAATGTATTGGTGGTAAAAGCATATTTAGGACTTCTGTAATTTGACAAAGTGATGCTCAGTTAATGACTTGCAATGAAATATTTTAAGAAGGTGCTCTGAGAAACTTAAGGAACTTTGATTAGTAAATCTGTCACAACTGCACCGTTTCAGCTATACTGTAGGTCATCAGATAATTAATTGGGACATTTACTTAATCCAACATAACAGATGATTTCATGAGTTTGCTGTTCGATTTCGCAGCTTATTCTTTTATAGATGCTCTAAAATAGATTTAACTTGGGGTATTGTTTGGGGGGGGGTGGGGTTCTTCATGAGTTTTCAATAACCTGCTCGCTCCTCTTACACTCTGAAAAATTATGAATAGTCAGGCCCACCAGTGAAAGACTACAGAACTGAAATATGGGTGTCAGGGGAGCTCATTAACACTGGCAGCATGTGAGCACTGTGAACTCATAAAAGCACCTGTCCATAGAGATCACCATAAAAAACTATGAAGAGATTATAATAAAAAAGACAGATGTGTTGATACTCCTTTGGCAGAATTAAGAGAATTGCTGGTGATAGATAAAATCTGAGTAGAATAAGTTGAGAAAAGAAAAGTTCTTAAAAAGAATACACTTACACAATGTAAATAAATAATGTTCAGTAATCTTCATAATCTCTTAATAAACAAAAACAGCACAGTCATAAAATCCTGCAGGAGGAGGAACAACATATGAAAAAAAAACAAAGGGAACATTCTCTCTCTCTCTCTCTCTCTCTCTCTCTCGCCTCAGGTAAATTTATGGTAATCCTCATGACAGTTTAGTTACAGGAACAGTCATATTGATGTGACTTCTCTGTTTCACTTCCTTTCTGTTTTAGGTGCAGTGTCAGATAAGACATGGAGTGCATACAATTTGCTGATCAGCCAAATGGTTGGAAAAATCAGAGCAAACATGCATACACATGTACACAAGTATTTTTTCCCTAGCTTATCTAAAATCACATTTAAGTGAACATGCTTCAAATAGCTTATGTCCCAAATCCACTGAGAACATGGTCTTGAAGCAAATAAGAAGATTTGGCTAAAAAAAAAAAGATCAAACAAAAACCATATGGAATGTGTCTCTCAGTACATTTGCATTTGTGGGTTCACAGTTATATTTTGTACATTATGGTACAAAGAACAAAGAACATGCTGATGCTGGTTCACTAGGTTGAAGACTACTCATACTATCAGACAAACAAAACTGTTGAAAAGACATTGGCTTTAATATACAGTGTTAAGTTTAGTACTCTATGAACAGGTAGGTCTTTAGTTCAAGGAAGCCAGATGATCAATCATTCAGACATGTAGGGAAAGATTAATTTCACCACCTACATGCCAGCATAGAGAAAACAAAAGCTTGATAAATGCTTTTATTGTACCCTGAGAGAGAGAGATGATGGGACCAGTCAAGATCTAAGCACACATGGTGCAGTGCAGGGTGCAATCATGTCCAGTGAGTGCAGCTCATGGACAAGCTCGTTTAATAACTTTGTGGACATAGTCACATAAATGCAGCCATCCAGCCTTAAGGCAATTTGTCATCCTAGCATGAAATGCATAACACGAAACTGTTCTCAGATATTAAGCGCTTTTTTATATATCACTCACTCACTCATCATCTATACCACTTAATCCTGTATTCAGGGTCACGGGGGGCCTGGAGCCTATCCCAGAAGACTTAGGGCACATGGCAGGGTACACCCTGGACAGGGTGCCAATCCATCACAGGGCACAGACACACACATACACTCACTCACTCATTCACACACTACGGGCAATTTGGGAATGCAAATTAACCTAACCTACATGTCTTTGGACTGTGAGAGGAAACCGGAGGAAACCCACCAAGCACGGGGAGAACATGTAAACTCCATGCACACAGAGACGGGAATTGAGCCCGGACCCTGGCGATGCAAGGCAATAGTGCTAACCACTACACCACCGTGCCGCCTCTTTTATATATATATATTTTTTTTTATTAATATTTCAGTAAATTGTTGTTGTTCTGTATTTTTTGTGGAGCTTGTTATGTTCACACATCACTATTACTAGCATGAACAGCATGTCCCTAATGCTCCATGCAGTACTTTCTGCAGGGACCATATGTTGTTTTTGCAGCATTGTGTTTGGGGTATTCTTTCAACATTGTCCAATTGTCATATGGTCAATGTTGTTCCAATGTCATTTCATCATTTCATTTTCAAACAAAACCTAATAACTACATTATCACAAAGTCCATAACATTGCCAAATTAACATGGCCACAACATTTTGATAATCAAATATTCCTGATTGGAAATTTTATGGAATTTGACAAGATTTCAACTATACACACCAGACGTATGTTTATGGACCAATCAAAGATTAGCCTATACATGCCAAGTTAAACAATGCACCATGTCTAAGCTCCAGAAATGAGGAATAAGTCACTTGTCACAAACTGGAAAACTCCACTAGGCAACTTTCCTGATGATCTGCAAATTTAAACAAATTGAAATTTAAATAAATTCTTATTTTCTAAATATATGCATTAGATAAATGAACAAATTTGTTAACTTCTGTGACAAATATTTTCACTAGCTCCTCTATACTAGGCAAGGTCATTTACGCAGTTAGCATGTCTATGCATATGGACCTATTCTGTTGACAATCTAAGTTATCCTGCCTTATTTTATAGCTATATTTTAATGTAAAATTCCATGCCGTGTGTGTCCATACATGTCCTTATCAAGCATACACAACTGCTGGGACTAAAAGCTTTACAAATCTGCTACACCCTCCAGCCATTTCATTAGGTACACCTGTTAAGCCTGGACCTCCAAAGGGTCCCTGAGCCATGGAAACGTCCTGCCCTGTTCCTAGAATTAAGGATGGCCAGTCTATGATGGCCAGTGCTCTCCTGTATGCTGTGGCATGCAAGTGAACCAGGCTGAAAGTGGCAGACAGCAAAAGACACAACAAAAAGATCTACAAGGCCAGTGATATTGGGGCGGAGCTGAACTCTGTAATGACGGTGTCAAAAAGAAGGATCCTGTCCAAATTACTTTCCATCTAAGACAACTAACACCCATCTACTCCATAACATGTTGGTCAGTCTGAGAATTACCTTCAGTGACAAACTCATATAACCACACCACTGCCATGCACCACTGAGCACCACAGAAGATAATTTATGCATGTGACCATCAAACTATATCCAGTTGTGCTCAAAAGTTCCTACCCTCTCTTTTAATTCCATGTGCACTTGTGTAAAAGCATAATAAAAATCATCAGATCATAGCATGTCTTAGTATTAGGTAACTACAATCTTAGACTAACAACGTACAACTTTTTGGACCATATTATTATTTATTTTTTTGCATTCCATTCTTTTTTTACGACATTGCTTATCTGATGATTTTATTATGCTTTTACACAAAAGCACCTAGAATTAAAAAAGGGGGTTCTAACTTTTGAATGTGACTGTAATTCCTCTCTCTAAGTGGATACTGTAAATCTGGATATTAAACTAGATTCACAATATAGATTTTCATGCCACGGTTATACAATGCCCATATTTTGGTCAAAGTCCATGCAATAATTTTATGAGCTGGTCTGAATATTTTTTAAACTGCTGATCTATTGTGATTTTCATGCACAACCATCTCTAATGTTTATAAAGAATGGTCTAAAAAAGATAGTCATAATAATAATGACTGAGTGGCAGTTTTTTTGGGCAAAAATGTCTTGTTGATGCCAGAGGTCAAAGGAGACTGGCGTGATTGGTTTGAGATGATACCTGAAGTAACTGAAATAAAATCTTGTTACATGTGGTGTGCGCCTAAATCTCCTTGGACCGGGGAAACTACAGAGCTGAGTCGCAAGGCAGATGCTAAAAGCACAAGGAATGGCACGTGAGAGGCGCATTGCTATGCGCCAGGGACTTTAAAGGCGCGGATGGAATGGTACCTTTGATTGCCGCATTAAGGACAGTCACAAGCATTGCTAAAGCTCCCCGCAGCACATGAACTTACAAACAGAGCTGGATTTCGTGACCCTGCTGCCGAAGAGGAAAAGGCTGCAGTGTGTTCCACGAAAAGGCTTCCAGTCCCGGCTGCACAGGAATGACACATTGAACCTTGAAGCAGATGGCCTACAGCAACAGAGGACCACACTGTGTGTAGATGTGGTAGATCTGCAGCTGATAAACCTGCGGCAACCGTGTGATGATAGCGTATCAATATGGACAAAAATCTATAAGGGGTGTTTCCAGTACCTTGTTGAATTTATGTCATAAAAAAGTAAATTAATAATTGAGGCAGCTTTGAATGTTCTGGGTACAAGCAAGATATACCCGATGAAGTGGCCGATGAGTGTATTTTATTGTATTTGACCTTTGCACAGCCTGTTTATGTGTAATGGAATGAACTATGTTTAATCCATTTTGTTTTAATTGGTTTAAAACCATTATTTTGATGTTGGAGTACAAAAACATTGGCTCTGCCCACAGTGAACATTTTTTGTATTATTCTATTAGGGTACGATATGGTTTTAACCAAGGGTTATAGCCTTGCTTACAACTTCACCGCTATGAAATTTTCCCACTAATTAGAACCATACATTTTGAGAAGCTGGGTTGCAACAGCAAGGCACTTGCTACACAGATCTAATACTGAATCACTAGTACAACACTGCTCCATATTTGTTTTGCTCCTGTGGTTTATTTTCTCACTCCTCCAGAGTGTTTTGTATTTGTGAAGTGTGTGATGTTTGTTGGCATCATGCAAGCTCATGGCTTCATTTTTCCTCTAAGTGATGCCCTCACTAAAATCCCATCACCTCCACTACTTTCCCTCCTCCACGTTTCCCAAGATAGGCCTTTTTCTGTGTTTGAGCTGGATATCAGAGTGGCAGGTGTGAAATATTCCTCTGCTGCCTACTTTCTTCTCACTCCAGGCAGCCACTGATCAAATATAGTACCTAAAACTGTCCACGCAATCACTGAGGGACAGAATAATAGTAGAAGGAAAAGGAGAGAGGGGTAAATTGAAGTTGGAAATTGTTCGCAAAACATCTGCAGTTGATGAGATTCTTGGGTTTTTCAGCATAATGAAATTGTTAAAGGAATCGTTAAACCAGGATTGTCATACTGAGGACTGTCAGACAGGAGAGACACAGCACTGCAGAGTTCAACATTATATCTTATTTAATAAACCTGATCTTTATTTCCTATTATATACTACAATAAACAAAAAAAAAAGATTATTAACCCTATGTTATTTTCCATATTCAAGTTAATTCAAAGCTATTCATAGCAGTTTCTTTTATAAGAATTATGTGCTTAAAAGTTAAATTACCTGACATTTTTAAGCCTAACATTAGTAAAATAAAATGTTTAAAAATACATTTAATACTTGTATCAATTCTGATCTTATACTAGGAAATGTGAGATAATTCATTCAAGAGTTTTTCACTTGTAAATTTTATTTCAGTTAATTAGCTTAGTTAGACTGAGATTAGAGACTATTTTAGAGAATAAAACTCAACATCCAGGCGACATGGTGATGTAGTGGTTAGTACTGTCGCCTTGCTTGGTGGCCCCCTCACACATCACACATCTTTATCACAACCATCATCAACACATCATCACATTTTACATCATCTGATAATTTTCCTGCTGCTTTTAAGAAGGCAAGAGTTATTCCCATCCTCAAGAAACCCTGCCTGGATCCAGCAGACGTCAGCAACTATCACCTGGTATAGCTTCTCTTCTTATTTCTACAATTCTTGAAAGGACTGTTTACAGGCAAATGTCTCTTTATCTCTCACAGAACAACCTTAATGATCCCAACCAATCTGGATTCAAAGTGGCATATTCCACAGAGACTGCCCTCCTGTCAAGCTCATTCATTCCTGAGAAGCTCATTTCAATTACTACAGTAGGAGCCACACGAAATAGCCGCGGCCATGTGAATGCCTTGCGGATCCCGTGCGGCTTCCCTTTGGACCCCGTGGTCCCCCCCTCCCTCTCCTGCCAGGAAGGTGTGTCAAAATTTCACAGTAAACACGCCCATTCAAGCTCTATTTATTCATTTACCTGGTGCCACCACTAGATGGCGCTTTGTTCTCAAGAACACGTTACCACAAGCCAACAATTTAGCTGCGCTAAAGTGCTTCTGCCTTTTTATAAAAAATAATAATCATGTTTTTTTTGCTGTTTGTATCCAGCATTGAATAATTATTTCATCCATTATTTGACCACGTCTGGAAATCATAGCTGGAATGTGATTGTGAATTTATGACTGAAATAAAGCTGTTCATCGGCGTGCATGAACCCGCGGCTCGTACTTTCACAGACATACTCCCCCAGAAAGTCATCGCCTCTTGCAATAATGCAGATCAAACATACTACACCTGTCCATAAATAAAAAGGAATATTTAAGCATATACGCAAAATGTATTTCACTTAAACATCACAGATTAAAACAAGGAAAGTAGACGTGCTGAACTTTAGTTCATTGTGATGCGGACAAACGGTCCAGGAAGGAAACGGGTTTCGTTATTTTACAAAATCTGAAAATATTCAGTAAATTTATGAATTACACTCAAAGTATCAACTCCAACTATGAAGTCTTATTTAATAGATACCATTAAACATTTATTTGTTTCTATTTATTTTAGCTGGCGAAATACATTTTAGGCAGAGACGTCTGCTCGGTCTTGTTAATTGATTTTAAACCCCTCAATTCTGCCAATTCCCCCATCAGTGAAACCGGTTTGATAAGCTTACAGTAACTGGGGGTTCTGCGGATGTTTCCCTGGCAGCGCGCTGTCGCATCGTATTCAACAAATAGACTAAAGCAAAATCAAAATCATGTTTGCTTCAGCATTGGAAACAATAATGTTGTAGGCTAACTTTATTAAAGATTATACACTTTCGTATTCAGATTTGAGGGGTTTAATACGAATTAACAAGACCGAGCAGACGTTGTAACACTCGGATCTTAAAACGATCGTAGTTACATTATGCTTTAACAGGGAACAGGGTTACAGCTAAGTAACCCGAGACATTCCCTTTCAAAAGCTACACTCGATGCTGCATGAAAACACTATGGGAATGAGAATACCAACGCCGCCACACTGCAAGTGTCTGGACCCCCAGATTGCGTAGTGTGTGCGCATAATAGCCAAGGAGGTCTCAGACCTAGCTCTGGCATGCTGACTCGAGGATCCGCGAGTCCGGAGTAGCATTGACATCCAGACTATCAAATCTAACCAACGTGTGCAGAGAGGACCAGCCTGCTGCATCACACACCTGCTGCAAGGGGACGCCTCTTGCCAGAGCAATTGATGAGGCAATCCCCCTGGTCGAATGAGCCCTGATTCCCAGAGGCAAAGTGCGACCACTCGCCTCATAGGCTAGGGCAATCGCATCTCTCACCCAATGTGACAGCGTCTGTCTGGTGGCGGCCGCCAATGGGGCGCTATCAATAAGAGGCGCAAATCCTGTTGACGAACACTCACCAGGACTCCTGGGAGCAGAACCATCGGAGGAAACGCATGAAGGCGTAATCTGGGCCATGTGTGGGCCATCGCGTCCAGACCCAGGGAAGCTGAAGGAGTCAGGGAGTAGTAAAGGGGACATTGTGCTGCCTCTTTCAAGGCGAAGAGGTCCACCTCTGCTACATAAAATCTTTCCCAGATTTGACTGACTACTTCGGGGTGGAGTTTCCATTCCCCATGTGTCACAGCTTGTCTGGATAACAGGTCCGTTCCTACATTCATAAGCCCCGGAATGTAAATCGCCCTGAGGGACAGGAACTTGTCCTGTGCCCAAAGCAGAACCTGGTGCGCTAGCTTGTTCAAGCGGCGCGAGCGCAGTCCACCCTGGTGATTCAAGTATGAGACTACCAAAGTGTTGTCCACCCGCACTAGGACATGGTAGCCTCTCAACTGCTGGAGGAAGTGTTTCAGGGACAGTAACAGAGCCATCATTTCAAGGCAATTGGTGTGCCATGCGAGAAGATGACCTCTCCAGCTCCCTTGTGCTGGACGGCCATCCAAGACTGCACCCCAGCCCGTGAGGGAAGCATCTGTCGTTAGCATCTTGCGACAACAAGACGGACCTAAAGTGGGACCCAAAGTCAGAAACCGGGGTCTGAACCAGATAGAAAGGGTACGAAGCCCCCGGGTACGAAGCCCCCGGCGCGTAACCCTTATTAGCCTCTGGGGATTGGCCCTTGAGTGAAATCCCCTGGCTCTTAGCCACAACTGAAAATGCTTTCATGAAGGCCCAAAGGTATCACCGAGGACGCAGCTGCCATGAGAGCTAAAGATCTCTGAAAGTGAGGAAGAGTCACTTTCTGGCCTAGCTTGATTTCCTTCAGGGTATTGGAGGATGGATTCGACACAAGCGGGAGACAGCTGTGCCCACCTTGTGATCGAATCCCATGTGACACCCAAATATGTTGTCCTCAGAACAGGAAAGAGAATGCCTTTCGTGGTGTTGAGTCTCAATCCTAAAGAATGGAGATGAGCTAGGATGACATGCCGATGTTGAAGCGCTAGCTACTAAGACTGAGCCAGGATCAGCCAGTCGTCTATACAATTCAGAATAGGGATGCCCTGGAATCATAGAGCCAGAGCTGCATCCGTGCATTTTATATATGTGTGGGGTGACAAGGCTAGGACAGATGGAAGGACCCGATACTGGTAAGCTTCGCCCCTGAAAGCAAACCTCAGGAACCTCCTGTGTTGTGGCAATATTTCTATATGAAAATATGTGTCCTTCAGGTCGAACCAAACCTCTCATTGAATTTGAGAAACAATCATTTTGGCTGTCAACATTTTGATGTTCAGCCCACGAAGATGTAAAATTGGACGCAACCTCCAATCTCTCTTGGAAACCAGGAAATACTGACCTTAGTAGCCTGTCTGGCACGGGAACATGTTCTATGGCCCCTTTTCCCAGCAAAGTCTGTAATTGCCGAGTCAGCAGATGCGCTCATTCCGGTTTCATGGAAGTGGAGACCACGCCATTGAAAACGCGGAGGATGATGTGCAATGGAGAGGGTGTGTTAGGTGTGAAACAAGGCAGGAAGGAACCGAGCACCTAACATTTCGCTGGAGACCGCTGATTCCCAAAACACCAGTGAGATTTAGCCGAGATTAGACAACGGCCCCCAAAGGGTGCCAGGGAGGAGTCTTTATCCCTTATTGGAATTTTTACATGTCCCTCGCTGGGAGGAGACACCCCCGTGGTCTTAGGCATGTCAACCTTCCTTTTTGGAGGAGATGATGCTCCTCAGGTCCGGTGCTTTTTTTTTTCCTTTTTGAGGCGGATTGCGAAGCACGGCGAGTTCCTCCCCCATCTCTACGAGGGGGTAGCTGGCTCGGCACGCTCTCCTTCTGTGCCTCACGCCTTGTGGGGACCAGACCTGGTCGGGACTCAAGGAGGAAAACGCGATCCCTGACCTTGATGCTCGTGAGGTTATGTCACAGATGTCTCTCCGTGGCGACCATGGCAGCCACAGGATGGCCGATAGCACGGGCCGTCTGCTTGGTGGCACGGAGAAATAAATCTGTGGCTCGGCATCGTCGATAGACCCGCCAGTGCTCAGAACTCTCAGCAGGTGAGCCTGGTATGCCTGCAAAACCGACATGGTGGGCAGGGCAGCACCAGCCTGCCTGAAAAGCTTTCCCCACCAATGAAGATGTTAGTCTACACGGTTTGGTGGGAGTGTGGGCTTTTTCAGGGAGGATGAGCTCCCAGGAGAGAGATAGCCCGCAAGTGTCTCTTCAATCTGGGGCATCATCATAAAATAGGGGATGAATAAGGCTTATTCCATGAAAGAGTTGAGGCCCCTCCCCAGGCCACCCGACCGAAACCTGTCGTATACCTTTGAGCGCTTGGGGAATTTTTGAATTAATTAATTAATTTATTAATTTATTTATTTTTTGCAGCAAGAGAGAAAGTCTCTTCCTCCCATACACAAGAATCGCCGGAGCGCGCTTGAGAAGCGGACACTAAAATTTCCTGATCCGGCAAGAGTGCGAGAGAAAGGGGGAATTCCGTCTCATGCGCGTCTGACAGATCAGCATGCTATCTCCATGGAAGCAAGTGAGGAAATCTCTTCCGCCCCCTCACAAGAAGCGCCGGAGCGCGCTTGAGAAGCAGACGCTAAAAACTTCCTGATCCGGGGAAAGCGCGCGAGAGAGGGGGAGTTCCGTCTCATACGCACGTGTGAGTGTAAGCCCAAGCACTCAAAGAAAAAGTCGTGGAGATCACCCTCCGAAAGAAATCTATCACACGGAGGCACGCATCTCTCAACCAACTCTGCAATTATCGGTAAGTAAAGTTTTTCTTTCCTACCGTGATTCTGTTGCACACACACACGCAAACACAAAATGGTCCTGAAGACACAAAGATCTGAGGATGTTTCCAGTTCACTCCTATTTATAACCTGCAGGTGCACCTTATCGGATGACGTCACCTGACTGAGGTTATAAGCCAAAGTATTTGGCGTATTTGATACACACAGGCTTCACAACCGGAGAACAAAGTGATGTTCCCATAGTGTTTTCACGCAGCATCGAGTGTAGCTTTTGAAAGCGAACCACAAAATTATATTATCTATTTTTACAAGCCTTGGAATATGGAACAGTGTGACAATGGTTTGCTTCTTACCTATAAGATAGGTCGTATGAGGTGACACGGAGGAGATCCACATCTGCCCCACGCAGACTCTAAACTGGTGTCCAACAAGGCTCAGTACTTGGTCCTCTTCTGTTCTCCCTCTTTGCCCGGTCTTTTGGTAAGGTCATAACATTGCATGGCTTTGCATACCATTGTTATGCAATCAGACGACTCAATCGACAACAACCAGATCACTCCTTCAGCTACTGCCCACAATCTTGGGGTACCTCTGGACTATCATCTGTCATCTGTCATTTCCCCACACATTGCTAACCTTACTCACTCTTGTCGATTTTGTCTTTACAACACAGGCTATTCAGGTGCTTGTTATTTCTTGTTATTTCAAGACTAGACTACTGCAACTCACTCCTGGCAGGTACACCTCTGTCCACCATTCGTCCTCAGCAGCTGATCCAGAATGCAGCTGCACGTCTTGTTTTCAACCTTCCCAAGTTCTCCCACACCACCCTCACTCTTGTATCCCCTCCCTGCACTGGCTTCCTGTAGCTGCCTGGATCAAATTCAAAACCCTGATGATTGCCTACAAAGCTAAAAATGGCCTAGCACCCACTTACACACGTGGACAAAATTGTTGGTACCCTTCGGTCAATGAAAGAAAAACTCACAATGGTCACATAAATAACTTTAATCTGACAAAAGTAATAATTTTTAAAAAATTCTATGAATGTTAACCAATGAAAGTCAGACATTGCTTTTCAACCATGCTTCAACAGAATTATTTAAAAAAAATAAACTCATGGAACAGGCCTGGACAAAAATGATGGTACCCCTAGAAAATACTGAAAATAATGTGACCAAAGGGACATGTTAATTCAAGGTGTGTCCACTAATTAGCATCACAGGTGTCTACAATCTTGTAATCAGTCAGTGGGCCTATATATAGGGCTCCAGGTAGTCACTGTGTGGTTTGGTGACATGGTATGTACCACACTCAACATGGACCAGAGGAAGTGAAGGAAAGAGTTGTCTCAGGAGATTCAAAAGAAAATTATAAGGTAAATGCTATAAGACCATTTCCAAGCAGCTAGATGTTCCTGTGACTACAGTTGCACATATTATTCAGAAATTTAAGATCCACGGGATTGTAGCCAACCTCCCTGGACATGGCCGCAGGAGGAAAATTGATGACAAATCAAACAGACGGATAATCCGAATGGTAACAAAAGAGCCCAGAAAGACTCCTAAAGAGATCTAAGGTGAACTTCATGCTCAAGGAACATCAGTGTCAGATCGCACCATCCGTCGTTGTTTGAGCCAAAGTGGACTACATGGGAGACGACCAAGGAGGACACCATTGTTGAAAACAAATCATAAAAAAGCCAGACTGGAATATGCCAAACTACATGTTGGCAAGCCACAAAGCTTCTGGGAGAATGTCCTATGGAGAGATGAGACAAAAATTGAACTTTTTGCCAAGGCACATCAGCTCTATGTTCACAGACGGAAAAATGAAGCATATCAAGCAAAGAACACTGTCCCTACTGTGAAAGATGGAGGAGGCTCTGTTATGTTCTGGGGCTGCTTTGCTGCATCTGGCACAGGGTGTCTTGAATCTGTGCAGGGTACAATGAAATCTCAAGCCTATCAAGGGATTCTAGAGAGAAATGTGCTGGCCAGTGTCAGAAAGCTGGGTCTCAGTCGCAGGTCATGGGTCTTGCAACAGGACAATGACCCAAAACACATCTAAAAACACCCAAGAATGGCTAAGAGGAAAACATTGGGCTATTCCAATGAGCCCTTCTATGAGCCCTGACCTCAATCCTATTGAGCATCTTTGGAAGGAGCTGAAACATGCTGTCTGGAAAAGGCACCCTTCAAACCAGAAACAGCTGGGGCAGCTTGCTCATGAGGAGTGGGCCAAAATACCTGCAGAGAGATGCAGAAGTCTCATTGATAGTTACAGGAATCGTTTGATTGCAGTGATTGCCTCAAAAGGTTGTGTAACTGTCACGAACTAACCGGAGATGAATCAGAAGACTAGCAGTTAGCCCTGTAGCGTGGATGGTAAACCCAAACGCGGAAGCAGCGCGAGCAGGCAGGATAACCACGCTGGTTATTATTAGAACTCTCCCGAAGCGAGAGCAAGAGTTTACACAAATAAACCCGCGTTCTAAATACACACACCCAATCAGAAGCGATAACCCAAGAAAGTGAGTACTCACGTTTAGACGAGCGAGGCGTCTGCGATAGCATGGGCAAAACTCAATGACTGAGCAATGTGAAGCGCCATCTTGTTTCCTTTTATGTTCGGGGTCTAGGACAAACCAAGCCGGAATCCAAGATCGCTCCTCGGGACCGTAACCTTCCCAATCCACAAGGTACTGGAGCCCTCTGCCCCGAGGACGTGAGTCAAGGATCCGGCGAACGGTGTAGGCGGGACCACCCTCAATGATACGGGGAGGAGGAGCAGGGTGGGTGGGGGGAACCATTGGTGAAGTGATGAAGGGTTTGAGCTGGGAGGTGTGGAATACCGGATGGATCCGGAGCGCCGCAGGCAGCTGGAGCCGGTAGGTGACAGGGTTAATCCGGAGGTTGATGCGGTATGGTCCGATGAATCTTGGTGACAACTTTCTTGATTCAGTCTGCAGGTGTAGGTTTTTTGTTGATAGCCATACCTTTTCACCTACTTGGTACATTCGTCCCGGTGGGTGTCGACGGCGATGTTGCAGAGTGTAACGGCGGTTAGCCTGTTGAATGGCGTCGTTTGCTTGTCTCCATAGCCGTCGACACCGGCGAACCAACTGTTGGGCCGACAGTACTTCCACCTCCGGTTCTTGATGGTCGAACATCGGAGGTTGGAAGCCGTAGCATACCTCAAATGGGCTTAGGTTGGTGGCAGAAGACATGTGGAGGTTGTGAGACAGCTCAGCCCAAATGAGGTAGCGGGCCCAGGAGCACTGGCGATCAGCAATGAAGCATCTCAGGTAGCGCTCCAGTTGTTGGTTGGTTCGCTCCGTCTGACCGTTAGTCTGTGGATGGTAACCGGAGGACAGACTGCAGGTGGAATTGATCAGACGGCAGAAGGCCTTCCAGAACCGAGACGTGAACTGGGGCCCCCTGTCCGAGACGATGTCCTTTGGGAACCCATGCAGGCGGACTACGTGCTCTAATATCAGCTCGGCTGTCCTTTTAGCTGACGGGAGACCGGAGAGGGCCACCAGGTGAACAGCTTTGGAGAATGATGGTGTCTCTTCCTTCGGAAACCGGCAGGCCCGTGATGAAGTCAACGGCAATGTGTGTCCAGGGTCGGCGGGGAACCGGGAGTGGTTGAAGTTCCCCTGGCGATGGTCGGTTGCTGTCCTTGGACCTGGCACACACTGGACACGCCTGGACGAACTCGTCTACGTCCTTCCTCATATTGGGCCACCAGAAAGCACGTTGGACGAAAAGTAGGGTACGCCGCTTTCCGGGGTGTCCAGAAAGTGGGGAGGAGTGTCCCCACTGGAGTACTTCGGCCCTGATGGCGTTGGGTACATAGAGTCGGCCAGGCGGCACACCTGCCGGTTCGGTTTCCGTAGCTTGTGCCTGGCGGACCCTCGTTTCCAGGTTCCAACTGAGCGGTGCGAGGATCTTGGTGGGTGGCAGGACAGGCGCAAGGTCCGCCCGGGGGGCGTCTTCCTCGTGCTGTCGGGAGAGGGCGTCAGCTTTGGTGTTCTTGGACCCCGGGCGGTATGACAGGTGGAAATTATAGTTCTCAAAAAACAGTGCCCACCGCGCCTGTCTGGGGTTGAGTTGTTTTAAGGTGCGGATAGTGATGAGGTTTTGATGGTCGGTCCAGACGATGAATGGCTCTCTGGCGCCCTGGAGCCAGTGTCGCCATTCCTCCAAGGCCCACTTTATGGCCAGCAGCTCGTGGTCCCCTACTCCGTATCGCTGCTGAGTGGCGTCAAATTTCTTGGAGAAAAAACTGCAGGGGTGCAGTTTTTGGTCTGGACCTCGCTGGTAGAGAACAGCCCCGGCGCCCACATCCGAAGCGTCCACCTCCACAACGAATGGTTTGTCAGCATCCGGCTGAAGGAGGATGGGAGCAGTGGTGAAGCGGCGACAGAGCTCATGGAAGGCAGAGACGGCAGTTGAGGTGAGGTTGAAGGGGTGAGATGATGGGCGGGTCAGAGTGGTTAGTGGAGCTGCAACGGTACTGTAGTCCCGGATAAAGCGGCGATAGAAATTGGCAAACCCGAGAAATCTCTGGAGTTGTTTAAGAGTCTTGGGTAGGGGCCAATGACTCACAACTTCCAGTTTCTGCGGGTCCATGGCCACACCCTGGGGCGAGATGACAAAACCCAGGAACGTGGTGGAGCGCTCGTGAAAAGCGCACTTCTCCAACTTACAGTACAGCTGGTGGGCGAGCAATCTCTTTAGAACCGCTCTGACGTGCTAGATATGTTCGTTGACGCTTCGGGAGTAGATGAGGATGTCGTTGAGGTAGACGAACACCCAGCGGCCTAACATGTCTCTGAGGACGTCATTAATGAATTGCTGAAAAGCGGCAGGTGCGTTGCAGAGACCAAAGGGGATGACCAGACTCTCATAGTGTCCTGTAGGGGTGATGAAGGCCGTCTTCCACTCATCGCCCTCTCTGATGCGCACCAAGTTGTAGGCGCTCCGGAGGTCCAACTTAGTGAAGATGGTGGCACCAGAGAGGGCGTCCAGGGCAGAGTTGGTAAGAGGCAGCGGGTGTCGGTTTTTTATGGTGATGTTATTGAGCCCCCGGTAATCGACACAGGGACGTAGACTACCATCGCGTTTTTTCACGAAGAAGAACCCCGCGGCGGCAGGTGAGGAGGAGGGTCGGATGGTACCATGGCGAAGTCCGCTGGAAACATACTCCTCCATCGCCTGCATCTCGGTGTTGGATAGTGAATAGAGGTGGCCGCAGGGTGGTGTCGCGCCTGGCTGAAGATCGATTGCCAGGTCGTATGAGCGATGAGGAGGTAGGTGGGTAGCGCGTCTCTTACAGAAGACTTCAGCCAGGTCCCGGTAGTCTAGCGGGATGTTGTCTGTGTCGACATCGGGGGCCTCGGACTCCCTAGAGCACGTCCCAGCCTCGGCCCGTAGGCAGAGCTCTGTGCAGGTCGGCCCTCACTGTAGAATCCGATTTTGGGTCCATGATATGAGTGGGTCATGATGCAGCAGCCACGGGTGTCTGAGGATGATGGGTGGTCATGAAATGGTGGTGGTGTAAAACTGAATCTGTTCCCGATGCTGGTTGATGATGAGGGTGATAGGCTGAGTTTGAAAGGAGATGGGGCTGGAGGAAAGGGGCCGACCGTCGACTGATGTAATGGTTACGGGCTGGGATAACGCCTCGATTTTTACCCCCAGTTTTTTGGCATATGAAGAGTCAATGAAGTTACCTGCTGCCCCGGAGTCGACGAACGCGGTACTTCCGACCCGTTTGTGGCCAAACTGGAGGTGTACTTTTACCGTGAGACGGGAATCATTAGTCAGGGTGGTGGAGAGGGAGATGGGACCCGGTGAGCTACTCTCATTTCTCACCGGGGCTGCGCGTTTCCCGGCCGCAGAGGACAGATGGCTCGATGGTGTGCAGCGGATCCACAATACGCGCAGAGCCCCTCTCTAAAACGGCGTTACCGTTCTGCAGCGGTTAAGGAGGCGCTCCCTAATTGCATGGGTTCCCCGGCTCCTGTGTCAACCACGGTGGGAGGTGGAGTACCGACGGTTCTGGTGGGTGCTGCAGTGAATGAGGCGTGGACTTCTGGAACTGGAGCATGGGAGACGAAGGATGTGGTACGAGGTAGTGCTGTCGTGATGGGTGGCAGGGTACGGGGAGCTGGCTTGGGGCGAGCGAGCAGACGTTGGTCGAGCCGGAGGGCGAGTTGGATTAAGCCCTCCAAGGTCGCTGGGAGCTCTCGTCCGGCGAGCTCGTCTTTTATACGCGAAGCCAGTCCCTCGTAGTAGGCCGTCCGGAGTGCGGAGTCTCCCCAGTCGGTCTGCATGGCGAGAGTGCGAAACTCCGCAGTGTAGCGGCTCACAGACGACCCTCCCTGCCGTAGATGATATAGCTTAGAGTCGGTCTCCACCTCAGCAGCCGGATGCTCAAAAGTGAGTTTAAGCTGACGGGTGAATTCTGTGTAGGAGTAGGCGACGTCTGAATCTGAACGAAGAACCGCCGTGGCCCACTCAGCTGCCTGCCCGGATAGCAACGAGACGAGAAGAGCAATGCGCAGTCGGTCTGTGGAGTATCTGGTGGAATTAAACTCAAACACAAGATCCAATGCAGTTAGAAAAACACTGCACTTCCCATCCGTGCCATCCCATTTGTCCGGTAAAGCTAGAAAAACATCAGAAGGTGGGGAGGGGGTTGGCGGCGCAGCAGCCGCTGCGATGGGCGTGGCAACCGCCGGCTGAGCGGCCGCCCCGCGGAGGGTCGCATTCTCCTGTCGCAGCTCCGCCACCTCGCGGCGCAAGACCGCGATGTCTTGGAGCTCCTTGCGGAGAGATGCGACTTCACCACGGAGCTGATCGATCAGCTTAGCATGCTGGTCAACCACATCGCAGAGGTGAGCAAATTCCGCTGGGTTTACTGCTGATGGCTCAGTCATTCTGTCACGAACTAACCGGAGATGAATCAGAAGACTAGCAGTTAGCCCTGTAGCGTGGATGGTAAACCCAAACGCGGAAGTAGCGCGAGCAGGCAGGATAACCACTCTGGTTATTATTAGAACTCTCCCGAAGCGAGAGCAAGAGTTTACACAAATAAACCCGCGTTCTAAATACACACACCCAATCAGAAGCGATAACCCAAGAAAGTGAGTACTCACGTTTAGACGAGCGAGGCGTCGGCGATAGCATGGGCAAAACTCAATGACTGAGCAATGTGAAGCGCCATCTTGTTTCCTTTTATGCTTCCTGAAACCCGACCGTATTACTTCCGGGTCCTAGTGCCGGTCGTGTTACGAGTGTGCATGACAGCAACAAACTATTATGTTAGGGGTACCATCATTTTTGTCCAGGCCTGTTCCATGAGTTCATTTTTTAAAATAATTCCGTTAAAGCATGGTTGAAAAGCAATGTCTGACTTTCATTGGTTAACATTCATAGAATTCTTATTTAATATTAATTTTGTCAAATTAAAGTTTTTTCTGTGACCATTGTGAGTATTTCTTTCGTTGACCGAAGGGTACCAACAATTTTGTCCACGTGTGTACCTCTCCGCTCTAATCAAAGCACAGCAAAAGCACCCATACCCCCACCCCCCTCAAAATACTGTAAGTATCTATCCGATGACGGAAAAAAGCACTTTGTAAGTCGTTCTGGATAAGAGCATGTGCCAAATGCCTAAACACAAATGTAAACATAAACGCAATAAAATTTTGCGTATATTTGTATATATTTTTTACTTTTTTTAAGTGCTGTAAAATTACAGTACTTAAATCAGGTACATGGGTAAGTAATATATGTCCATGGGAGTCTATTAAATCTAAAATGATATTTACATTTTAGCAACAATACAAGAGTGAGTATTACTGTAGTATACAAATATGATTGCAAAAAATAAAACAAAAACCAAAACAAATAAAAGTTACAGTAAGAAAGCAGTTATGTTATTAAATCTTTCCCATGAAAAGTAAATCAAATTGCCGTAGAATTCTTTGTACTGTATATGTTTGCTTTCTTCAATCTGTCTTTGTTACCCAAAGGATATGTTTTAGCAATAAATAGACTAGAGCTTTCATAAAAATGAGTTCTCTTACTCGAAAAATAGTAGTAGTTTGTGCTGTATGTGTTTATTTTCCCTCAGTGGCCCCATAAAAAAATCTGTTTGGGCCAGGAAACACTCTTAAATCTTTGGGTCACCAAATTACAAAACCTTCAACTCTCCCAAGGAAACAGGTAATCCCATGACAACACAAATTCATTAAACCACAAAATTCTGTGCATGATAGACTGTGTGTTGCATGAGTTTTTTTTTTTTTTTTTGTGGCAGAATGATTAATGAGAAATTAAATAAATAATAAATGCTTTCTCTCCCACTGCAGCAGGGTGCAACTTTCACCGTCATGATGTGCTTAATTTTAGCAAACTGGACAGAAGACACACAGTGAACAATACTTGTCAGTGCGATGGGCTATTTTGGCTTGAATTTGAGCATCTTTTGATAGAACATCAAATTATATAGGATAAGTACCAAGTAAACATTTTAGTTCTAAAAGACATCTGAATGTCATCAATGCTGGATGCCCACGTACAGAATGAGTGACAATATGTTAGATCAGAAGATGTGCTTGGAAACCTGTCACTTTGCGAAACATTTGCTTGTAAAGGTCTAGTAACAGGGGTCCCTAAAAAGGAGATGATTAGATAATAAATGTGGTTGTGGATGTATCATTATTCTCTCATAAAATTAGGAGTTATAATTAGCTGATTCATTTGAAATTGGAAAATTCTAAATGCTCCATCATGCATGTTGGAATATCAATGCTTAATAAAAATATTTGTAATTATTTCATAACATATTGATGTCTTTGTATACTCACTTTTTTATTTTATTTACACAGTACAAAAAGAAACGCTTTGGATTGTGAAGTAAATTTCTAGAAATCTTTTGAAATAAGATTCAAATGTCAAACAAGGTTTTGCTGTAAAATTTCTTGTGAAAGAAAGTGTAAAAACCTATTGACATTTACAGAAGACACAAGCACAGTGTGATGATTTAAAGAAGGCTGTGTGTCCGTTAATTATTATTCTGGCCAAAGTGGCTCGGAGCCCCCAATGCAGTCATTCCCAATGGACATTTTGCAAGGGAAAGCCTGATCCTTGAAAATCGATGTATGTCTTATTGCCAACTTGTGAGAAAGATGCCTCTGTCTGTGAGAAATGTTCACACAATCATTCACCAATACTATTTGGAACATGCCAAGGCAGCAAAATTTGGGCCATTAAAGGCATTTCTGGGAAGCCAGTGGTTTAGATGTGAAGTAGGCAGTCCAATCATGGCTACAAAAAACAACAACAACAACAACTTTCTACCTTTCTGGTATGTTGTTGGTATCTTGAAGGTAAGTGGATTAGTGTAGCAGGGGATGATATAGGGAGATAAAGTAGGTTTTTAATTTCACTCGTAATTCTGAATTCAACGTACATTTCTGGCCATGATTCTAAACAAACCAATGTATAGAAGCACTGCCACAAATGCATTTTGAAAGGTGCTCACATAAGGGCAATGTGTGTATTGTGATGAGTTGTAAAAACAAAACTAACCTGGCACCTGCTTCACCACATGATCTTGACAACACATTACTAAAAGCTGTATCGATGAGAGTTATTGAACTCCATGGGCGTCTTTCAAACTAAACGTGTAGTTACAGGTTGAAAGTACAAACTGTCTTTTGAGATTGTGTAGATAAGCCAAAATCCTTTCCATTTAGGCTCCTCTTGTGAAAGCTCATGCAGTACATGAATCCTGATGATTTTAACCCCACAGAGAACCCACAGAGTTTGAAGCACTGACTACAGAGCAGCTGCTCAAAAATACTATTAAGGTTTTCAGCTTACCTGTAGTGTCCATGGCATTTTGAGCTGGACCCAAGTGTGACTCCAGTTCAGTCTATCAATTCTGTCACACCCAGCTGGAAGAATATCAGGCAAATGACTGGATCAAAAATATTTGTAAGTTGTTGTCATTTAATTAAGGAGAAGTCATGTGATGGATTCTGAATAAAATCGTTCAGTAATCATCCTAAATATTTTTCTTATTTTGAATGACACTCGTTTTGATGTTATACGCTGAACTAGATGCAAATTAACTCATGTCATTTAGTGTGCTTAAATATGGACTTGTTTCTTTACAATTGAAATGAATAAGAGATATCTTTCTGCCATTTTCACAAATAAATATCTGTGAAATGTAACTAATTTTAACTTGTTTTCTTTGAGTACTGTATATTCATTCATTCATTCATTCATTCACTTTGATAGCACTTTCTGCATGTCTGAACATGTATTTAAATCCTGGATTTAAATGAAGATATTAGAACTGTACACTATATTGCCAAAAGTATTTACTCGCCAGCTTTCACATGCAGATGAAGTAAAATCATAATCCATAGAGTTCAATATAATGTTGGCCCATCCTTTGCAGTTATAACAGCTTCAACTGTTCTGGAAAGGCTTTCCACAAGGTTTAGAAGTTTGTTTATATATATATATACTGTATGTACCAGATTACTGATAAAGGTATTGTGAGGTCTCCCTTTATCTGATTGGATGATTACATGATTAGAGTCAGAGGTGGTAACCCTGGCCTCAGAAATTAAATACCTGCCATATATTTGTTCCATCCATTAACTAAACAAGATGATTCTAATTAGCACAACTCATCAATCAGAAAGAACTAATTAGTGACATCACCTGTTTTGTGCTGGCTTAGTTAATGGATGGAGCAAATATGTGGTAGGACTTTTGCTTTCTGAAGCCAGTGTTGCCACCTCTGATTAGAGTATTATAAATAATTGTATGATGCATAATTCAGAAACTGTTGCATTAGTTAATGGCCTTTACTAATTATGTAAAAATGTATTATTATAAACTATTTATGGCAACATACACAAGGAGGAGTGCCATAGGGTGTTAAAAGCATATTCCATCCACATCAGGTGGTCAGCCCGATAAGGGTTTGGAGGACTCCAGGTACCTGAGGGTCCATTCCAGGTTCTGGTTTACCCTCTCTGTCTGCCTGTTGAGGACAGCCTAGCCATGGCCCTGATTAGCTTACAGGCCATGGTATACAGGTTTCCCAAAATTGACTCGCAATCTGTGGTTTTAGGCCATGGAAATGGACCACATATTGCAGGATTAGTTATACACTCTTGGAGGTTGACAAACTGGTGGGATTCCAGGAATAGGGGGGACCATGGGCATGATGGTATAGGCAGCAGGTGCAGTAATTAAAAGTAGGCACATGTGGGGTTCTTTGTTTTGCCCACAGATTGGGTGACAGCCACAGGCTTATTCCTTGGGTCATCGCTACAGCAGGATGTGCCACAAACGGGCACATGCTCCCAGGGTCTGGTTCCTTTCATTACTTGCCTGATTTCCTGCTCAATCACCAAGTGCACCGGGGCTTGAATTCATGGAGCTGGTATGATGTTCTTGGTGGCTGGGTGTGGGCCCACTGTTGGGACAAGGGGACTGGCTTTCAGGTTTTTTTAGCCCAGCCATAATGACAGCCCTGACTGCTACATCTGATGCGTCCATCTCCACTATACAGTAAATTGTGCCTCTGGGTCAATGTGTGCCATGGCCACCCAGCAACAACCCTTATCTTGGCCAGGAGACCAAAGCCCAGAAAGTAGGGAAATTGTGACTTCTCCAGCTTTACAAACAGAAAGAAGCTGCAAGATCTTCCGCACATGGATGATGTGTTCCTGGAAGTAGGAATGTGTTCCTGTAAGTAGACGAACTCATAGAGATTTAGTGTCTCCTGGAGTACCATGTTTATAAACTTCTGAAAGACAGCATGCCGAAGGGCATGACCAAATATTCATAATGGCCCGACTGCATAATAAATGCCATCTCATACCATACCCTGAAGTGGATCAGATTGTGTGCACTGTGTAGATCTAATTTAGTAAAAAATCTGGCTTTTCGCAGGAATTCAATTATCCCTGTCTTTTTTCTTTACAAAGAGAAAACCTGTCAGACAAACCCTAAAGAGAGGGCCTCTTTGAGTATTTCTCCATGGCCAGCTTATCTGGGGGAGATAAGATGTCCCAATAGTCTCTAGGAACAGCTGACAGGAGAACTGGATATAGGTACTCTGAGCGAGGGGGTGGAATCCCCTTAAGGCAGCTCTGGGAGTACTGAGTGCCCAAAAGAGAGACGGACTGTGTCGATGAATCAATGAGAGGAATGTGCTGCAGGAGCCAGGGGAGTACCAGCACCACGTGTCATGGAGGAGACTCACTTCTCGTGTTGTCCAATGCACAATATAACTGGGTCGTCTGGTGGGCTAATGGGCTAACAGTTAAATGGCTGTCCATCGAGGGCTGCCATGGGAATGGAAGAGGGGATCAGGTGGGATGGTACACCCAGCCTCTGAGCCAGCCCCTCATCAATAAAATTGCCCCTAGGTCAACAAACGCCCTCAGACAGGCCGCAGGGGCATCTTCCCAGGTGAGTGTTGCTGGTGGGAAGATCAATGTCTACCAGGCATCTGATTTCTGGCTCATTGCTGAACCACCTCCCAGGAATGAGTCTGCCCTTTTGGTTTTCTCCAAAGTCAGTTGCCCTGTGGTACCACAACAGAAACAGACAGTCCTGAAGTTGTGGGTTCCACTGATCAATGGGACGATGTTGGCTGTGCCTGACTGCTTGGTTGTCAATTCTGATCTCTAGCCAATATAATGCCCCCACCTGGGGGTTCTCATGTAGCCAATTCATCTTTTAACTTTTTGGAGAGCAAATAAATATATGTTCCACCCAAGTATGGAATTCAACAGTAACTCGGCCACTGACCGGCCACTTTGACAAATCCGGAGGAGGGGCGAAATCACCCCAGTTGTCACATGCAGATGGTGAAAGGTTGCCTTGAGTGTTTCCACAAAGTGTTCCGTTTTGAAATTTTGAAAAACCATCTTGAAGACCAACGAGCACTGCAGTATGAAGCGATACAGTACATTTCTCTGGTTCATCCGCATAGGGGGGCGATTGCGGTGTTGAACCAGAATCTTGAGTCAATGATGAAGTTGTGTCGAAATTTTGGGGGCATAAGTAGGCGAGTGGCCAGGTGTCATGCATTTCTTTTAAATGCTATTGCTTTTGCATTGCCTAGCATCCCCACCTGGCCTAGTTGTCTGTGGATTTGCCTGTTGCGCTGGCTGTCATGTTTCCAAGTGTTGGAAAATACAGTAAAATAACCTTATAGCCATGTTGGTCATTTATTTATTTTTAATAAGCCATTTATTTATTGTTTTATTTAAAGTGTTAACCTTGTTAGTTATAAATGGATATTATAACATGAATACATATAAATTACAAATTATTTGTTCAGGTGAAGTCTTATTAGGGCCCAAGCACTATAGGGTGCGCAGGACCCTCTTGTTTTCATAAGGATTATTTTTCCCCCATCCTTTTGGGCTTTTTGGGGGTCTTAACATGCTCAAAAACTCGTGAAAATTGGCAAACAGGTTGGAATCTGTTGTTATTAGCCTGAGTGTTGCGTGGTCGGGGGCCCTCATGGGGACTCACACAAGGTTTTGCTGCACAGCTAATACACACAAAAACTTGGGTACACATTTGGAGCTCATTGAGCCGAACAACTGTTGCACTGCATGTCATGGGCTCAACTCAACAGGAAGACAGTTATTTTGTGTTGTTTGCCAATACGCACCCAATGAATTTTGATATACTCCTCCTAGGGAATTTATACAATCGCCACCAAACCGGGCCTATGTGATCTAATAACATTGAGGATGCATCATTGTAGAGGGATTTTTGATTTCTCAAACGGGTCAGCTGTGATAATGTCTTAACTTTTGCTGAAAAGTGGTTTATAACTTTCTGTGTGGCCCAGGGCCCTCAGGGGCCCTCACACGAAACTCGGGACATGTTTAGAGCTCATTGAGCCGAGCAACTTTTGAAAAGTGGTTTATAACTTTCTGTGGGGCAATATATTGAGTGACACGTTCAGTGACAGCACGTTCAGTGGCATCACATTGAGGAACATCAAGGAAGTGTGATGCTCTTTTTCCAGCATCTGTGGCCTATTGTACACACTAACATGTCACAAATGTTAACACTCACACAACTCACATCTTTCACACACGCATGCACACCCACACACACGCATACATCACACACATACACACACATTACAAATGTTAACACACTCACACTCAGACACGCACGCATGTACACACTCATACACACACACACACACGCACAAATACACTCATATATCACACACATACACACACGTCACAAATGTTAACAGACACACATTCACATCTCTTTCTCATACGCACGCTGGAACACACATAAATCACACACACATACACACACGCGCACACACATACACATGGTAACAAGTCACGTCTCACATACGCGTTACACACATACTTACACACACATCACAAATGTTAACACGTAGACACACACAAACATGCACAAACACATTTACTTGTCACACACAGACTGACACATCCAAACATCTCTCTCACACACACACACATACCCACACACTCAATAAATATCGGCTCTATATAGTGTGTGACGTGCAAATGCATCATCTGACGGCGATGGCTTTTTGTAGGTCTTAACACACTCAAATAACACACAGGTTGTGTGGTGCACCACGGAGGCGATGGCACAGGGTGCTTGGGCCCGCTTATCATTGCTTGCGACTATATTTATTGTAGCTACTAAGTATTCTGGCTTTTAGTTTGCTTTCAGATTGCAGGTACTATGTCTCAACAGATAGAGGTCTCCCTTTTGTTACTATTTCAGTACTGTTTTACTGTTTTCATTACTGTTGCAGTAAATTGGATGAAAGTAATGTAATAATAATAATAATAATTATTATTATTATTATTATTATTGTTGTTGTTGTTGTTGTTGTTGTTATTTTTATTTTATTATTATGTTTTGGACCTCCACAAGATATAAAATCAAATTAATTTAATCACTTGGAGCCATGACAGGTCAATCTGCACAGTGCACACACATACAGTACAGTACAATGGCAAAGCTTTTAAATGTGCTGCATCACCATTATTCAGAGAGTACAAATTACAAGCATGTCCTGAGCTCCATTCTGAGTTCCATCCCATGCACAAAAAACAAACCAATTTAAAGTATGTCTGTGTACATATGGGCTGGAAATGCATTGTGTTGTACACTGTTAATGTTTATATTTTCACTGTTTCAGCTTGAAGCTGCAACCTGCCTTTTGTCAATCGACATTTTGTTAAACAAAGTAATCCCCATGAATCTCCCATCTATCTCTTTGATCTCTTTCTTATCACTTGCATGCCAACTGTATATATACAGTCATTCATTCAGTGATCTGCATTTTACAGGTATCAAGCACAGATGAGCCCTAAGGTTGTTTACAATTAAATTACATTGCATTACATTTACATGTACTTGGTCATTGTAACCATTGCAATAGTTTCTAAAGCCTGCCATCAGAGAATATTGAGGCGAGGAAACACACAGTAGTCCAGCAATAAGATAATTTGGAAGAAATCAGCACCAGATGAGAAACTGGTGTGCAGGGGGGCGGTCCAGCGGTGTGTAAGGTGAGAAGACAATTTAGAGCACTTAATGAGCAGTTTCCGATACGTCATAGCTTTGAAACATGGAAGGTAGGGTTGATCCATCGCATGGAAGATGGGAGCAGAAGTTGAACGACGCATACGTTGATAACCTTGGACACAGTGAAGGGGCAGATAAAGCGAAGTGAAAGTTTGCATGAGAGCATTCTCAGAGTGATGTCCCTGGTAGTGAGCATGACTCTCTCCCCTACACGGTACCTGGTAGCCTTGGTACGGTGGCGGTCAGCATGTCTCTTGTAGGACTTGGATGCTTACAGCAGGGATCATCTAGCTCGTAACTATGTCTGTGTGCAGCGGCGGATGAAATGTTGGGCCGAGGGACCTCTACCTCCTCCTCTTGAGTTGGGAACAGTGGTAGCTGGTAGCCCAGACAGCACTGGAATGGAGAGAGCCCCATGGAAGTGGATGGCAGGGAGTTGTGAGCGGACTAGACCAACGGGAGGAACTTACTCCAGGTGGTAGCGTCATGAGTGGTCATGCACCGGAGGGTGGCTTCTATTGCTTTGTTCTTTCATTCTGTTTGGCCATTAAATTGGGGATGAAAGCAAGAGGACAGGCTAGGAGTGGCCCCGATGAGTTTACAAAAGGCCTTCCAGATGCGTGAGGTGATCTGAGGTCCTTGATCTGAAACAATGTCAGTGGGGAGACCGTGAAGATGGAAAACATGAAGGATTAGTTGATCTGCTGTCTCTTTGGTGGAGGGAAGCTTGGGAATCGGAACCAGGTGAGCGGACTATGGTCATAATACAAGTGTTCCCGTCTGACGAGGGTAGACCCGTTACAAAATCCAGTGAGATATGAGACCAGGGACGGTGAGGTATGGTTAAGGGTCTGAGGAGGGCACAGATGTTCCAGGCTGCCAGAACATGGAAACATCCTTCCCCAACATGGGCCACCAGAAACGCTATTGAATGATGAAACGGGTTCGGACGGAACCTGGGTAACAGGACAATCTGGATCCATTTCCCATTCCAGGAACTGTGAGCGTAGACAGAGGGGAACAAAGAGTCGATCTGGGGGAATGTTGCTTGGCCAGACTCCTGAGTCATTGTCTGTTTGACTTTAGCGTCAATGTTCAGTTCCACAGATAGCTAGGTAGTGAAAGGGGAGGATAGTGTCACATGGCATGGAGTCATGGGGAACTGCCGTGAAAGAACATCGGGCTTGGTGTTTTTGGAGCCTGGCCGGTAGAACAGGACAAAGTTGAACCTGGAGAAAAATAATGACCACCGAGCCTGTCGGGCATTGAGCCTCTTGGCACTAAGTAAATATTCAAGATTCCTGTGATTGGTCCATACTAGAAACGGGAGCTCGGTCCCCTCTAGCCAGTTTCTCCACTCTTCCAGAGTTAACTTGATGGCTATTAGTTCTTGATCACCTACATCGTAGTTCCTCTCAGCCTGGGACAGACGACGGAAGTAAAATAAACAGGGATGCAGTTTGTTATCCTATGGAGACCTCTGTGATAGGATCCCTCCAGTGCCATGTTGGACGCATCAACCTCCACCACAAACTGGCGGGAAGAGTCGGGGATGATGAGTATGGGAGCTGAGGTGTTCTGAGTATTCTCTTGAGGTCAGCGAAAGCTCTCTCTGTCTCCTTGTTCCAACAGAAGTGCATCTTGGAGGAGGTCAGAGAGGTTAAAGGAGCAGCGACAGAGCTGTACCTTCGAATGAACAGGTGGTGCAGATGTGTGAAGAGGAGAATGTCTATTACCGCCGTGCTCACCGCCGCGACAAAACGACAGCGACCAAAATAAATCAGTTGCATTTCAAAGCAATTCGTGAAATGACCGCCAGGGGGCGCAAAGTGACATTTTCCGTCATCTCGGTTTTAAAAAAATAATTAAGTCATAAAAAAGTCAAAACATTATGCTGTATCGAAGAAATACTACAGTAATGGTAATTTCCACATCTGTATATTTTATACAACAAGCATGAAAAATCTGAATCAGTGCTATTGATATTAATAATGTAATGAGTAAAAAAAAACATTGAAGTTGAACATTAAAACAAGTACACTACACTGTAAACCCTAATGCTCAAAGTAATTAAACACATTAAGCACTGTTAACCTAAATAATTGAATAAGTAATAATTTTGAGTACGTAAGTAACAATAACTTAAGTAAAACTTCCACCAATGTAATCTCTATAGATCTCTCGTGGCGCAGTGGTTATGTGTCTCGCCTGTCATGCAGAAAACTCCTGGTTTGATTCCTGTGTCTGACAGTTTGCAATTTTTTTTTTTTTTTTGTTCAACAAACTCAAAAATTGATAGTTCTGTTTACTTAAAATTGGAAACATCATTACTTAAAAAAAATATGTAACTGATTACCTCAAATATTTGGCGTTTTGCCAACTTAAATTTTGTGTTCTTTAAATTTGTAGTAGATAATACCGAAATAAATTAAACTAAATGACTATCAAATTAAAGCATTGTCAGGACATGCTACTGTGTAAGCAGATGTCGTTGTCATTCAGCCCCGCTTGTGCTTTTGCGGTAGTATGGGAATGAAATGCAGTACGATGTTATGATCATAATTTTCTTTAATAAATAATGACCCCCGTTGCGCTGTACAACCGCTGGCAAAACCTTATAAAATACAATCACAGTACTAAAATTATAGTAATACATATAGCCGTTTCTTATTTGCATCAAATTTAAGCAAAGTAAATGTATATTTGTGTCATGGCGTGCGTCTGTGATGGGCGTGCGCCCAAATCAATATCGCTCCTCACTCACTCCGAAGCTCACTAGGTAGGCGGCCTAGGTGCACACTGCAGGTATGCGAAGAAGCGGGGCCGCCTAACTAGGCACAACTGGTGAGCTATCGGCGCTCCCGAGCTTCTCTCCGCTCTTTGATATATAGCGGGGAGTGTTTCTCGGGTCTGTTGTAGGAAACTGGACTTTAAAAAGCATCTCGCTGTTTACTTACAATGTAACTGATTATCTCAACTATTTGGAGTTTCGCCAACTTAATCGGGTTTACAGTGTAGCAGTCAAATAATACTCTAAAAATGCTGTGTTGTTTTTGTAAACACATTGTTGGGTTGCTTATGCTGGGTCAAAATTCTGGGTTATTTCGAGTACTTTAAACACATTGTTGGGTTGCTCATGTTGGGTCAAATGAGATGTAGTGAGTATTTTACAAATTAACACCTGGTTGGGTTATTTTGACCCAACAATTGGTTTATTCTTTATTATCTGTTTCCTCCAAACGGCAGCCTGCAAAATGTTCGAAATATAATTGTTATTGTGTTACAAGTTGTCATGGCGTGCGCCTGTGATGGGCTGCGCCCAAATCAATATCGCTCCTCTCTCACTAGCTAGGCGGCCTCTCAGGAGAAGGGCCGGTGAGCTATCGCAGCTAATGATCCCGTGTGCTTCTCCCCACACTATAAAATACAGCGGGGAGTGTAACTCGGGGTCTGTTGCACTGCAAACCCGATTAAGTTGGCAAAACTCAAAAATATTTGAGGTAATCAGTTACATCATAATTTTTAAGTTTGTTGAATTTGTTCAGCTAACTTGGAAAGTGTCAGTTCTACAAACTCATAAATGGCAAAACGTTCCTAATACTCAAAATTATTACTCATTCAATTATTTAAGTTAACAGTACTCAGTGTGTTTAATTACATTGAGCATTAGGTTTTACTGTGTAGTGATGATGATAATCATGTTTTAGGGTTACTGTGTCTGCTTTACAATGTCAGAAACATTCAAATGCAAATAATTTACCCCTCCCCAGGTGTGAATCAGCGGTTCTCACCTATACATTCAGAGAAACTAAAATGCACCCCTCCCCACTTTAAGACCCTCTTGGATCTGAGGCTCTTCTGAAGACCTGCAGTGCTTCAGGCCTCTTTTTACACTTCATCTTCTGGATTCCAGATTCTAAAATTTTAATTGTTACCGGTTTTTAATCCCTGGAATGGAAGACATTGAGATTTTCCTTATCATAACATGAATTGTATTGTTGTATAAAAATTAACAAAATCAAAAGAATAGACCATTTGTATTTTCATTTGTTGTGTATAGAGTGATTAAAAACAGTACAAGGCATGTTATGGTGAGGAAACTTTCCATCTCTTCCACACTGACTGATGTACCTAACTGTTACACCTAATAATCCACGATTTTTGATGAATATGTAAGACCTATTGACACCTCTCAGGTGTCCCCCCCACACACACACACCAAAACACACAGAAAGCAGACCACTACATACATAAAATTTACAAATTTATAATTTACATAAAAGCAGACATTTCGCTTTTTATAAGTATATATTTTTCACGTCTGTGAGGCAAGTATACACGGGGTTTCGGTTCATTTTCTGACGTGCTCAAGTTAGCGCACCCTGTTTACTTTCATCATTTAAAAAAATCATAAGGGTTTCAACGAAAAAAAACGAAAAATTCATTGTGAGTGCACTTAAATAAAAGTGGAGTCTTATAAGGCTTGTTCACACGCTGTCCTCTCGCGGAGATCAAAGGGAGGCATTCCCCTTTTTAAAGACTCTGGGTCGCGTCACATCACCCCGCTCGCGTGCCACTCTCCTTAGTAAACTCCACAGTGATATGCTTTTTAAAGCCCAGTTTCCCCCAACAGACCCCGAGAAACACTCCCGCTATATTTCAAAGCGCGGAGAGAAGCTCGGGGTCATTAGCGCCGATAGCTCACCAGTTGTGCCTAGTTAGGCGGCCCCGCTTCTTCGCATACCTGCAGTGTGCACCTAGGCCGCCTACCTAGTGAGCTTCGGAATGAGTGAGGAGCGATATTGATTTGGGCGCACGCCCATCACAGACGCACGCCGTGACAAGTATACATTTACTTTGCTTAAATTTGATGCAAATAAGAAACGGCTATATGTATTACTATACTTTTAGTACTGTGATTGTATTTTATAAGGTTTTGCCAGGGGTGGTATAGCGCAACGGGGGTCATTATTTATTAAAGAAAATTATGATGATCATAACAGCGTACTGCATTTCATTCCCATACTACCGCAAAAACACAAGCGGGGCTGAATGACAACGACATCTGCTTACACAGTAGCACGTCCTGACAATGTTTTAATTTTATAGTCATTTAATTTAATTTATTTCAGTATTATCTACCACAAATTTAAAGAACACAACATTTAAAATGACCCAAAACCCTACACTATAAACCCGATTAAGTTGGCAAAACTCCAAATATTTGAGGTAATCAGTTACATATTTTAAAAAAAAATTAATGATAGTTCTGTTTACTTAAAATTGGAAACATAAATTTTTGAGTTTGTTGAACAAATAAAAAAATATATATTGCAGCCAATCCTGCGCGGGAATTAAACCAGGGGTCTTCCACATGGAAGGCAAGAGACATAACCACTACACCATGAGTGCTCTATAGAGTTTATACTGGTGGAAGTTTTACTTAAGTTATTGTTACTTATGTACTCAAACAATTATTTAGGTAAACAGTACTCAATGTGTTTAATTACTTTGTACTCAAACAAATAATTGTACTCAAACAATTATTTAGGTAGATAGTACTCAATGCGTTTAATTACTTTGAGCATTAGGGTTTACAGTCTACATGCGTAGGCTTTCTAATTACACCAGATGAGAAACCGCTGTTCAGTCCGGGGACATGTAAGGAGAGATGACATTCATTCTATTTGTGAAATTAAGTATTATTATTATTATTATTATTATTATTATTATTATATTTATAATAATCCACAATATATAAAGTTGAATGAATTGAATCCCTTGGAGCCATGACAGGTCACTATGCACAAGGCACAAACAAAGGCAAAGCTTTTAAATGTGCTGCATCACCATTATTTAAAGAGTACAAATTGCAAGTTGCATCCCTCTCCCATTAAAAAAAAAATACATTTAAAGTATGTCTGAGTACATATGGGCTGAAAATCTATTGTGTTGTTCACAGTTATTGTTTATATTTTGACTTCTTCAGCTTGAGGCTGCAGCCTGGCTTTTGTCATTCAGCATTTTGTTAAACAAAGTAATTCCCATGAATCTCCCATCTATCTCTTTGATCTCTTTCTTATCTCTTGCATGCCAACTCTCGCTTTCTACTATTAATACAATCATTCATTCAGTGATCTGCATTTTGTCAAGGACAGATGAATTCTAAGGTTGTTTACATTTACATTACTGTGCTTTGAAATGTAGTTCCCTTTCAAAAGCTACACTCGATGCTGCGTGAAAACGCTATGGGAACGTCCCTTTGTTCACCGGTTGTGAAGCATGTGAAACACGCCAAACTTTTGGCATATATAACCTCGGTCAGATGATGAGGTGCATCTGCAAGTTATAAATAGGACTGAACCGGAAACATCCTCAGGACCGCATTGTGTGCGTGTGTGCAAGCACTTTTCAAAGCAAAACAGAAAGCGAAAATAGAAAGTGTCATATTTCTCACCAGAAAGATGGCAGAGTTAGACAGGAGATGCGTGCCTCCGTGTGAAAGATACCTCGCCGATGGCGATCTCCACGCTTTCTGTTTTAAGTGTTTGGGTGGGTGGCCAGGGGGCGGGGCCTCAACAATGCACCCTCCCCTTTTTCTTAGGCGATCTCCACAACAAATTAACTCGTTCATGGAAGATGCCTTATTCATCCCGTGTCTTTGTGCCATCAACATCGATTCATTCTAATGTCGTGGATGCAAATGCGCAGGGTTATATGATGATGCCCCAGATAGAAGAGACGCTTGCAGGCTATCTCTCTCCTGGGACGTCATCCTCCCTGAAAAAGCCCACACTGCCCACCAAGCCGTGTAGACTAACATCTTTGTAGGTGAGGGAAGCTTTTCAGGCAACGGGTCAGGCTAGTGCTGCTCTACAAACCATGGCGGTTTTACAGGCATACCAGGCTGACCTGCTGAATGACTTGAGCACCGGCAGGGTTATCGATGAAAGGGTGTATTTAGAATTACACCGAGCTGTCCTTTCGCGCAACCAAGCAGACGGCCCGCGCTATCGGGCACTCTATGCCTGCCACGGTGTCTACAGAGAGACATCTATGACTTAATCTTACGGGTATAAGATTATTTTATAAGATTACTTTCCTCCTTGATGCCCCCATCTTGCATTCCCTTTCCTGAGTGTGGGAGCAGATTTATTATCCAGACAAACTGTGACACAAGGGGAATGGAAACTCCACCAATCAAATCTGGGATAGATTTCATGTAACAGAGGTGGACCTCTTTGCCACGCAAGAAACGTCCCCTTTACTAAGTAAAATGCCCCCTTTGCTACTTTCTGAGTCCTCCAGCTCCCTTGGGTCTTGCCGCGATGGCCCATACATGGCCCAGACTATGTCTATATGCATTTCCTCCGATAGCTCTGCTGGCAAAGGTCCGTCAACAGAGGTTGCGCCTCTTATTGATAGCACCCCACTGGCCGACCAGAGTGTCGTTTGTCAGTCTTTGTCAGCCTCCCCATCTTGCTTAGACTTTGCCCCTGGGCTAGTCAAAGCTATTCTGCATCCTCACCCGAACTATCTTCCTAAACTTCTATTCTCAACTATGCACCAAGTGTGTGATGCGGCAGGTTGGTCCTCTCCACACACATTTGTAAGATTTTATAGTTTGGATGTCCATGCTACTCCAGGCTCGCGGGTCCATCCCAGAATTATGTCTGAGACCTCTTTGGTGACTGTGTGCGCACACTACACAACCCTGGGGGTCCAGACACTTGCAGTGCGGCGGCGTTGATATTCTCGTTCCCATAGCATTTTCACACAACAATCGAGTGTAGCTTTTGAAAGGGAACGTCTCGGGTTACTTTGCTGTACCCTGAAAGAGCGGGAACGAGATGCTGTGCTCCAATGCCGTATTGCAGGCATGACTGGACGTCCTTTCAAACAAAAATTGACCTGAGGATGTTTCCGGTTCAGTCCTATTTATAACCTGCAGATGCAAATCATCAGATGACGTCACCTGACCGAGGTTATATATGCCAAAGGTTTGGCGTGTTTGACACACACGTGCTTCACAACCGGTGAACAAAGGGACGTTCCCATAGTGTTTTCACGCAGCATCTCATTCCCGCTTTTTCAGGGAACAGGGTTACAGCAAAGTAACCCGAGATGTTTGTCATTGTAACCATTGCAGTAGTTTCAAATATCCAGAATATTAGGGCCAGAGGATCTTTCAGAATGTTGAATTAGGCATATGCCCTGAACTTGCCAATATTTTTGCTATTTTTTTTTCATTATTTATTATTTGGTTGTCCAAATCACAATGAATGTACAGTACAGACCAAAAGTTTGGACGCACCTTCTCATTCAAAGAGTTTTCTTTATTGTGTTCTTTATCTCTTCTGCTTGTTGCCTGTCCTTAGCAATGGTTTCCTAGCAGATATTCTACCATGAAGGGCTGATTCACACAGTCTCCTCTTAATAGTTGTTCTAGAGATGTGTCTGCTGCTAGAACTCTGTGTGGCATTGACCTGGTCTCTGATCTGAGCTGCTGTTAACCTGCGATTTCTGAGGCTGGTGACTCGGATGAACTTATCCTCCACAGCAGAGGTGACTCTTGGTCTTCCTTTCCTGGGGCGGTCCGCATGTGAGCCAGTTTCTTTGTAGCGCTTGATGGTTTTTGTGACTGCACTTGGGGACACTTTCAAAGTTTTCCCAATTTTTCGGACTGACTGACCTTCATTTCTTAAAGTAATGATGGACACTCGTTTTTCTTTACTTGGCTACTTTTTTCTTGCCATAATACAAATTCAAACTCTTTGAATGAGAAGGTGTGTCCAAACTTTTGTTCTGTACTGTACTTAACTAAATTGGCGATTCTTTAATGAAAACTAACTAGAATTACTAATTCCAATCATCCATCTAGGAACTTCTTTAGTCCAACTTGGGACCGTGGAGGCCAAGGGTGATTTGTGTTCTTATTTTCACAACTGCGACAGGACCACCATTCAAGATTCACACGCTACAAGGCAATTTGGAAATGCTAATTAGCTTAATGTGCATGTCTTTGGAATGTGGGCCCACCAGGTAAGGGGAGAACATGCCAACTCCACACATACAGACATCCACCAAGGTGGGACACAGGTCCCAAGGTGGAGGTGCAAGGCGACAGAGCTAATGACTACAACTTCTCAACAAATTTAGCTATCCAGTCTTGGCTTCCTGATGTAGATTTAATGCACACTCTGTAGGGTCCTTAAAGCAATATAAATGAGGCATGTTAGCTAATTAGAAAGCTGATAAATTCTTAGTTAGAAAGTTAACTTTACCAGTAGGCCATGATAGTGAGCCAAATGAGTGTTCAGACCAATTAACCCTCTTTATTATCTGTATACACAATTTGTATAGTGTTATTACAATTAATAATTGCAAAATAATGTCTGTTCTCCCCTGTATGACCCCAAATAATAATTTTCCTTCCTTAACCTGGCTAGCTAGCTCTGTAGACATTTCTACACCAACATCTCCGGGCCCCTCCTTTGGGCAATCATTAATTAGCACCCAGTAAGGTATCAGGGCAAAAATAAAAACAAAGACAATGCATGCATCAAGACAAGACCCAGCCAACATAAGCCTCCATAAGAAGCCTGAGATTTGAGTATGAAAAAGGGCAGCATGCAGTCTGTCAAGTGTGCGCAAGTTAAAAGCACACAATAAGACCCCTGTTGGGTCTCGAGGAGATGGCAGCGCTTTGTTTGTGTGTGTCATAAGTCTCCTATTTAATTGACACACTCAAAAGCCCATATGATTAATATAAAATTAGGATTATATACTGTATGAAATCCTATCTGCATCAATTCTATATGGAAACTGCCATCAGTGATAGAACAAGTACTTTATTTTAAAAGCAACCAGCTATTTAAATAAAAAAAGGTTGCCATGGCAATAGCACCAATTTTTTAATACACTTACTCACCAATGTCCAAAACACCAGCCAGTCTCAAGATAAAATGGGATTGCGTCAGAAAGGACATTCAGGGTAAAACCTGTGCCAATTTATTTTGTGAATCGAATAGTCTGCTGTGGCGACCTCTCCACAGGAGCAGCCGAAAGACTAACAACAACAACTTGCCATGCTATTTGTACAATTACATCACTTGATACATTTAAATTACATTCACTTAATAAATAATTAGTACAAAAAAGGTCCATGTTTGTTTGTTTGTTTATTTATTTATTTATTAAAATGACTCTTAAAGAACACTGATGTATGTTATGCTTGTGAGAAGTGTGTGTTCTTGTGTCAGGGTGTCTCAGTAATGTAGGGTGTGAATATGACATGTGAGTTACTTCATGACAGATAGGTCCCCTGTCCTTTAAATTGGCAGCTATGCCTCTGCTAAGCATTAACACAAATACAGGCACTCAGTCTGACCCTACAAATATGTAGTTTAGTAAGTAGTTAATTCACATTTCTCCTATTTCTCTTTGTGTTTCAAAAACTCCCTCTTTCAATTAAATTTCAATTAAATTACATTTTATTTATATAATGAGATGGCAATGGGAAGAAACCTTGAAGAACCAGACTCAACAGAAAACCCATCCTTATTTGGGTGATAGCGGATAGAAGGTATTGTTTTGCAGACATACTGTGTGTTAGGCAGCTGGAAGTTCAATATAACAGAAGATGCCTTTAAGGTAATATGGGGTCCAGTTCGGCACCAGGATAAGTCAGACAGGTACAGAGGGCAGAGGAGGTCTGGAGCAGCATGTGTACCTTCAAACCATCATAAAGCAAAATCCAGCGGGTAGTTCTTCTCTGGATGCCTCAGGACAATGATTAAACATTGTTCACCGCTGTTTTTACTGGAAAATTAAAAGAAGCCAAATTTAAAGCTCTCATTCCTCTGAAACCAAATAACTGATTATTTCACTCAATAAAAAAAAATTAAGGTGGCGGCACAGTAGTGTAGTGTTTAGCATCAGTGATAGATCGCCACCCTGTCCAGGATGTGCCCTGCCTCGTGCCCAAAGTCTCCTGGGATAGGCTTCAGACTCCCACGAACCTGTATACAGGATAAGCTGTAGAAAAGTTAAAGAATGAGTTTTTTTTAATTAACTACTTAACTCATAATTATGAGTATAATTTCTTATAATTAGGAATTAATTGTTAATTATAAAAACATCATAGTTTGAGAATTAATTAGACAGTTTAATTAGATTTACAACTTGTTCCTACATTGTAGTTTATGAGAGTGATTGATACTGATTATCTAATGTTTATTTAATCATTTACACATGCATTGCTGTTTGTTAATGCTTTCTGTATAAATAGATCTCATTTTCCCAGACAGCATAACTGTCAGCAGTATTTGCAATATCATTATCCAGTAATATTAGTTATGTTACTTAAGTTGTACATGGACTTTTGAACAACTATTTTAGTAAGTGTAGAGGTCTGGCATATGGAAATGTGGCCAACTTGGAGGTACAGTATAAAAGAAAGATAATAGCTAGGCTGCTACATAAACTTGTCATGCTTCTTTTGTGCATTTACAATACAGAGACTGGAGATGAAGACATAAAAATGATTGATCCTCCCTGGCATTTTTGAGTGGTTATGCATGCAATCTTTTTATTCTTCTTTCTCCATTGCTTATCTAAGATTTTGCAACTGGACTGGCGCAGCACCTGGCCCTCCCTGTGTGTCACAAGGTTGGAAAGCCTCATGAGAATAATTGAACCCAATCTGACATTTTTAAAATTACTCTTTGCCATAATTAGTGGCCATAATTATCATAATGTTCAAGTTATGTAGTAGGAATGTGGTCAGAAAGGCATTTCTATACAAGTTACAAGTGCACCAACAGGTATTTGTGCAGCACAGTTTTTTTCTGTGCACCTTTCCTGAGTGGAGATCCTTGATGACAACTGGCAGAAAAGGTCAGCTCGGAATTTGCAATACCCAGCCACAGATTTCCAGACCAACTTTATGATATATTAATTACCGTGGGTCCTGGGTCTGTTCTAAGGTTTCCATCCAGAGGCCCAAGCCAACTTAAGTGGTGGAGGAACCTCATTTCCAACTGTATTTGCAACCTTATTTATTCTGTTACTTTCAGCATGTAACCTGGGCGTGTTCAGCTCAAAATGGTGACATGAAGCCATCTTCTGTGCTCACAACCTGGAAGATGAGGAGCAGGGATCAGTTTCAATGCCAGTCAAACAGCAACCATATGATGAACAGGCTAGATTAGATAGAGCATGGGGAGTGTTTATACATAAATAAATATGTATTAAAACATATTAAAAAAACATTAAATATATTTATATATATAATATATATATAATGGTTTATAGTTAGCCATTCTACATTTTAAATAGAAATTAAGATGAATATGAAATAAAAATATGAAATATGAAAAATATGAAAAAAAGGAATCTTTAAAAAGATAAAAGAAAACACAAAACCACATAACAGACAAGTTTCTCGAATGGCCCACTGCTTAGTGAATCTATTTTGGTGTTCACTGAGAGACATGGATATATGATATATAAATGTACATGAATTCATAAATAAATTATGTTCTGAGATTATGTGTAAAACAGAATATTATTCAAAGCTGGAAGTGTCTGATGTCTCACCTCAGATGTTTCTCCTCACACTGATAACAAATGCAGTTCACTAATGAGCTGATGATGTCACCATCCCTACTAATGAGATGCACTAATTAGATCACTAATAAATTCTGGCTGCATCTGGCAAACCTAATTGCAAAAAGGAACAGAAAAGGGTCTCTGGTCTCTCGCAGACACTGCAAAATAGCTCCTTTATTCACCTTCATCAGGAAAGCAAGAAATGGAAAGAAAAACCAAGGGCCACAGAGACCCTACTCAGCTTTACTAGCATCCAATAATTTCAGTCTTCTTTTAATTAGAGCCACCAAGCCCCAGATGTGCTGGCAATTATGCATTTAATTCCCTTTCAATTTAGGGATCATGTAAACAGTGCACTGAAAGATAAATTGACCATCCATTTGCTTTCCCATCCATCTGTTCCTCATTTATACTAGGAAACTGGGCACAGAAATTCTACAGTCACAGTTACAGGTACAGCCCTGTTCACATAATTTCGGCTTGGCGTCCTGTATGAAATGAACAGAAACGGGAATGGTGGTTGTGTTGTCATGCAAAGGTAGTGACAAGGGCAAGAAAAGATTGGTGTGAAAAGGGAGCACCCCATCACAGAAAAGGGGTCTGACACGTTAAGATGTGTGATGTGTTCAAAATGCCATGAGGAGGTTTAAGCAACAGTACACCATTTGCAGCTAACACACAGAAGATCTACTCTGTAGATGTGTTCTAAAGCTGTAGTGCATCACAAACAATGAACATGCGATTGAAGCTGAGATTGAGACTGATCAGCAGTTCCATGCTTTCATTTTTGGAAAAAATATTTAAGTGTTTCAAAGTGCAATAAACCACACTTGCAATAAAAATTCTAGCATTAGGAGATGCAGTAGGATGTAAAAGTACCATTTGTTTTGGCCAACTCCACAGATGGAAATGTGTGGTGAACATTTGAACAGTTAGCAAAAGCACCTCAACATTCAGTTCACCTGCTTAAATGCTGTAAATGCAAATATACAGTAGATAGCAAACATGCAGCAATTTATTTGATGACCGAGTAGAAGCAGAAGTACAGTAGGAGACACAATAAGAATCTGCCTCACCGGAATGAAAAACAACATAAATGTGAGCTTTGAAACTTGTTGAGAGACCTAGAGGACATTTTTACCTCCTTACAGTGAGTACAAATACATTTTTTATGGTAATTGATGAATTCCCTAAGTGGTTAGAACCGTTCCGACAGAATACAGCCTTTGTAACAAACATATGGTAGAATCATGTTTATGCTTTTTGTCTGTTTGGAGATTTTTCTCCCAATATTCCTCAGCTTGTGCACATGCAAAATATGTTATTTATGCTATTGAAAGACACGGAATGATTATTGCAGAGTGGGACAAATGATGCGGTTTTGCAACCAAAGCACAGTTGCTGAGTAAAAATTGTGCAAGGAAAAGTTATTTAGCTGAACACCAGCAACTACATGAAAGAATTCACAAGGCATTCATGAGCTCAATAGTCACATACATTTTTGTATTAAGATATGGATGGCTAGCTTCTTTGCAGACTCCACCAACTAAATAATGTGTTTAATTTGATTTAGATTAGGAGCAGGGCACTTTTAATATGAGAAAATGCAAATCTCACTCTGTTCATACAGTATGTTACATGCATTCCAATCTGTTTGAAATAAGAACTGAAAACAGTGCATGAGAACACAAGTCATTTCACTCTTCATGTAGTGCTAGGTAGGTTAATTTACACAGTCAAACGAGCATGTCCTTACTGTGAGAGAAATACAGAAGACCAGGAAATGCTGGTGAGTGTGTGGGAGCAAATGGCTCTTAGCATGGAGTGTTTCATGTGAATAGCTGTTAAGACTGTTGATTCAGATCTGTTTGATGCATAATTGAACCATTCTAAAATTCTTTGTGTGTGTGTGTGTGTGTGTGTGTGTGTGTGTGTGTGTGTGTGTGTGTGTGTGTGTGTGTGTGATTGTGTGCTTAAGAGAGAGAGAGAGGGAGAAAAAGCAATAGGATCATCGTCAAAGAGGTTCATATGCACTTCTCTCATATTAAAAGTAAACATCTAAGCTGAAAACATGTATATGCAATATTTCATTTTGCATGAGCCTGGTAGTGATCATATTATGGTGTACAGACTGATGTACTTGGATGTCCACAAATAATACACACAGATATGCAGATATGACAAGCCATGTCACTGCAATAGTTTCTTCATCACAAGTGAAAAGGATGAGTTTGCAAAAGCATGTTGTGACTATTTTATGGTGTATTTCAAACCTGGACTACTACAGTATGGTCAAGCCAGCTGCCATTTACCTCGAAATCATCAAAGATTTAACTATTAAAGCAAAGCCTGTACAATGGGAGGTAAAGATACTATACTACATGTGATAAAACAAACACATTCTATTTTGTCAAGTTGACCACTTTTTTTAAACACCTAGGAATGTAATGACGCGGGTCGCGCGAGGGGCAGAGCCGTGCTTAAACTGTTCAGAACGGGCAGTTCTGCAGGTTGCTACCGCTCAGAGTTCTGAACAGGCACAAGCACGGCCATTTAAACACACGGTTGCTAGGCAACGCCGCCATCAGGGAATCAGCCTGAACGAGCCACACCTGACGGTGTGTTTATTTAAGGGTCCTGATACACTGATGACACTTCGTGCGATCATTTAGGTAGCACCGGTGAAGGTATCAGGGCCAAAGAAAAGGAAAAGAAAAGAAAGAAAGTAAGAAAGAAAATAAAAGACAGACAGACAGACAGCTGTTTAAGGACAGAGGCAAAGCCCCAGCCTCTGTCTATTTAAGACGCCGGCGAGAGAGAGAGCGAGAGAGATAGAGAGAGCGGCACACAGCAGTTCAGCGTGCGCGCTCAGTACAGTTTGTTAGTGCACGAAGCACAAACTCTCTCTCTCTCCCAAAAGTCCTCGGTAAGTGTGAACGCCCCGAGAGGACAAGTTTTGTTTTATTTTCCAGAGCTCCGTCCATTCTCGCGTAGACGGCAGAACTCTGTCTATTTTGTGTTTTCACTTTTTCATTTATTTTCCTTTTAAGTTCCTTAATTAATAATCCCACGCTACCTCCAAAGGGGAAGGTCTTCCCGTGTGTATCACAAGCACTCTCACTAACTCCTATTTCATTGACCCACTCTAACGCCCAGCATAAGGGCTCTTATAATCAAAAACATCGCACCACGCACCACGCAACAGAATGATCGCACCACCTGAAGAGCCCGCGGGCTTAGAGCGGGTGCAGGAAATAGTTGAGGGTCAAGCGAGAGTGCTTGATAAAAACGAGGAAGCCTTAACCGCATTAATTTCGGAGATGCGTGGGATTAATAAGCGCCTCGAGCAAGTTTTTGGGGAGCTCGAGGCGCGCGCCACTTCCGGGTTCCATCTGGCCGCGAGTCGATTCCGGAGTCGACTCGCGCCCCCGGATCAGTGGCTCAACTACCCCATCTGGTGGCCGAAACTTGACTACCACCTCCACCGCCATATGCGGGAGAGCCAGAGAGGTGCAATGCCTTCATACTGCAGTGCTCACTGATATTCGAGCTGCAACCTTCGCAGTTTCCAACTGAAAGGGCGAAGGTTGCATTTATGGTGTCTCTGCTCACAGACAGAGCGCTAGAATGGGCAACTACAGTGTGGCAGTGCCTCCTCTCTGAGCATGCCACTCTAAGTGCGTTCGTTGACGCACTTAGGGCTACTTTCCATCATCCGCATGCGGCGAGCAGTGTAGTGTCGCCCCTCCTTTCTATTCATCAAGAGGGGCGATCAGTAGCTGACTACTCGGTCGAGTTTCGTACCCGGGCTGCCAGTTCGGGGTGGAATGACGCAGCCCTTATGGCTGCGTATACACACGGGCTCTCAGAGCAGCTAAAGGATGAGCTAGCCTTATGTGATCCTCCACAGGATTTGGAGGAGTTTTATAGGCTAGCCATCCGGGGGAATAACCGCCTCCGTGAGCGTCAGGTCGGACGTTCCGGCAGCTCCAGGCGGGGAACATCTCCTCCACCCCAAAAAAGACGCTCCACGCGCCTAGCCAGTCGCTCCCCCAGCTATAGGCGCAAAGTCTCACCTCTGCCCATGGAGAGAGTCTGAGGCTTCAGATCCCGTCCCTGATTTTGAGCCTGAAGATCGAGAGCTGGAAAACATGGGAGAGCCCATGCAGATAGGCATCGCCATGCTTGCCCCTCAGCGTAGCAGCCCACGGGGCTCCCAGAGGGCAAGCGATGCCTGTGGCGAAGTACGCCACAGACGGGGTCACCCCAGGAGGGGTGGGTCAAGTGTGACCCAAAAGTCAGGACCCCGTCATGCAGGGCTCTTCCTTCCAGCCACACTCTCAGGGCGCGGGATCCGGAGAGCCCGAACGGAGGCGTTCATAGATACGGGGGCCATGGGAAATTTTATTGACGGGAGGTTAGCTGCAGCACTGGGTATTCCAGTTAGCCCGCTTCCTTCCGCCATCCCGTTGGTCTCCCTGGCCGGCCAGCCAATTAAGTCAGGGTGTGTAACATACAGGACGGTCCCAGTGCTACTACGGCTCGGACGTCATTCTGAGCAGATCTCATTTCTGGTAACCCGGGTGCCAGAACATAGAGTAGTGCTGGGGTTTCCCTGGTTACATTGTCACAACCCTCGCATAGACTGGCCGTCCCGTTCCATCTCGAACTGGGGATGTCAGTGCGCCCTAAACTGCCTTAGGGGCACCCAAACCCCAGTTCCAGTGCCTCCTGCCCCAGTACCCCTGTCTACTGCCCCTCAGGGTTACTGGGATGTCAAACCCCGTCGAAGGCCCGTACCCACCTGTGCTACACCACGCACCTTATTCCCCCCCATACACCCACCGGCAGACCGTCATGCTTGGTGTGAAGAGCCTGGGCGATCGAGCACTCTGCGCTCAGCGTACACTGGACCCTGAACCCATTAAAGAGTTTCGCAGGGTCCAGGTTGACTCTCGGACGTCGGGAGCCATCCGTAGAGGGGGGGGGGGTGGTACTGTAACGACGCGAGTCGCGCGAGGGGCAGAGCCGTGCTTAAACTGTTCAGAACGGGCAGTTCTGCAGGTTGCTACCGCTCAGAGTTCTGAACAGGCACAAGCACGGCCATTTAAACACACGGTTGCTAGGCGTGTTTATTTAAGTGTCCTGATACCGGCGCACTTCATGCGATCATTTAGGTAGCAAGGGTGAATATATCAGGGCCAAAGAAAAGGAAAAGAAAAGAAAGAAAATAAGAAAGAAAATAAAATAAAAGACAGATAGACAGCTGTTTTAAGACGCCGGCAAGAGAGAGTGCGAGAGAGCGAGAGAGATAGAGAGAGCGGCACGCAGCAGTTCAGTGTGCGCCTTCAGTACAGTTTGTTAGTGCACGAAGCACAAACTCGCTCTCTCTTCCAAAAGTCCTCGGTAAGGGTGAACGCCCACAAAGTTTTGTTTTATTTTCCAGAGCCCCGTCCATTCTCGCGTAGACGGCGGAGCTCTGTTTATTTTGTGTTTACAGTTTTCATTGGTTTCCTTTTAAGTTCCTTAATTAACAATCCCACACTATCTCCAAACGGGAAGGTCTTCCCGTGTGTATCACAAGCACTCTCACTAATTCCTATTTCATTGACCTACTCTAACGCCCAGCATAAGGGCTCTTATAATTAAAAACATCGCGTGGTGCGGCTCTCCATACCGCACCACGTAACAAGGAAAATTGTTTGGAAATAGAAAAAAAAAAAAAAGTACTTGCCAAACAATGTGCTCCAGTACAAGCAGAAGTGCAACCTCAATAGAACGTTCCCTAAAATGTACTTTAAGTACAAAAGAGCAAGTACTCCACAAAGAAAGTAATTTTATCTGACTGATTTACTGATAAACTATATTTTGCAGCTGAAGATGATGCTCTTGATAACACAAATGTGCAAGTTTCGTAGAGACTGATTGTGACCAGGGACATTTCTAGCGATTAAAATGATCAGAGGCTAAGTGAAGATTTCCTTAGGCTTGTATATATTTTTTAGTTTGTAGAACATTCGGCATTAGTAGGACTGGGAGGTTATATCGACCTTCATAATAAATAAAGTAAAAGTAAAGTAAAGCCTTTATTTTGTCACATATACATTACAGCACAGTGAAATTCATTCTTTGCATATCCCAGCGTAACTGGGGTCAGAGCGCAGGGTCATCCATGGTACAGCACCCCTGGAGCAGTTAGGGTTAAGGGCCTTGCTCAAGGGCCCAACAATGGCAACCTGGCTGAGCTGGGAATCGAACCATCGATCTTCCGATCAGTAACGCAGTGCCTTAGCCCTCTGAGCCACCACTGCCATAAATACATTGCCAGAGACAAAAGTTAAAATCAATGTTTTAATGACATTCTCAGTTTTTTTTTTTTAAATAATGTCAATCAAGATAAAAATCAAGTAAATGGTGGCCTAGTGGTTAGCTCTGTCGCCTTACACCTTTATCGGTTCAATTTCCGACTTGGTTCTGTGGGCAAAGAGTTTGCATGCTCACCCCATGCTTGGTGGGTTTCCCCTGGTTACACTGGTTTCTCTCACAGTCCAAAGACATGTACATTAGGCTAGTTGGTGTTCCCAAATTACCTGTAGTGTGAAAATAAGTGTGTGAGTGTGTATACTGTACACTCACCTAAAGGATTATTAGGAACACCTGTTCAATTTCTCATTAATGCGATTATCAATTCAATTCAATTCAATTTTATTTCTATAGCGCTTTTAACAATGGTCATTGTCTCAAAGCAGCTTCACAGAAATGAAAAGAAAATGAAAAGAAGACTTATGGAAATGTATATATGTGTAAGAAAAATGTGTCTAGATAATGAGATTGTCCCTGATGAGCAAGCCAAGGGTGACGGCGACAGTGGCAAGGAAAAACTCCCTGAGATGGCAATAGGAAGAAACCTTGAGAGGAACCAGACTCAACAGGGAACCCATCCTCATCTGGGTGATGACAGATAACAGAAATTGTAGAACATCATGTGTGTTATGCAGATGAAAGTTCGATATAACAGAAGTTATTTAAATTAACACAAAGTCCAGTTCAGCTCAGGGATGAGTCAGCAGGTGCAGAGGGCAGATGGGGGTCTGGATCACTGGGAGCTCAGGAGCAGCATGTGTAGATCCAAACCAACATGAAGAAAAATTCAGCTGGAGCAGGTCCTTCTCTGGATGCCTCAGGAACCTCGCAGGGTTGACACAATCTCCAGATGCCTCGGGATGGGTGGAAAAATAAAGAGTAGGTGAAAAGAATTAGCATGGTTGCAATTCACGATAGATGTACTGGAGTATGAGGTAAAGAAATTAATTACTATATGTGTATGCCAGATTAAAGAGATGCGTCTTGAGTCTACTTTTAAATTGGGAAACTGTGTCTGAGCCCCGAACACTGTCAGGAAGGCTATTCCAAAGCTTTGGAGCTAAATATGAAAATGCCCTACCTCCTTTTGTAGATTTTGATATTCTGGGAACTACCAGTAGTCCGGAGTTTTCTGATCTTAAGGAGCGTGGTGGATTGTAACGTATCAGAAGACTGGTTAGGTATGTGGGAGCTAGATCGTTTAGAGCCTTGTAAGTAAGTAATGCTATTTTGTAATTAATTCTAAACTGAACAGGTAGCCAGTGCAGGGATGATAATATTGGGGTTATATGATCATATTTTCTGGATCTAGTGAGAACCCTGGCGGCTGCATTTTAGACTAACTGTAGCTTGTTAATTGAGGATGCAGGACAGCCTCCCAGTAATGCATTACAGTAGTCCAGTCTGGAGGTCATGAATGCATGAACCAGCTTTTCTGCATCAGATACAGATAAAATGTTCCTAAGCTTGGCAATATTTCTAAGGTGGAAAAAGGATGTTTTTGTGATGTTGGAGATATGATTTTCAAAGGATAAGTTACTGTCTAATATTACACCCAGGTCTTTCACTGTCGAGCTGGTGGTAACAGTACATCCTTCTAAACGTAGGCTGAATTGTGAGAGCTGGAATGAACTGGTTTTTGGGCCAATAAGTAATACCTCTGTCTTATCTGAATTTAGTAAAAGAAAATTATCAGTCATCCAATCTTTTATATCTTGAATACACTCAGTTAGTCTAGACAATTTGGGTATTTCATCTGGTTTTGTGGAAATGTATAACTGAGTATCATCAGCATAACAATGGAAACTAATCCCATGTCTTCTAATGATGTTACCCAAGGGAAGCATGTATATTGAGAACAGCAGAGGTCCTAAAACTGACCCTTGTGGCACCCCATATTTCACTGGCATTACACCAGACTGTTCTCCATTCAGATCTACAAAATGGAATCGATCAGACAGGTAGGATCTAAACCATTTTAAAGCCTGTCCCTGAATACCAATGTGATTTTGTAAGCGATCTATGAGAATATCATGATCTATAGTGTCGAATGCAGCACTAAGATCAAGTAAGACAAGAATTGAGATGCAGCCTTGGTCAGAAGCTAAAAACAAGTCATTTGCAATTTTAACTAGTGCAGTTTCTGTACTATGATGGGGCCTGAAACCTGACTGAAATTCCTCGAGGATATCGTTTTCCTGCAAGAATGTGCATATTTGGACTGATACTATCTTTTCTAATATCTTTGATATAAACGGAAGGTTTGAAATTGGTCTGTAATTTATTATATCATTTGGGTCTAAATTAGATTTTTTAAGAAGAGGCTTAATAACTGCCAACTTGAAAGGTTTAGGGACATGACCTAGATATAATGAAGAGTTGATAATGTTTAGAAGGGGCGCTCCAGTTATATTTATCACTTCTTTTAAAAGTCTAGTTGGGATTGGATCCAGCAAGCATGTTGTTGATTTAGCCGAGGTGATAAGTTTATACAGCTCTTCCTGCCCTACACCTGTAAAGCATTGAAAATCTATTAGTGAAGCTTTAGACTGGACTGGATCATGAGATGTTGTCAGAGGTTGAATTTCCATTATTTTCTTCCTGATAATATCGATCTTTTCATTGAAGAAGTTCATGAAGTCTTCACTTCTAAGCTGTGATGGGATACTCCCTGCAGGCATCTTAGGGTTTGTTAGGCTAGCCACTGTACTAAATAGGAACCTGGGATTGTTTTGGTTTCTTGCTATCAGTTGGCTCAGATGCTCGGCCCGAGCCGCTTTTAGACCCCGTCTATAGGTGCACATACTACCTTTATACGCGATTCTAAAAACTTCTAATTTAGTTTTTCTCCATTTTCGTTCGAGGTTACGGGTTGCTCTCTTTAGAGCGCGAGTATGACTGTTGTACCACGGTGCAAGTGTTTTATCTCTGCCTTTTTTTAATCTGATGGGAGCAACAGTGTCTAATGTACTGGTAAAAATAGTGCCCATGCTGCTAGTCACTTCATCTAGATCGTCTGCACTTAGGGGTCTGATAAGAAATTGGGACAGATCCGGCAGATTACTTGTGAATTTGTCTTTAGTAGTCGGATTAATATTTCTACTGAATTGATAACGTGGGGAGGCACAGCTACGCTGTTCTACAGCTAGAGTATATACTAAGAGATGATGATCTGTGATATCATCACTTTGAGGTAGAATGTCTATATTAGAGACATCTATACCATGGGATATAATTAAATCCAGCGTATGATTAAAGCGGTGAGTTGGTCTATTTATATTTTGTTTAACCCCAAAGGAATTTAGCAAATCTACAAATGCGATTGCTGAAGCGTTGTTAGCATCGTCTACATGAATGTTAAAGTCTCCTACTATCAGCACTTTGTCAGAGTTAACCAATAGGTCTGATAGCAGATGTCCAAACTCTTTAAGAAAATCGACATATGGCCCTGGGGGTCTGTACACGGTGGCCAGAACAAAATGAAGCAAGGGTTTATTATGTATTTCGCTGAGTGCAACATTAATGATAAGCACTTCAAACGAGTTGAACTTGGGCCTTGTTTTCTGAGTAACGGTGAGAACATCACTGTAGATAGTTGCGATTATCTAATCAACCAATCACATGGCAGTTGCTTCAATGCATTTAGGGGTGTGGTCCTGGTCAAGACAATCTCCTGAACTCCAAACTGAATGTCAGAATGGGAAAGAAAGGTGATTTAAGCAATTTTGAGTGTGGCATGGTTGTTGGTGCCAGACGGGCCGGTCTGAGTATTTCACAATCTGCTCAGTTACTGGGATATTCACGCACAACCATTTCTAGGGTTTACAAAGAATGGTGTGAAAAGGGAAAAACATCCAGTATGCGGCAGTCCTGTGGGCGAAAATGCCATGTTGATGCTAGAGGTCAGAGGAAAATGGGCCGACTGATTCAAGCTGATAGAAGAGCAACTTTGACTGAAATAACCACTCGTTACAACCGAGGTATGCAGCAAAGCATTTGTGAAGCCACAACATGCACAACCTTGAGGCGAATGGGCTACAACAGCAGAAGACCCCACTGGGTACCACTCATCTCCACTACAAATAGGAAAAAGAGGCTACAATTTGCACGAGCACACCAAAATTGGACAGTTGAAGACCGGAAAAATGTTGCCTGGTCTGATGAGAATTTGGCGTAAACAGAATGAGAACATGGATCCATCATGCCTTGTTACCACTGTACAGGCTGGTGGTGGTGGTGTAATGGTGTGTGGGATCTTTTCTTGGCGCACTTTAGGCCCCTTAGTGCCAATTGGGAATGGTTTAAATGCCACGGCCTACCTGAGCATTGTTTCTGACCATGTCCATCCCTTTATGACCACCGTGTACCCATCCTCTGATAGCTACTTCCAGCAGGATAATGCACCATGTCACAAAGCTCAAATCATTTCAAATTGGTTCCTTGAACATGACAATGAGTTCACTGTACTAAAATGGCCCCCACAGTCACCAGATCCCAACCCAATAGAGCACCTTTGGGATGTGGTGGAACGGGAGCTTCGTGCCCTGGATTTGCATCCCACAAATTTCCATCAACTGCAAGATGCTATCCTATCAATATGGGCCAACGTTTCTAAAGTATGCTTTCAGCACCTTGTTAAATCAATGCCACGTAGAATTAAGGCAGTTCTGAAGGCGAAAGGGGGTCAAACACCGTATTAGTATGGTGTTCCTAATAATCCTTTAGGTGAGTGTATGTACAATATGTGTACCCTGCAATTTATGGCACTCTGTCGAGGATTACACTGCCTCGTGCCCTAAGTCTCCTGGGATAGGCTCCAGGCCCCCCTCGACCCTGTATACAGGATAAAGCGGTGACAGACAATGATACAATAACATAAGAATCATTTGTTTTTTTATGTAATTAAATTGCTATACGACAACCAATATTTATTCTTCTAAACCTTCTAGATTCACCTGGTCAAAGAGTCAAAAAGACGTCTGCAGTGCTCTGGAGTCACTCACTCAACCCATGTCTGCTTAATTGCTTCCTTAAGATAATGTACAGAAGTACAGTGTATTTGCCACAGAAGTTTATAATTCACTTGAGGCTTATCTAGTATCCATTTGGCAACTCTATATTGTTAAATCTATATTGTTAAATCTACTGTAACCAATGTTTGGTTTCTTTACTGTCAAATTTAGTCTAATTAGTCTTATACTCTGTTTTTATTATGACCATGCCAGTAAAACATATTTTAACTCCTAGAGAGTGACAGAACCCTAACTTAACTAGCCAGTCAGTTTATCTTGAATTTTCTTCTGTAAATAGTTTAAAAAGCTAGAGCATTTCTTGACATCCGGGTGCAGGTGTCTTTCTAATCTTACATTGAGAAGTGCCCATTCAAGATGCTTAAAAAAAGGAGCCAGGAGAATCCGCAACCAAAAGACCAAGTGGGTGGTATCCCATTGCCCAGGTAACTGCCAATCACTTTGATTGCTAACCAATCTGTGCTTTCACAATGACATGCCAATCATTTCTGTAAATTAATGGAATTGTTTTGTTTCTTACCTTCCCACATGGAGTGGGGAGATCTTTTTTTGTGATCCATTCACACAAGCCACATTTGTCATTTCACAGAAATTAAGCTACTTTTGAAAAGACATTTTAAGCTGTTGTGTTTGAATTACATGATGATTAATATTTATCATAATCTTTTTTATTTAAATAAAATAACTTAAGATATTTATCCAATAATATCCAGATAAATATCTTAAATAAAATATTTGCTGCAGTGACTCAGACATTCCAATTGCTTTTATCTTTACACTGGCCTGCTTTTTTTGTGTCTTGCTTGTGTCACTCTCACCTAAACCTTTTTTCTCTCATGTTTGACTTTGGCTAGTCTCTCTCTTTCTCTCTCCCCCTCTCTTTCTTTCTGATCTGCTCCTTTTTATCTTTCTGCTTTCTGTGTGGTTTTCATATCATTAGCTGTTTGTTTGAATATGTTTTGGTCAACATACCGTCTGTCTTGCATTTTTGCATTTTCAGATTATCATCTTCTGAGCACAACATGTCAAAAAGTTTTTAAAGCAGAAAAACCTGCGATTATCTTCATTTTGTGTTTATATTATCAGTCACCATTCATAACAAAAAGTGTAGACAGTTCAAATGATCCATAACATCAATCAGGTATTAAGTTGCATTTTTTCAAAGAATTTTTTTCAGATTGCCTATGGAAACTACTGTGACATACATGGACACTAAGTGGCATACATGCAATATTGGGTAGCTTTGGCTAATCTTTATAGTTGTGCAAGTGGACATTTAAGAAATGCTCGAAACGAGGAGAAGGACTGCATTTGATCTCGACTGTGCACTTGTAATGCAATCTTTTACGATACATGTTAATAGCAAGTATAAATACAGCCTCATATGACTTCTTTTAAAGGCACTTGGACATCTAAAATCAAATGGTGAGAAACATAATTGGCCCAATCCTTTTACTCCTCCACATTCTGCAGTTTATTTTATGGGGTTTGATGGATAGGAACCCATTGATCTGATTCACCAAGCTGTACATGTAAAGCATTGCTAAATGCAGTAGCTGAAGTCTATTTCATCTTCAGTGCACTCACTGATGAAAATGAGCAAAATGCTAAGATGGAATGCAAGCATTTAAAAGTCTAAGGTTGCAAGTTCAACCCAGCTGGCTATACCCATGCCCAAACACCTATCTGTAAAAAAAAAGTTTAGTAGAGATACTTCGGGAAAGTCAAGTTTTGTGTATCTGCTCTACTGTATATCTTTAAGAGTCAAATCATTCTTGATCACTTGTGCACTTGTGCCTTATCATCATGCTTATCAAAAAACAGTGTGGCTGGTTTTATGGTGTTTTCACATTAGGCACGATTAAGTCGTACCAACTCAAGAATGATTGCTCCCCCCCCTTCTTCCCCGCTGGCCAACACAACAGTACACCAACACCAAGGGAATTGAATAACATTGATTATCAACTGTATATCAAACAAACTGGTGAAAGGATCATGGGCACCCAAAACTCATCTATGCCTGTTGGGAAAGGCTAGTCATTCCTGTCTGATCACACAGAAAAGCCAATGCAACACAAATTGCTGTCAGAACACCCACTGCAGCACATCCTGCCACATACTGTATGAGGTTTACCAGGCAAAGACTACAAGGTTCTTCATCCAGTCTCAAAATTCTTCAGATCTCTGCTCAGCTGGCACCACAATGTTAGTGGTGCATCCTTTGTGTGCTGTACGTTGCTGGGTGAAGCATCGATGGATGCACCACTAACATCTTGTTCCCAGCCACCACAATACACCCCACAAGAGGCCTTATGGAATCATGCCCCGAGGTGCCAGAGCACCTTGTGGCTGATGTTCACCCCAACACCTCTAAAATGTTTATAAAATCCTGCTTTATCTCACAGAAATTATTTTCCATTTCTAACACTTTTTTTTTTCTAAAAGGCCCAGCTGACAAAAGTGTCTGTGCAGTAATAAACAATCCACAAATTGTGCCCCCCTCCACCTTCCATTTGGTTTAAAACAAGCCAAAGCAGTTAGTGCCAAGGATTCCAGTATGCTATAGGTCTGCTTGCCAATTGATTTCTCTCTCCTCACTGCAGGTGGTGAATCAAAAACATCTCCCTTCCTGAAGCTTCTTGTCAGATTGACTAAGCGTAACACATTAGCTGAATGCATGTGTGTTCATTTATGCTTCACTTAATGTTTGATGCAAAACAGTGAGCCAGAACAAACTTCCAAACAAACTTCAGGTAAGGTGGCGTTGTGGTACTGTCACAGTGAAAGCTCTAGTTAGCTACAGTAAATGTAATATGAAAATATCTATACAACAGTTAGCTCTGACCAAGTAATCTGACTGGAGGTTAGGAATTCCCACGAGTGGTGTTAAAAGACATTTAACTATATGCATCACTCCACGTCAGTACAGTATGAAGTATTGAGAAGAGAGAAACTACATGCCAAAATCCACATTCAAACAGCGTTGGTGGAGTAAAATAACTGGTTAAATAAACACATAAATCATCTGTTGTTAATAAATAGTGTTTGTGGAACTGCGCACACACACATAGCCATGCTGATATCCAGCACAACAGCACTCCCTCTCTTGTGATATTGGTTAATTAAATTTGTGTTTGAGTTTTTGTTAGTAACATGGTTAATGAAGCAGAATGCACTTCACTTGAGCCAAGAAGACCAGATTTGTGTTGTCTGGAAAATGGAGTAGGGGTAAATTAACAGGTGGTCTGTCTAGAACACAACTGTCAATCATGAGACTTACGGGATTTTTAAACTATACAGAATTCAGAGTGGATATGCAGAATAACCACTACCATTATTCAGAGTGCTCAACTAAAATGGGATGTGGCAATCCTCAGTCCTACCCACAAACCTTTTGCCCAAGGGCAGTTACAGTATCATATGCCACTGTGTATTTGTGCCGTCTGAATGGATCTGTAGTGTCCGGCTTGACTATAGTCTGAAATGAGTATGTCAGACAAACGTATGTTATGTATCAGTTATATTGGCAATGGCTTAAATGGAGCCATTCATTAATTTTGTTTGGATGTGCATATATCAAATCAATTTTTTTTTTGTCATGTACAGAACCATACACAGTATGATATGCTTATATGACTGTCCATCACATAAAATAAAAATATTTCACTACAATCAAAACAAAATGCACAATAGAGTACAATTAAACTAAATATAAAATCTTCAATAATAATAATAAAATAAATTACAAAAGTTACAAAATAAAATAAAAATTTTATTTAATAAAAAATATATTTACAGTACATTACACAATATTTACAGAATGTACAAAATGAGACTGTAAACTGTAAGGTATGAAAATATAAAAAATTAAAAATATTATGTGTGGGTATGGTTGCAGCAGCAGAAAGAAAATAATTTTTGCATTCCTGATCTGTGAAATCTTCTTTGTATGTTGTAGTTTTTAGATGGATATCATAAAGCAGTAGTAGGATTGATCCCAAAATTTAAATTATTTAAGGTAACATATTAGAAACATTAAGAAAAAGTAACAATGAAAAACATTTTTAAAAGATTAACAATACCACCTTATATCATAAATCCTGATCTTTTTTTGCCTTAAATTTCAAAAGTCCTCACTGGCACACTAGAAACAGGCATCATTTGAGTAGTTTTAGGTAATCCTGTTTTTTACCTGAATTCTGTTTCAGTGTCCAATAAAATGCAAATAAACTAATTATGGCATTGATTAAAAGAACTTTATTATAATTACTGTAATAAAAGTTACTACCCAACAGTGAATATAATAAAATACTTTTTCCAGTAAATTTATCTTACCTTATTTTACCATCATGTATATATGCGAGGGTGCGTAAAAAATTATCCACACTCTGTTTACACTCTGTAACTTCTGTTAGCTGCTCAAGGCTACTTTCTCCCCAGTTACTGCTGTGCAAGTCTGAGTGTGTTACATCAGTTCATTAGTAACTGCGGTGTCAGCAAAAATGGAAATTATTTGTTTTTTTGTGGTCTGAGGTTATACCTGGTGATGAAACAGCTCACGGAAGATCATAAACAGAAGCGTTTGGATATCTGCAAACAAAATTTTGTACAGATACTCGATACCGATTTCTTAAAGGGAATCATTACTGAATATCAACAACATTTTGACGCCACTGTTCGCCAGCGCCAATATCGAGCCCTGGAGGCCTGCCTTCATGCTATCAATTCTAAGTTGGACAGCATGTTACGACATGACATCATAGAGGAGTCGAAGAGTCACTGCTCTAGTTCCATCGTGATGGTGCCCAAGTACCAGATTGGGGTACCAGATTAACAGATCGGAAAAGGCAAAAAATGCCTTTTTTCTCCTCTGTGGCAGTACCCCTATGCGATCTCCTGAGGGAAGGACTTGCAGAGAATGTCTGCTGGACAACCCAAAAAAAGCAGGCATTAACACCTTATAAGCCCACCATACCAGTTCTCCTATCCTCTGCGCACCTCCACTGTAGAGACCGACACATCGGACCCGGGGCTTGGGGTTGTCTTTTCTCTAGACTTTGAGTGTGAAGAACATCCAGTTCAGTATGTGAGTAGATGGCTTACACCAGCCGAAATGAATTATGCCACAATTTGTCATGCGCACTCTCACCGCGGTCAGCACTAGGACCCGGAAGTAGTGCGGTCGCGACTCAGGAAGCATAAAAGGAGACAAGATGGAGCTTCACATCGCCCAGTCATTGAGTTCGCTCATGTCGTTCCTGACGCTTCGCTGGATTATCAGTGAGTACTCACCGCTTCGGGTTATCTTTCTGATTGAGTGTGTGTCGCTAGAACGTGGATTCATTTGTGTAAATCCTTGCTCACCATGTGAGAGAATTCTTACATTAACTCGCGTGGTTATCTTGCCCGTTCGCGCTACTTCCACGTTTGGGTTTACCATCCAAGGGCTAACTGCTAAGTCTGCTGATCCGCCTCCAGTTGCCCATGACACAATCAAACAAGTTGGCAGTGGCTCCTCCACCACCTTGAGAAGTGGCACTTCACCCTGGTCTTGGATCATGCTTCTCTACAACAGTTGACAAGAGCTAGAAATATTAACCCCCGAATAACTAGTTGGTTTCTTTCTATACAGAATTACTCATTCTTCATGGTTCACAGGTCCAGCACACAACACGGGAATGCAGATGCCCTCTCACGATGCCATGCCCTTTACTTGCTGCGGAGTCCCGTTCGCCTAGTAGAAAGCTGCTTGCTGTCTGCTCACATGCCCCCTCTGCTGTCTAGGTGTGCTGTGCGCCTTCCACTTAGTGCTGCTGGTCTCACCTGATCTACATAAGCCTTTACGCCTCTGAGGACATGCTATCTGCTGGAGGACTGACCCAAATGACCGAGACCTTCACTGAGAGGGCTGTAAAGCCAGTGCTTGCCCTACATTAAGCTTATTCACAAAGATCTCCAGCCAGCCGTGACTAATTTAGCAGCCCTACCCCTTCAATGTAACCTCTTTGGAGTGAGTGAGGAGCAGAAAAGGATTTGGGCACATGCCCGTCACTGGTGCAATCATGACATTACTCCACTCTCAGCTCCGAACTCACGGTTGCTGCTGCCACTGCCTGGCCATGATTAAGACTTCAGCCTTATTGGGGACTCAACCCATGGTCTGTGCCGGGTGTCCCATGCCTGCATTCTCCACCAGTGTAAAATATTCACTGATCTTTAACCCACAGACACTAGATGAGGTCTTATGGTGAAAGAATAGTTTTATTAGAAAAATAAAGGAGCCTGTTTGATAAAGTCAAGCACTCTAAAAGGACAAACTAAGTAATTGACATATCAGTTCTGAATGGGTTATAAAGGCATTTCTAATGCTTTGGGACTCCAGAAAATCATGATGAGAGTTATTATTCACAAATGGCGAAAACTTGGAAGTGATTAACCTTCCCAGTAGTGATCAGCCTACTAAAAGTACTCCAACAGCGCAATGACGATTCATCCTGGAGCTCATAAAATAATCCATAGAACTACAGACCTCACTTACCTCAGTGTGTCACGGTCTGGCTGTTACAACAGGCCAAACCGGCGGATGTTGTTGCAGTGGGAATTTAGGGCAGGCATACACGCAGAGGGGTTATAAACAGAAAGTGTCTTTATTTAAACAAAGTCAAAAACAGACAAACAAGGGAACCAAAACAAGAAACTCAAACTATAATTAGGGCTCAGGGCTACACACAGGGAGCTGAGCACTGACAAAGGGAAACATGGAGCTGAAGCTAACTAAAGACACAAAGGGGCCAGAGACGAGACAGGACCTGGAGACACAAAGGGACCAGAGACAAGACAGGACCTGGAGACACAAAGGGACTAGAGACGAGACAGGACCTGGAGACACAAAGGGACTAGAGACGAGACAGGACCTGGCGGCACAGACAGGACTAGAGACGAGACAGGACCTGGCGGCACAGACAGGACTAGAGACGAGACAGGACCTGGCGGCACAGACAGGACTAGAGACGAGACAGGACCTGGCGGCACAGACAGGACTAGAGACGAGACAGGACCTGGAGGCACAGACAGGACTAGACACAGGACTGGCAGGCACAGACTAGAGATGAGACATGACATGGGACAGAACACAGAGACTAGGGACAGGACCAGGAACACAGAGACTAGAGACAGGACGAGACTGGATGGGTTAGTGTTTAGTTGGATTAGTAGCTACATTGAATATGGATGTACAGAATGATGACCTAACCAGGTTAGTATCTAACTGGATTAGTGGCTAACCGGGTTAGTACTGAACTACTTGAGGGACCTGAGCACACAAGACAAAGCACACGTGAGGCTACTCCAAACTAGCGGCTAACCGACTAGCAACCAGAACCACTAGCAGTCAATCCCACTAGAGGCTAGCCTACTGGAGGCTAACCCTACTAGGGGCTAACCCTACTAGCAGCCAAGGCCTACTAGCGGCTAACCCTGCTAGCGGCTAAGCCCTCATGTGGCTACACAAATCTAAACAGACAAGGGAAGTTACAAACAAAGAACTACACAAGAGGAAGACCAACACTGGAGACACACAGAACAGTACTTACACAGGAGGAGACACAGCCTAATTAAACACTGAACAGGACAGCTCCATGAATCCATCTACACAAAGAACATAAAGCAAATCAATAATAAAGCCCTCTTTAAAACCACAGGTTAAACCATATAACTAAAATATGAAACTCAAAGAAACAAAAATAAACAAAAATGAATGCCCACTTGACTATGAGCTTTACATATAGACATACAAACATAAACCTACAAACAATGCTCGACCCAGTTTCCCAGAACAAACTGTTATTTATAGAATCTTTAATGAATTACCTCGGTTCAGGTGGGCTCTCATAACCTGACCGAGGTGCCTTCTGGGAAACTGAGTCAATCAACAAAAACTACAAAACACAGACAAGAACAGTGCCCTAGTGGAGGTCCCTTACACAGTGTTCAATAATACAGGACCTGTATTAGGCAGTACAAACAGTTATTTGGTTTAGGGGCAAATAATCGCTCGGGAGGAACCTAAAACCCCACAGAGGCCAGGTGCTGCTGATTAAGTCCTGCAGCCAAGCTAAACACAATCTTTGCTCCTAACTACAGGTGGTTTAATATTCCTCCAAATGCAAAGTAAGACATAAGCATGTAAGACATAAGACATATGTGTATTGAGAATCTGTGGTGGTAAAATGAAAAGGATTCAGTTATTAGTTTTGCTGTAATGTGATGAGAAATGCATATGTTGAGCTATGCACTATTATGCTAGGCTAATCGACCTGTTGCCAGTGAATATAGTAGCATACAGAGCCATGGCATGGTTGCCATAGTAAGTGCCAGAAATGTTAAAAGGCTAATATACAGGGTGGGCCATTTATATGGATACACCTTAATAAAATGGGAATGGTTGGTGATATTAATGTCCTGTTTGTGGCACATTAGTATATGTGAGGAGGCAAACTTTTCAAGATGGGTGGTGACCATGATGGCCATTTAGAAGTCTGATAGCAACACCGCAGGAGAAATGCCAGCACAGGCTTCCAGTATTCGTAGTTTCAGGTGCTGCACATCTCGTATCTTCACACCATAGACAATTGCCTTCAGATGACCCCAAAGATAAAAGTCTAAGGGGGTCAGATCGGGAGACCTTGGGGGCCATTCAACTGGCCCACGACGACCAATCCACTTTTCAGGAAACTGTTCATCTAGGAATGCTCGGACCTGACACCCATAATGTGGTGGTGCACCATCTTGCTGGAAAAACTCAGGGAACGTGCCAGCTTCAGTGCATAAAGAGGGAAAGACATCATCATGTAGCAATTTCAAATATCCAGTGGCCTTGAGGTTTCCATTGATGAAGAATGGTCCCACTATCTTTATACCCCATATACCACACCATACCATCACTTTTTTTGTTCCAACAGTCTTGGAGGTATCTATCCAATGTGGGTTAGTGTCAGACCAATAGCGGTGGTTTTGTTTGTTAACTTCACCATTCACATAAAAGTTTGCCTCATCACTGAACAAAATCTTCTGCGTGAATTGAGGGTCCTGTTCCAATTTTTGTTTTGCCCTGTTGTGTGAACTAATTTCAGTCTCCAGTTCCAGGTTTTCCAGCCTGTCCTGTTCTGATTTGGAGACCTTTAAAAGCTGGCCTAAGCTCCACCCTCTCTCTCTCTTCGGCCTGGCAGGCAGACCAGCAGTATGGATCCTCTCCACCACCTATTCAGCGTTCCCTTACTTTTGTCTTGTTGTTTTATTTACCCTAGATATTAATAAATTATTTATTTCTTTGGTTAAACCTTTTGTTGGTGTCCTTGATGTTGCACCCCCTGAGCCAGGGCGTAACATGCCCATTCTGCAAATTGTGTGCGCTGATCTGGGTCATCCTCGTTGAGATGCTGCAGTAGCTGGAGTTTGTAAGGGTGCCATTTGTGAGAAGGTAATATCCGCCGAAGGGATGTTCGACTAATGCCACTCTCCAGTGACATGCGGCGAGTGCTACGCTGTGGGCTCTTGCTGAATGAAGCTAGGACAGCCACTGATGTTTGTTCATTAGTGACAGTTTTCATGTGTCCACATTTTGGCAAATCCAACACTGAACCAGTTTCACGAAACTTAGCAAGCAGTTTGCTAACTGTAGTATGGGAGATGGGTGGTCTTGTAGGGTGTCTTGCATTGAAATCTGCTGCAATGACCCGGTTACTGCGTTCACCAGATATCAACACAATTTCGATCCGCTCATCACGTGTTAACCTCTTCGACATGTCAATGGCTGTGAACAAAGAGAAACTTGTAAATAACTCATGAAAGAATAAAGTTACGTTAAAACCAAGCACATCATTGTTTTTCTTGTGAAATTTCCAATAAGTTTGATGCGTCACATGACCCTCTTCCTATGGAAAAAACAAAAGATGGATCCAAGATGGCCGACTTCCAAATGGTCACCACCCATCGTGAAAAGTCTGCCCCATCACATATACTAATGTGCCACAAACAGGACGTTAATATCACCAACCATTCCCATTTTATTAAGGTGTATCCATATAAATGGCCCACCCTGTACAGTACAGTACATATACAGTACATTACTTAGTTTTGCAGATGCAGAGCCACCTGATATAAACAACAGTCTGAGGCAATGGGCAATTAGTTTGTATGCATTTTTCATCCACCTTGCTGAGAGAAAAAGTGTTTGTACTAGGTTTGTTTAGGTAAAATGTATCATCTTAATGGTTGCATATATTTTCTTAGTTTGTTATCATTTTATCACAAACAAAATTAATAAATCAATTTCTGAAGATATAAATGTGTTTTCTTATTATTGGTGATGATGAAAAGAGTTTAATTAATTTAATTTCCAGTTTCCAACCATTATCTACTGAACCAATGTTGTGCCTACATTGCGTCAACCTATCTTTTGCCCCAACAATATGCCAATATTGTGCCAACCTTGTAATTATCTACTGAACCAAAGTTGTGCCATCGTTGGACCAACTATCTTTGGCCGCACGTTGGGCCAATGGACAAAATGACTCTGCCAACCACTGATGTCAGTGGCCCAATGTATTCAATGCCTTTGGCCCAGTGTTGGTCCTTCAGCAGTGTGCTATCTGGGTAAGCACACTTTGGTTTTAAGCAAAAAAATAAAAAATACATATAGAATAATACAAGCTTTTGAACATGACTGTAATTTACAATCATTGTTAACTTATCAATGTTTTGTGGTTTTAATATTATGGCTGATTATGCAAATAACTATATTTTCACTAGCTCCAACATCACTTTAACAGTAATGTCTCATGGCCCGAATGAGAATAAGAGTATATGTTACATTAGAATAATAGAGGAGTGGAATAAAATCCACAGAATATGTGTCATGGGTCTAGGTGGTGGTACTAGCTGGCTGGCTAGACCGGCTGATGTACTTGCCGTGGGCGTGTAGGGCAGGCATGAAGGCAGAGGGGTTCAACAGAAAGAGTCTTTATTTACAAAACTCAAAAACAATAAAAACAATAAACAAACAAAGAAACCAAAACCACAAACTCAAACTATAACTAGGGCTCTTTAAACGGACATAGGGACTAAGGACTGACACAGGGAACCAGGAGCTGACAAGGAAACCAGGAACTGACACAAGGAAACAGGGAACTGAATAGGGAAACATGGAGCTGGAGCTAACTAAAGACACATAGGGAAAGTAGAGACTAGACAGGAGAGACAGGGCTGGACAGGAGAGACATGGCTGGACAGGAGACAGGACGAGAATGAGACAGGACCAGGGACACAGAGACTAGAGACAGGGCTGGTTAGTTGGGTTAGTAGCTACACGGAATATGGAGACGCTGGACGCTGACCTAACCGGGTTAGTATCTAATGGAGTTAGTACTGACCTAAAAAGGAAACAAAACATAAGAAGCAAAGCACACATGAAGCTATTCCAAACTAGCGGCTAACCTACTAGCGACCAGAACCACTAGCAGTCAATCCCACGAGAGGCTAGCCTACTGGAGGCTAACCCTACTAGCGGCTAGCCCTACTAGCAGCCAAGGCCTACTAGCGGCTAACGCTGCTAGCGGCTAGGCCCTCATGTGGCTACACAAAACTAAACAGACACAGAACTACACACGAAGGCTGACACTGGGGGGACACAGAACAGTAGTTACACAGGAGGAGACACAGCCTAACTAAACACTGAACAAGGGAGCTCCATGAATCCACTCAGAATATAAAGTAAACCAAAAACAGAGCCCTAATAAAACCAAAGTTACAAAACATAAACCAAAATATAAACTTAAAGAAACCAAACAAAACAGAATGCCCACATGACTGATATAAGGATATACAACCATATAGACCAACAACCAAAAAACAAACAAACAATGCTCGACCCAGTTTCCCAGAACAAACTGCTATTTATAGAAACTTTAATGAGCCACCTCAGTTCAGGTGAGCACTCATCACCTGACTGAGGTGCCTTCTGGGAAACTGAGTCAACCAACAAAAACTACAGACAACAGAAACAGTGACCTCTATTGGAGGTTCCTAACAGTATCCCCCCCCCACCCCCTTTGTCTTGAGGGAACCAGGAGCTGACACAGGGAACTGACAGAATGCCGACCAAACAAGGGCATAGCAGAAGGCCCCCCCCGGGAGACTTTTTTTTTGGGGGGGGGCTGGGACCGTAACGCTGGGGCAAGCAGGCTGAGGGTAGTTGGGGGGGGGGTACTCCCCGTGAGGCTCTGGAAGCGAAGGTTGGAGCCTCCCCGTGAGGCTCTGGAAAGGAGCTTTGGGGCCTCCACGTGTGGCTCTGGAAAGGAGCTTTGAGGCCTCCCCGTGAGGCTCTGGAAAGGAGCTTTGGGGCCTCCACGTGTGGCTCTGGAAAGGAGCTTTGAGGCCTCCACGTGTGGCTCTGGAAAGGAGCTTTGGGGCCTCCACGTGTGGCTCTGGAAAGGAGCTTTGGGGCCTCCACGTGAGGCTCTAGAAAGGAGCTTTGAGGCAGATCCTTTCCTGTGTTTGCCCTGAGCCCTTATTATAGTTTGAGTTTGTTGTTTTAGTTTCTTTGTTTTGTCTGTTTGAGTTTGTAAATAAAAGACTATTTCTGTTCATACACCCCTCTGCATCTATGCCTGCCTTATTTTCCCCACTACATCAGCCGGTCTGGCCTGTAGTCGCCACAGCCAGCCCATGACAATATGTTACCCAATTATTAAAGTCATTCAGATATAGGCTAAGAGTTCCAATTAATGTTTGCACCAAACAGTAGGAAGGTGTAACATGTGATCTCTGTGCCTTTGACCATGGTGTGTTTTTTTATTCTCTAATGGATTGGCTGGAGGTGCATGCAAATTGAAGGAGATACACATGTAAACAAGGACTAGGAGTAAGACAAACATAAAGACAAATAAAAACTAGACAAGCATGACAGTTACCAGAAGGTCTTAAGTATTTCAGAAACTGCTGATCTCCAGGGAATTTGCCATTAAACAGCCTGGATTACACAAATTTTGTGTAAAAAAATAAAAAATAAAAATAAGTGAGTAGTAATTCTGCAGACAGAAACATGAAATTAAATAGGAATTGATGTGGCCAAGCTGACAGGGAGGATGCTGTAATGTGAATAACCATTATTAACACTTTACAATCCTTTTTTTTATGATTGTGATGGTGAGAAAATAATTTCGGGGTGTACAACACTTTGAGGCAGATGGGCAGCAGAAGCTCTCATTGGGTTCTGCCTCCGAACAGACTGTCAATGTGGGACTCTGTCTTCAGCTGTCAGCATTACTTTCTTTGAATAGTAATACCTGGCTCAATTCTATCAGTCCCTTCTATCTTATCCAGTTCCTTTTTCCTGCATGGATGTCTTATAGAAGCTTTCGTTTTAAGGTTAAAATATCTTTTGTATATTAAAAAAAACTCTTTGCTGCTGACCTTGACTAATTCAGTTATGATAAAATCATGTTGTGATGTTTACCCATTTGTATTAGACTCATATTTATGATGTAAAAGAAATAGAGATAAAAATGTAATACTGTGGTTATAAGGGGTGAAATATATCTATAATCAAATTACCCGTCCTTACCACCTTGGTGCGAAGAAAAGCATTTCAGCAGTATTGTTCCTGGCCATGTGTCACCATGTGGTAGTCATTGTGTGAACAATTCCTTTCTTTACTGTACATTGGACCCATTAATACTATTTAGCATAGCAGAATATCAGAACTAAATATATTTGGTCCTACAAAAGGGGCTGTTTTTGAAAAAATGAGTACCTCAAATGACCACAAAGGGAAAAAAATGTTTGAAAAAAAAAAAAAAAAACGTTTTAATTCCTATAACTAGATTTCAATTTCATGCCTGTATGGAGATGATGCTGAAATTAATGTTAGCCACTAAAGTTTTTTTTTATCTAAAGTAAAGCTAAGCAACTAGCTTGTCGTAACTGAGGTACATACAGTAGATGTGTAAAACCAACAGTCAGGCTCCATTGGTTCCACCCATTAGCAAATTTATGGATTGACTGGAGTTTAGGCAGAGTAAAGTTTCTGCCGAGGTGTACCAGAGCTCCCACAGCTGAGCTTCCAACCTGCGCTTCGGAGGATTTGTCCAGTTCTTACCAAATCTGTGGTCTTACCAAGTTCATTATAGTCTCTAAAAAAAAGAAGAGCTGATATGTAATATTAGAATTTAGAATTAATAGTAAAGGGTGAACTTTACATTTAGGAAAGTTAGGCAGTCATAATAACAAGCTTACATTTGATTGAATTTAATTCCTTTATTGTCAATGTACAGTGCAGTACAACAAAATTCAGTGGGGAACTCCCCTTCATCAATGAAAACACAAGCACATAAAAAACAAAGCAAAATGTACATATACTGCAAATGTTTCATATTACAATTGGCTGAGTGAGAAATATTACAATTCTACTGTAAATTTGACATTAAGGTAGTTATAACTATAAATGCTACATTTTTAATGGAGTACTTAATGGACTTAAGTGAGTTTTTGATTCTTGGGATAAAATTGTCTCTTGATATTTTTCTTGAAACAGCACAGAAAGCTAGATTGTATAACCAGAACTTTTCTTGATGACAACAAACAGTTTCAAATAGTTTCTAAACTGGCTACCAGGTAGGAATATGTAAAGCTATTTGGTAGACCTTAGGCAATCGTATTAAAACAAGCCCAGCCCACCCTTTCTGTCAGTAATCATATAACTGTTGGCCAATCAAATCAATTTATAACAGATTTTTTTTTCATAACTTCAATACCATGTGTTTATTAGCTTAACAGTCCAGCAGGACACTAGGAAAACTGGCAGTACGCCCATTGACCAGTCCACCTATGATCTCATAAACAGCATAAGAACTGTCCGAAACATCCTTTTTCTCTGGAGACTGTGTATTCATGTGAAATACTCTGCATTTCCTTTCTTACTTTCTTCTTCAGATTGACACATTTCTAATATTGACTTAGCATCATAACTACAATTTATCAAATATGTGCTTTTTTATTAAATGCTTCATAAAATATTATGTGGTCTGTATATGTTTTTATGTATTTACTTTTTTACACAAGGCTTTTTACAAAGGTATATTGGCACGTTAATCAAACTTGTGTCTGACTGCTTTTGCCCCCCTGTAGTTACAGAACACTTTGCCAAACTTGAAAACAGCAGGTAAGCTTAAACTCAATCCTGAAAAAAAAAAGCAGGGCTTAAGGTAAATGCAAGACAACAAAAAGTGAGGGATCCAGTGAGGAATTAGTGGAGTACATTAGACAGTAATAGCAGACAATGCTAGAATGTCACAGCTTTTACCTTCCATTGAGTGCTGCATGGATTGGCTCTTGGTGCACACTGCAGTTCACATATGTTTGTTTATATCACCACATTCATGTCTCAGGTCCTATCCGTCATTTAACTGGTTGGCCCTGTAATGTGTTATCATTGTTCTCTCCTGTTTTTAACTTTCTTTGTTTCAATGCAATAAACTTGGGTGTCAGGTTACCAAGCTATTTGAGTTTGTAGTTCCTGATTTTTGTAATTCTAGATTTTCTGGATTTTCCCCCCCTGTATTTTGGATTTTGTCCTCCATCATTTATTATGGCTGCCTGTTTCTGAAAATTGTTTTAAAACACTGTTTTAGATTGTTTGCCCAGCTTCTTAATTTTAACACATTTTATTTTAATAATTTTAACCTGTAGTTGCTCTTGCTTCTTCCCTGTTCATCTGGGAAGATTGATCTGCCTTGATCTGCTTGACTGAGGATGCCCATCTGCCTCCCTGCTCGACTAGAGACATCACTCTGATTTCTGGCCTCACTGTGGCCTCATAGAGAACTTTTTAATGTTTGCATTATTGATACTTGCACAGTTGGTTTTTAATAAGCAAAAGCAGCATTAGCAGTAATTGGTATTATTGATTGGGCCCAATCAATTATGGTATTATTGATTGGGCCCAAGACCACATCTCAAAAGTATCTCTGATCATATCTGAAACACACTGTAACGGGTTCGACCCTATGTGCACGGGCAGCACCATAAAGCACAGACACGAGGCGAGCGCTTACGGGAAAAAGGGTAATTTATTTAGGAAAAATGGGGAAGGAAAGGGTTAAAGGAGGGAGGATGGAAAGAAAGGGAAAGGAATGAATGTGCATGTTCAGGTCTGGTTGTCAGTGCCCCGCTGGCATGCGGGCACAGTCTGGTGACCGCTGGCGTCGGGCAGAGTGGACAGCAGCTCCTTCCTCAGTCCGCTCACACTGACTCTCCTCTCGCTAGATGGCCGGACCGGCCCCTCCCAGCTCCCATGGGGCGCGTTCCATTTGCCCCGCTAGCTTGCCACTCTTCCGCGCTCTGCATGCACCTCGGACTCAGATCGCTGGATAAAGTCCAGTAGCCCAACCGACCCCGAGCTACACTCCCCGCTCTGTTTTATAGAGCGGAGAGAAGCTCAGGATCATTAGCGCCAATACCTCACCAGCCATGCCTGGACTAAATACTGAATGTCACCTAGGTTACCCCAAATTAAACAATACTAGTACTACCCTTGTAAGGAGAATTCTGCAGAAGAAAGACAATATAGTATTTTATAGTACATTTGATATTCCCTCTTAATAGATTGTTAAAAAAAAAAAAAAAAAGATTTTCAGATTTCTGAATCTTCAAAGAAGAAATCACTTTCTTGGTTTTGGAAGAATCCACAGTTGAAGTGGTATTAGGATGCCCCTGGCTGGTGAAGCACGATCCAACCCTGTCCTGGGTTACAGGGGAAGTACTCCGGTGGGGAGAAGCGTGCTCACCAGAATGCTTTCCCATGTTACCACTAAAACCACAGATATTAAGTCTACAGTCTACCTCCATAGAGAGCCTGTTGGATAAACAGTCAGGGGATGTTCCTCCTCAATACTCCACCTTCTCTGACATATTCTGCCCCAAGAGGGCAACACAACTACCACCACATCATTGATGGGACTGTGTGATTGATCTGATTCCAGGAGAGTCAATGCCCTAAGGACGCATTTATCCACTTTCCATCCCCGAAAAAAAGGCCATGGAGGAGTATATTGCGGAGGCTCTCAAACAGGGCTACATCCGTCTGTCCACTTCCCTGGTGGCATCTAGTTTTTTCTTTGTGGCCAAAAAAGATTTTGGATTACAGCCTTGTATTGATTTCCGCACCCTCAACAACGCCACAGTAAAGTTTCGCTATCCGTTACCCCTGGTTCCAGCGGCCTTAGAATGTCTCAGGGAAGCTACAATTTTCACCAAGCTGGATCTCAGTAGCCCCTACCACTTAATTCGTATCAGAAAGGGAGACGAATGGAAGACGGTTTTTGTTACACCAACAGGGCATTATGAATATTTGGTGATGCCCTAAGGCCTTGTCAATGCTCCGGCTGTATTCCAAAATTTCATGCATGAGATCCTCCGAGACTTTCTACATCAGTTTATCATAGTCTACATAGACGACATCCTTAAATATTCCAAATCTGAATATGAGCACCAACAACACATCAGGAGAGTACTACACCGACTACGTGAATTCCAGCTCTTCCTCAAGGCAGAAAAACGTTCCTATCACCAGGAGTCAATCCAATTCCTCGGGTACATCATAGACCAGAATGGAGTAAGGATGGATCGAGAAAAGGTATCCACCATTTCCTCCTGGCCCGAACCCACCACCATCAAGGAGTTGCAGCGGTTCCTGGGGTTTGCCAATTTCTACAGGAAATTTATAGAGGATTATAGTATTATTGCGAGTCCCTTAACTTCTTTACTCCGTGGCCAACCCAGATCATTGAAGTGGACTTCGGAGGCTGACTCTGCTTTTCAACAACTAAAAACAGCCTTCGTGTCAGCTCCTATCCTCGTACACCCAAACCCAGCACTTCCGTTTATGGTAGAAGGGGATGCATCAACGACCGGGGTGGGAGCCATTCTCTCCCAACAGCAGGGAAAACCACCAGAACTCCACCCATGTGCCTTTTTCTCAAAGAAAATTCAACCCGACGGAAAGGAATTATGACATTGGAGACCGTGAATTACTGGCAATCAAATTGGCCTTAGAAGAGTGGTTGGAAGGGATCTGCCCATCAGTTCATGGTTTTGACAGACCATAAGAACTTACAATATCTGAGGGAGGCCAAAGAGACTCAACCCAAAACAGGCACGGTGGGCAATGTTCTTTTCCCGTTGTGGCTTCAAGATCTCCTATCGCCCAGGGGCGAAGAACTCTAAGGCAGATGCCCTCTCACGGTTACACACACAGACAACGACTCCAGTGAGGAACCCGTGTCCATACTCCCGGAGAAACTCTTTGTAAACCCTATCCACTGGGAACATCCACCATCAATCCCTGAGCATGTTTCAAACAACCCTCCGAACTGTCCACCAAATCGCAGGTTTGTCCAGGGTCGGGACCGCAATGCTCTCATTCACTCCGTTCATTCTTCATTGGGCACTGGACACCCAGGGATCTTCAGCACTCTCTCACTCCTACAGGATCGTTTTTGGTGGCCCAACATGGAGAAGGACGTAAGAAGGTATGTTAATGGATGTTCGGAATACGCAATGTCCAGAACCCCCGACAGTTACCCGCCAGAAAGATAATACCACTGCCCATTCCTCAACGCCCATGGTCACATCTAGGAGTGGATTTCCTCACTGACCTACCCAATTCTGAAGGACACACTTGCATCCTCATCATAGGGGACAGATTTTCTAAGGGATGGCGATTGATTCCTCTTAGAGGCTTACCAACGTCAATGGAGACGGCAGAATTCCTCTTTAACAGGGTTTTCCGGTATTTTGGTATTCCAGAGGACATAGTCTCAGATCGAGGGCCCCAGTTTATATCCCGCGTCTGGCGAGGGACTCCTAGGGGTGACCGTGAGCCTTTCCTCAGGGTATCACCCTCAAACAAACAGGCAGACTGAACGCAAGATTCAGGAAATCAGCCGTTTCCTTCATACCTTTTGCCATGGCCATCAGAACTCCTGGAACCAGTTCCTAGGCTGGGCCGAGTACTCCCAAAATTCTCTCCAACAACCGACCACAGGTCTTACCCCGTTCCAATGCATTCTTGGTTACCAACCTCCGTTATTTCCTTGGAATGGGGATCCATCAGATCTTCCTGCAGTCGACAGCTGGTTCCGGGAAAGTGAGAGAGTCTAGGAGGTGACATAAAACCAACGTGGATCGACGTCGATCCAACGCTCCGAATTTCCAACCAGGAGATAAGGTATGGCTCTCGACTCGAGACATGCGTCTACGTCAGCCCTGCAAGAAACTCAATCCCAGGTATGTCGGTCCCTTCACAGTCCTGGACCAGATAAATCTGGTAACATACAGACTTCATTTACCTACACACTATTGAATTCATCCTACTTTCCATGTTTCCCTACTAAAGAGAAATAAAAACCCTGTCATTTCTTCCACAGAGCCTGGCCCAGAAGAGGAAACGCCTCCCCCTCCAATCACTGTGGACGAGGCCACCATCTATCAGGTCCGAGACATCTTGAATTCTCGCCGCCGTGATGGTCGCCTGGAATATCAGGTGGACTGGGAAGGTTACGGTCTGGAGGAAAGATCCTGGGTACCCCGAGATGACGTCCTTGACCCCACATTACTAGAGGAGTTTCACCATGCACACCCAGATCGCCCAGCACCCAGAGGGCGAGGTAGACCACCACGAGGTCGACCCTCAGGAGCGGGTCGTGGAGGAGGGGGTAATGTCACAGTCGGGCCAGGCTCCGAGCCAAGCCGAGAACAACGCCAATCATCGCCAGAATTCTAATCACTGCCACCTGAAGGCGATCTACACACACCCATAAAAGCACACGCCTCACAGCGCTCAGCGTCCGGGCTCGTACACGAGAAAGTCGACTGACTTTCTAAAGGATTACAAATAAGAAAGAGTTTACTCATCGTAATACTTACCTGTGCTCCTTGTGTTTCCAAGCAGTGTCTCGATTTGTCTCCGTTGTCTTCAATTCCGGGAATCCATAATATCTGCCCGTCGCAGAAGCACGAGATCTTCCAAAACCAACTCCTCGCCGCTCGCGGTTTCCACAAAGACTCAGCACGAGGAAAGCATCAGTCATCGCCTCTCCTTCTGTGGTAGTAACCAGTTCATATTGTTTGTACCTGCCAAAGCTCTCTCTCACAAACATTGCCGTTGAATTCCAAGTTATTAATAAACATTCATCCCTTTACTTACCTATCTGTGTGAGTCCGCCTTTATTATAGTACCCAGTTCAAAATCTGAAGTTGACTCAATTTGCAATTCAAATATTCAAGTCAGCTCAAGTATTATTGGTTGTGTATGTATTAATTTCATTTCTCGAGGGCTGACTTAGTCCAACTTTTCATCTACTCAAAAAGGTAGGTCTCCCATCGTACTGTAGCCCGTTGATGTAGGTGATTCAAGTGATTGTTTTTCTATAAAAACAAGTTGGCCTAACAATACCACAAAAATTAAAACTCACAAGCATTACTTAAAAAACTTTATTCTTTTAAAATTTGTTAAAAAAGTTAAAAACAGTGATCTGCATAAAACAAGAGAATACACATTCTATATTCTTTAAAGGTCAATAAAATATCTGTTTACCAATGTTCAGAGCACAGACCTGACCAAACATCACTTCTAAAGATGCTGCATAGTCTCCCAGGCCATCAAGGACTCCTACAACTTAAGCAAGTAAAGGGCCTTTACTCCTTAACTGTTAAACCCTTCAGGTTTTTTCCACTCTCGCTGCCCTGTGTGCTGGGGGGAGCGGACGCTGCTGCTGGGCAAAAGTCAGGGCAAATTGGTTATAAAAGATACTGTAGATACCTTTATGATACCTCACTAACTTCTGTACAGTGTGGTAACATGTAGCCTAAAGTTAGCTACAGTAAGCTCACTTCAGCATCACTGGCGTCATGTATATAGCGCTAAGCCTATAAAATACCTAAGCAAACTGAAACATATTTTATTAAAAAAAAATACAAACTGTAAAATGGCCACTTCACCTCTTTAGTTCATTTTCACCCTCCGGCAAGGGGGGGGGGGGGGGGGGGGGGGGGGTGGAGGTCATTGTAAAATCAGGTGATTGCATCTCAGGGATGGTAAATTGCTGGCTCAGCTTGAGCTTTTAGTTTATTTAGTCTTTGTCTTCAAAGTTTTTGAGAACACAATGTTACTTGAGGTCTCAACAAATACCACTGTAAGAAGTTGGGCCAACAATACAATATTAATTAATTTAACATTTATCTAGCTGGATTTACTGTGTACTCCCCATAATTCTATTGCTTGTAGAGCTACTGTACCTGTAGTAGCAATAACTGAAGGAAAAACACAACACAAACCTTTTATATAAATGCACTTAAAAAAAAAAAAGTAAATCAATGGAAATCACTTAAAACTGAAAAAAAAAAACACAGCATAGACCATCATAGCTGGTCACCAGCTTGACCAGCAATTATACCAGCAGGGTTACCAGTATACCAGCACCAGCACCATGGGGTCAGCTGTTGCAGCGGTGGGACCACTTGCATTTTTTATGGTAATCGTCAAAATAACTTAAAATGTTCCATCATTTTTAATCATACACATACGTGTAATGTATTGATTCATGCCTTTATTTATTAATGTACAGTCATGGCCAAAAGTTAAGAATTACATAAATATTGAAAATTGGAAAAGTTGCTGCTTACGTTTTTATAATAGAAATTTGCATATACTCCAGAATGTTATGAAGAGTGATCAGATGAATTGCATAGTCCTCATTTGCCATGAAAATGAACTTAAACCCGAAAAAAAAACTTTCCACTGCATTTCATTGCTTTCATTAAAGGACCTGCTGAGATCATTTCAGTAATCGTCTTGTTAACTCAGGGTGTCCAAGAAAGTCCAGCAAGTGCCAGGATCGTCTCCTAAAGACGATTCAGGGATCGGAGTGCCACCAGTGCAGAGCTTGCTCAGGAATGGCAGCAGGCAGGTGTGAGTGCACAGTGAGGCGAAGAATTTTGGAAGATGGCCTGGTGTCAAGAAGGGCAGCAAAGAAGCCACTTCTCTCCAAAAAAAAACATCAGGGACAGATTGATCTTCTGCAAAAAGTATGGCAAATGGACTGCTGAGGGCTGGGGCAAAGTCATATTCTCGGATGAAGCCTCTTTCCGATTGTTTGGGGCATCTGGAAAAAGGCTTGTCTGGGGAAGAAAATGTGAGCGCTACCATCAGTCCTGTGTCATGTCAACAGTAAAGCATCCTGAGACCATTCATGTGTGGGGTTGCTCCTCATCCAAGGGAGTGGGCTCACTCTCAATTTTGCCCAAAAACACAGCCATGAATAAAGAATGGTACCAAAACACCCTCCAACAGCAACTTCTTCCGACAATCCAAAAACAATTTGGTGAAGAACAATGCATTTTCCAGCACGATGGAGCACCGTGCCATAAGGCAAAAGTGATAACTAAGTGGCTCGGGAACCAAAACATTGAAATTTTGGGTCCACGGCCTGGATACTCCCCAGATCTTAATCCCATTGAGAACTTGTGGTCAATCTTCAAGAGGCAGGTGGACAAACAAAAACCCACTAATTCTGACAAACTCCAAGAAATGATTATGAAAGAATGGGTTGCTATCAGTCAGGATTTGATTGAGAGCAGCCCAGTCGAATTGCAGTCGAAAAAGAAGGGCAAACACTGCAAATACTGACTCTTTGCATAAATGTCATGTAATTGTCGATAAAAACCTTTGAAACGTATGAAGTGCTCGTAATTATATTTCAGTACATCACAGAAACAACTGAAACAAAGATCTAAACGCAATTTATCAGCAAACTTTGTGAAAACTAATATTTGTGTCATTCTCAAAACTTTTGGCCACGACTGTACACTCACAGCAATAAAACATTGTGCTTTTGTAAAATAAAGAAAATAAACAGGGTGCGCTTTCTGCCGTCTCAGTCTCCCCGAAAATCTTTTTGAAACGCATTACTAAAATGAACACACATATCCATATACTGTATCTATATATGTATATGTATATGTAAAGTGTCTACTTTTACATGTAGCATGCTTAATCCAAAATAAATGTTCTCAGTTTATGTAATCTATATGAATCTAAGGAGAGATCTACATACAAGGACACGCCCCCAAACACACACACACACACACACACACATACACACACGGTAGATCTGATAAGTTTCCTGCGCGTGTGAAGATGTTATATGCTGTACAGGTTTTTGAAGCTCTACAGAATGTTCTGGACAGTGGGAGGAGTTTAGATTTACCTCAGAGCAACACTGAGACTCCAACAGAGAATGAAGGAGGAGAATTCAGCAAGCTATTACCATGGGAAAGTTTTTAAATCTTATATAAACCTTATTCTGATAATATAAAGCTAATATTAATTTATTTTTCCTCATTTTTTTCACAAGCTTTTGCCAATTTATGTGAAACATTGTCATTTAATGTCACTTACATGGTTTGGTTAACATGTTGATAACACTGCTAAATCATGCTAACATACTGCCTTATGTAGCTTAGCACAAACAGGTTAGCTCACATGTGGCTAAGCTAATGCCTTACAATATGTAGATTACAGATGGTTGTCAGTATCAGCTGTGGTGTAAATGTTTATAAAATCTTTCCCCCCGTTTTGGATAGTTTCATGTTATTATAGCTATGTGGTTCAGTTTTTGGTTAGCTTATTACACTGCTATCTATAATGTTATTTAGCACAAACACTTTAGCTCTCGTTGCCTAAAATACTGCCTTATGTAGCTTACAGATGTTTGTGATATTAAGGTGTAAATGTAAATCGTAATGGAAAAAGTATAAATCGTTGTATAACATTGCAAAAGTTTGTGTTGTCTTTATGCATGGTCAATAGTTATTGATGATTATTGACGGTAATTTTATTATCATCATGCTTAGGTTTCTTTTTCCTTTTTTATAAACAGTTGTGACCATAAAAATGATCAGCCACATGTTTTATAGAGACCAAATGCAAACAAGCAAGCAAGATACAGACGGACCATCACTATGTCATGGGAACCTGGACCACGACTGGGGTCTGGATTCGGGATGGATCTCTTGTATTTTTTTAAGCGGTTGACCACACGATAACGCTTCATCTGTGCCTGCATACAACCAGCACATGAACTGACCTCAGATGCCAGGAATGTTACCACTGCTGGTCACAGGGTCTGTGTGAATTGCAAATCAGTTTATGGTAAGCAGCCATAAACACCATGGAAATGCCGGGTATGCAATGTTCACTGCTTTTCAAGAGAGGCACAAATATGTATGACTGTGTATAGGGTGTAAAAGTGGGCTTTTACAAACCTAACACTCTTTCTTTATAGTGCACTGTTCCTGTTCCCACTGTTTTACCCTGAATGTCTGTTTGCCTGGTCATATTTACAGTATGCCAGAAATGTGCCTTCTGTGTATAAGATCATCTGTGTCCCTCTTCCCTCAATCCTGGACATTTACTTTGCACTAGGTGAAAGAGGTGACATTTATATGTTTATAAGTAAGAAAAATACACAAATGTCAGGACATGTCAGAACTTCTTCAGGGCCCATAAACCTGCAGACCCCTAAATAAAGAGTGAGGGCTAAGCTCACTCATTTACACTTCTGTGGTGTGAAAGTAACTGTGTGAAAGTGTCCCTTAGAGGTTGGTCTCATGTTTTGTTTTTGTTATTATTTTTTTTATCAAAACTTATTTGCTGTTCATTGTTAAATTATCATATTGTTACAAATGTGCATATTGTATATATTGGTACATATTACACAATGTTAATATTGTTTGTGTTGGCCAATAAAGCTGATTTTATACTGATTCTGTTTTATATTTTACATACTGGATGACAATCTTCCAATCTTCCATTCATGGCACTATAATGCTGGTCACCAGCATACCAGCACCAAAACACAACATATGCTATATATATGTATGCATATGTATAATGGTAACCAGCTATGCTGGTCTAAGGGTTTCAAGCTGGGAAGAGTTTCAACTGAAATGCTATTTGAGCATTTATTTTTCCTATTTGTCTGAGCATTGAACAGTCTGACCTTGGGCTGATTGTGCTGGGATGTCCACTCCTGGGAAGATTGTGTCTTGAATGAAAATGCCTTGAATGGTTTACTTTACTTGTGAATAATATTCCAGATTGTTTGGAATTGAACTCCAGATTGTTTGGCTTTGTAAACATTCCATTGCTTAGGTCTTTCCCTCATGGCATCATGTTAAGAATCACTTGAATGCTCCAGACCAGCAAACTGCCAAAACCTCTACTTTTATAGACATTTGCACACCTGCTGATGATCAATTAATCAAGGAATGATGATTAGCAACACCTGGCTTGCCCCCTTAAATCCTGTGGAAACAGTGAGAGGGTACTTAGTATTGCCAACATGTTTTTTTTTTTTTTCCTTTTTGGCTTCTTTTTTGTTAAATAAATAATTGCTCTGTAAAAAAAAAAAGACTACAAGTCTTCTGCCCTTGTGTCTGACTCCCTGGATTTCATCACACCTTATGTAAATATCTAGCCTGATAAATGGTTCAAATATGTATCATCACTCCAATGCATTAAACACTTCCCCCGAACTGTCACACATTAAACTTACCAGTTGCCTTCAGCCAGTCTGCAACCATTCACTCTCCCCTTTAGCTGATGAGGCAAGCTTGCCCAATAAAAAATTTATCATCCTGACCCCACCACAACTGTCCTAATTATTATTCTGATTCTGGGCCTCATTTATCAAATCTTTAAGTAAAGGTGTGTATTGTAAATGGTTGTGTAGGCTAAACCAAACAAATTTTTCTCTTGCTAAGATAGTTACTAATTTTTTTGCTGATATAGTTGTAGTCATGTGTATAACCTCCAAAAAAGGAAAAGCTAATAAACAGCTGAATAATAACTAAATGATGACAGCACAATTCCAATGCACTGCATGGTCCTCAAATATTCTGCCCCAACTTTGAAGATCAAAAATGCCCATTAAAGATGTGTGTTTAAATGAATTAGTTAAGCTATTTAACCTTGACACCTTCATCCATATAAAAATAGCAACCATTCACATAATTCAAAGCCTATGAAATTCATTCGGATCCAGTTGCTAAATGTAATCCATTTTGTTAATTGCAATATGACTTTTATATGTTACAGATTAGTATCGGTCTCATTCTGGACTCCTCCCTGTGCTCAGTGCCTCTAAATGTACATTTCTCCTGCATGCAAATTGCATTCCCATTGATTTCCTATGGAGTGTAGTGAGAAAAGATGGGCTGGTTTTAACTTTATACAAATTAAAAGTGATGAGCAATCTGACAAAAGTTGTATTTCAGTGCTTCGCACAGTGAGTGACCCGCAGTTCAGTGGAGAACACCTGCATGGATCTGTCTACCAGCTCACTCAGCTCCTGGTGCTGTGAAGAGGTGATATAATCGCCTTGGTTGATTAGGTCATATTCTGGTAGCTGAGGAGAGATACAATGAGTACAAATTGAATATTACTTGCAGTATACTGTCTGCAGCATACTACAAGTAGCATTCAACTTGTCCTCAGCAACAGGGACTCCCCACAGTACTAGGAACATTTTCAGTGATAATCTACACACTCTAAATTCAGGAAAACCCCATAATAGCTCATGAAACTATAACTGGATGAGTATGACTCATCGAGACTCATTGGGAATACAAAACCAAAACTCTATTTACCAGTTAAGACCCAGTTATGGATTATATACAGTGATCAGCCAACATCACCACCAGAACCTGTCATAAGCAACCGAAGGATAAACTGAAAAGCCTTAGCAGTTAGCCCGTGTAGCGTGGATGGTAAACCCAAATGCGGAAGCAGCACGAATAGGCAGGATAACCACGCTGTAATTGTAATACTCCACACTGTAATAAAAACTTTACCTAATCTTATTTTGGCAACCCATCAAAGTCACACAAGGATTATTATTATCATTATTATGCTGATCAATCTCTGCTATCCGTTATCACCCAGATGAGGATGGGTTCCATGTTGAGTCTGGTTCCTCTCAAGGTTTCTTCCTATTACCATCTCAGGGAGTTTTTCCTTGCCACCGTCGCCCTCGGCTTGCTCATCAGGGACAATCTTATCATTTTGATTCATACACATTGCATACAAACTTACTTCTTTTATTGCGTAAAGCTGCTTTGCGACAATGTCAATTGTTAAAAGCGCTATATAAATAAAATTAACTTGACTTGACTTGACAAGGACAACATTCCCCACTTGCCAGGCAGGTGCTGAAAGGACAGCACCTCATCTGCATCCGTATCTTTGTGAACCAATAATGACTAAATGGCTACAGGCTAAAGCTGTCACTCCTCTTTTCCCGCATTTCTTAAATAAATGAAAACTTTTTTTGTATCAGTGTCTCTGCTTGTGTTCTATCCTTAAGAATTTCAGCAAGTCTGCTCTGCAGAGACATGGCACAGATTATGTAACAGCTTCTACAGCAGCATGCAGGAGATTGCATACTGTACCTGGCCCATTCATAACTCTGAAACGCTGCAGCGCTGCCACTCCTTAAACCCCACTGAGAAGTCCAACTTCTAACAAAATTTAGAGCTGCGGATGACATGGAGTCTTTTTTTTTTTTTTAAATAAATCTATGAGAAAGCTGTGTGGCAAGAGGGCTGAATGGGCTCTTGCCTCATTCCTTTACACAACCTCCAGCATAATTATGATCCAGCGTTCGTATAAAGGTCCTGAAGCTATATATATATATATATATATATATATATATATATATATATATATATACACACACAAATCAGTATAGTGTTGAACATAAAGTGTTTTAAGGCTCCAAAAATATTGGTGAAACGTGTGTGGAGCAAACATAGCCTAATTTGGTCATCAAATCACAATGACTTATAAAAGATAAAAACAAGTGTGTGTGTGTTTTGAGATATAGTTAGGGCAAGAAAATTTCTTAGCAACTCCAAGCTAGTATTAAATTAGCTATGTTTAATAATGTTCTATTAATGCTTATATATTATGCTATGAATGTCTGAACGGATAACACAATTACTCTATTAGTATTACCTTTCAATAATATTGTTTAATATTTACCATTTTAACCAAATGTAAATCGAGACCTCTGATATATATTCAGAAAATGCATATTTACTATTTCTAAAATCTATGAGACACAATGTATCAAATCAAATTTCAAATGTGTTGATTCTGTAGAAGCTGCAGTGGCGTAAGATGAATCCAACTCAGGAAGGCCAGGATGCAGAAAATAATCAAAAGCTTTTTTATTGCAATGTGTGACAACATAAAAAAAGAGAATGGATGGTTTTTGACTTCAGCTTCCATGGCCAGCCAGTGAAAATGATCACAGATTTTCAGCAGTGCGTTCCTCGCTCTGAAGTCTCCTCTGAGGGGATGCACATAAACCACATGCATGACTGTCAATTTTGCTGTGGGGACAAGGAGATTGCATTCTTCCCCCCTCCTTTGTTTGCAATAATATAACTGCCCTTTTTTTTTTATATAATGACATACGAGCCAGGCCATGGTTTTCCACCATCTGGTTCTTCTCCCACTATCTCTCGCACCTGCGTCCTGCAGTATTTCAGGCAATCATCCTGTTTTTGTTTTTTCCTGGTTACCTTTTTGGTTACCTGCTGAGACAGAATAGAGAAAGAATTAGAGGGAGAATCCTGCTGATCTTCATCCAGGCACATGGTAAGAGGGAGTTTCCAAAGATCCTCTCTGATTTTGTTGGGGTCATCTGGTGATGCTTCATGGTGGTAAGAGGGCTGCTTCCTCCTTTTGAGAAAAAGAAAGAAAGAAAGAAAGAAAGAAAAACAGGACAGAGAGATATACTTGATATATGTTGTATAAAGGAGACTGTCTACATATGTTGAGATAAATCCTTCTGAACATCAGCAAACAATATGGCTCAGGAATTTAGGCCATATTTTTCCAACTTGGTCACTATGATGGACAACAATGTGACCAGTTCTGGATCTAAAAACAACAAAAGGATACTGATTGTTGAAAAAGCTATTTAAACCATGAATGAAATCCTTCATAGCCAGAGGACTAAAATTGTGCAAGCATACTCCTGGAAAAAGCCAGATGAGAATTACATCAAAACTGTTGTGAACAAGGTTAGAAAAACTAAATACATTTGCTGCTACCAGATATATGAAGATGTTATAGACTGCTGGACCTTTCACTCATTTGTGGAACCCCCTGACCAGCAGAGGTGGGAAGAGTAGCCAAAAAATTACTCAAGTAAGTGTAGCTATACTTTAAAATATTATAACTCAAGTAGAAGTAAAAAGTAGTCATTCAAAATATTACTCAAGTACACTGTAAACCCTACTGCTCAAAGTAATTAAACACATTGAGTACTGTTAACTTAAATAATTGCAATTAGGTCAAATTAATAGACCTTTTTGAGTATTCAGAACCTTTTGGTATTTATGAGTTTGTAGAAATGACACTTTTCAAGTTAGCTGAACAAATTTGATATTTTAAGTAATCCTAAGTACTTAAATAACAGTAACTTTTACCTTAAAGTACCACCAACTAAAACACTACAGAGCTCTGGTGGCTTAGTAGTACGTGTTTTGCCTTCCATATGAAAGGCACAGGTTCGATTCCCGGGCCGGCTTGCAACAATTTATTTGATTTGCAACAAGTTCAACAAACTCAAAAATTTATAGTTCTGTTTACTTAAAATTGGAAACATCATTACTTTTTGATGTAACTGATTACCTCAAATATTTAGAATTTTGCCAACTTAATCGTGTTTACAGTGTAGAGTAAAAATGTATTCGATGAAAAGACTACTCAAGTAGTCTACTGACTAAGAATAACTGAGTAACTATTTCAATCACAATGTCTGATGGTGTATGTATACACACACACACACACACACACACACACACACACACACACACACACACACACACACACACACAGTATATATATATGCTGAAGTGTTTGTCTGTTTTGGCAGCTAGAGAAAACACCGCAGTAAGTACCTGTTCTTTTGCAAGTTAAACATGCTTTGTATATGATGCCAGGGATGCATCATGTTTTTTGGGATGCATAAAAATGTACAACACGTGTTGGCGATTAATTCTGTACTGAAATATATCTATATATTCATAGACTGTTAAAGTAACATTATATGTACAATTAAAGTTAACATATAACTTTATAACATATAACCTTAAGTGAGCACCGGCTTAAGGTATGTTCCCCACTATTCCGTCTGACCTGATTGTGCAAATGGAGTCATGTGGTTGTTGTTGCTGCATCTGATTGGTGAAACAGTCATGCGGTAGATCTACCAGCTGCATGTTTAGAATAAATGGCTAGAAAAGTAACGAGTCGAATGTAGCTGAATGTAGCGGAGTAAGAGTAGTGTTGCTTCTTCACAAATCTACTCTAGTAAAAGTAAAAAGTATGGTGCAATAAAACTACTAACGTATAGTGACCAGGAAGGGGGAGCACTGTGCTTACAGATGTCAGAGCAAAGGGGAAATGAGCACAGGAAAAACAAGAATAAACAGCGATAGAAGCTGGACTATCATGGCATAATGCACAGAAGATACCATGCATTAATGAAGTCCTCTGCTAATCCTTATATTCATATATATAAAACACTTGATTGATGTTAATTATATATTACCAATTAATATAGGTGAATAAAATAAATAAATGACAAACAGTCCTTTGATGCAAAAAATGCTTTTGTGGGAAATCTGCAGTTGTTGTGCCTTCAAAGATACATGAACAGGACAATAAGGTATCTGCAGTGCATTTTGAACTGATAGGGAGCATGGAAGATGTAGAAAAAGTGTAGGTGTAAAGTATGTAGAAGTGTAGGCCAGATGGCACATCTACAGAGAAGAGATAAAAGATTGACCCTTATATGTGGAGGAGAGGATCTCTATCACTTTTCACTCCCATTTTTGCTTTATTCCTCTCCACACTCTAGCTCCAAGCAAAAGAGGTAGGAGACATGAGGGGGGGGGTATAGAAAACAAAACTTAAGTTAAAATGAAGTTGGAGGAGACTAGAAAGATTAAATAGTAGGATCAAGGCGATGTTTTCATTTTGCTGACACATACCTATATTAAAATTGACAAATACAAACCTATAATCATGGAATCTATAATATTAAATCTTACTACACTCTAAAGGAAAAAGTCAATCTTTTAAAAAATATGATTTTGCTTGAAGATTTTGCCTGAGATTTTTTATTGAAACCATTAAAGCTTGAAACACATTGTATGTTATTGTACTGTACACTGAACACTACAACAGCTTTTTCAATTAAGAATCTTTAAAATGTCAAAGACACCCACATAACAAGTCATAAATTACTGTGTTATTGTTGAAAAGTTGCACTAGAGGAAAAAAGGTCATTTTGAGTGCAAATAATAAGGTCCATATGGCACAAATGCTAAACAGGTCTTTAAAAAGCCTATGGTGTAAGGACACTGAAAGCAAAAGGCCACTCAGACAGTTTCCTGGGAATTCTATTATTCCTTGAATGCCACAAGAAAACAAGGTGCCACTTTCATACTACAGAGAGATGTTGATGCAGAGCTGCTCCATTGTGCTTTTACTATAGATGACTTTTCATCAGATTGGCAGAAGAAATGAGCTTTCCAGATTTCATCACTGGATCATGTGACCACATTAGCACATCAAACTGATCTCTTACTATCATTTATTGCTATAGTCTTGCATGCTGTGCTTTTGTATTCAATGCAAATGCCAACCTCCATGTTGTCTTGTGTTTGTTTACGTTTTCATGTACATTTTTTTTTACCTCTACCCGTTTTCACTTTTCACTTTTTGCCACTACTTATCAAGCCTTTTTTTGTGTGTTTAAATTTTCTAGAAGTCTTCTGTTGTAGTTAGATTAATGACTTTTTGTCTGTTCTTGCTCATAGTTTCTGCCTCAACTTATTGGATGTGTTAGTCAGTGTCCGTAACAAAAATGCGAAACTGAATTTGCCCCTATCTCTGACTTGGTCACATTTCTTTGCCTGCCTCATGAATGCAGCAGGTATATACAGTAGGACTAACGAAAGTGTTGATCACGATGTCATGATCATGTATTCAGTATTTGACTGTAGGATTTCCCCAAAATGGCTCCATGGATACCCTAGCTCGCTGTTAGACTACTGAAGAAGATCAAGCAATCATGTTTGAAAAAGACACACAAAGACACACAAGTGCTGTAGGATGTCATCACCATTGTGTTCACCATTTTTATTACCCTGTTGCTGTCCAGTTATTATTTTATTTGTACATTAAACGTTGGAATTGCTTGTTTCCATCATAATGCAATCCACATTCTTTGGTTATTTTTTAGCTTCAGATAGTTTAGAGCACTATGAGTCAGAATATCCCATTTACAAAAACAATTACAAATTCAATCTTATTTCCTCAGTAATCAAATAGCATTGAGCGATGGGTGTGTTACACAGTGTTCTGTTCTCAGGTGATTAATATGAGGGGAAACATAGATTAGCATTGCATAGATAATGGTCTGCAGGGCATCTGGTCTCATGCTTATCTGTGTGTCTCTCATTTTTTAGTATATAGATGGCCAGTCTATTAGTGACAGACAGTCTATTGGTGTCTGTTGTATTCAAAATATATATATTTTTTAAATAAGTTTGTTATACATTAAAGTAATCAGTGGCCTGTCCTTCAGCATGCACATATTCATATATTCCTATATTCTTAATTCATAGTATTAATGCAATTGCCAGCATTATTACATTATCTTATGGCACATCTATGAGGAAGACTGGATTCAAAATGAGAGAGAGAGAGAGAGAGAGAGAGAGAGAGAGAGAGAGAGAGAGAGAGAGAGAGAGAGAGAGAGAATACCGGGGTACTCTCCCTTTAACCACAAAATAACTGGAATTTCAACAATCCAAACAAACAAAAGACTGAAGCATTATCAACAGGGGTTTTTGCTTGTTCTGATCAAATGGAAGTTCTGCTGTGGAAAGGTAGTGATTGGGATTTGTAGTGCTTCTTTGACATTTATGCTTTCATGTCACATTCAAGTCATGTTTAATTAAAAGCAAACATTGCCATTTCACTTACTAGATCCATAACAAATTAAAATATAAATATCATTCCTGGGTACACAGGATGTTTATATAGCCCCTTGCTTTCCTGTTCTGAAATAGCAGTTCTGACATGATGAAATGAATGGCTTCTTTCATCCAAAAAGGGGCTTTTATAGACATAACACAGCAAAACAAGTAATAACAGCACACCACATACTGTACCTCATCAGAGGGAAAGAGGGGGAAAAAAACTCAACCCAAATATATATTGATTAGAAGCAGAATGGCAAATAGTTATAATTTGTTTCTTTTGTAGAACTTTTAATCACTGTGGGTCTATAATTACTAACAGGTAAGGTCTGAAAAAAAAATGGCTGGCAGGTTTTGTGCCAGAATTGCTCATGTATCCTGAGTATAGCCTACCGGGTGAAAAGAAGCTATCAGAAAGTATAGTGTTGTCGTCACCATGCTTGACAAAGGGGGCCTTGTTCTTTGGATAATGAGCAAGACTGAAGGTTAAAAATGTAAAGTTTTGTGTTTTCCTGTTGTTGTTTTTTTGTTTTTGTTTTTAGCAATAACACTTGTCACTTGTTAGCATCCCTGATAAGTTTACTCCTTGTTTTGTCATCAAATTTGGCGAGCAAATATTTGATTTTATCCACCTACTGTATATACTGTAATTTCCCATGGTACATCCAACAGCATGACATTTTTTACATGCCTTTCCTGATTGGTATCTTTCAACTATGGGTCATGGAAATCTCACAAGAACTGCAGGTTTTTAACTGAGGTTCGTCAGAATCACTTTTACTAATGGCAACTGTAAGCTACTTACCCTTGAAAATGTTTCTCAATGCAGTTACTGTATTAACATTGAGCACAGCTATAGCCCTCATTATAAAAGGGTGTATACACTTGTGCAACCAGGGTGTTGTAAGTTATTTTAACTCAACATTTCTTTTTTTTTTTCATAGGCTCAAGGTCACATTATGGTTAAATGTCTCATACAATTTATCTTCCTTTCTGGCTTTACATCACAAAAAAACTGCAATTTCAATATGAATGTGTAGACTTTTTATCAACTGTATAGTGCATAACAATGTTGTGAATAAAACAAATGTACAACAGACAATGCAGCTATAATTAACTTATCTAAAATTATGCTTAATATGTGAATTCTGCGAACTGGAATAAGCATGAAATTATTTATGCATGAATAGATTTGCACAGAAAGCAATTTTTATCATGTAGTTGCAGCTTTTAAAAAAATTTGATTGAAAAATATGTTGCAATTCCAAAACACCCCAAATGAAAAACTGAAAAACAGACAAAAATACAGGTTTACAGATATATGATCATGTTAAACACTAGTTAGAAATGTAACAAGCCACACCTGGCTCCACCTGTTCAATTAATCCTTCTTGGCTTTCAATAAATTATCAGATGTAGCTTCTGCTTTGTTTGTTGAATCAAAGCTTGCACCCACCCCGGCACTTTCTGGATATATTTTGACACCCAAGATCTATGTCAAGACCTTACCACAAAAATATAAAATTATTGAGTTTGAGTATCTTGTGCCTTGTTTATGCTAAGTTGTTCTTCTCTCAATACACACCCTGTTTGGTAATCAGAGAGTGAATCACAGATGAGCAATTGAAAAAGTAGGTCAGATAAAGATTAAGTTTTGTCTTAAAATCACTCCAGTGTGCGGAAATCCTTTTATACACTCTTATCCGCTGTTATTTCAGCGGCAAAAATATTAACTAATCCCAGTAAAAATATTCAGTTTAACTTTTCTAATTAATATTAATTGGTGCAGGTGTTTGTTTACATTGAGCAAGTAACTTATTAGTCGCATATTTTAAAGAAGATTATTAAATCCAGCCCATAACTGTTAGATTTCACTTATGGTGCAGGTTAAACTTCAGGCACATATGTAAGTACTGCAAAAGTTTCATTAAATTCTGTCAAGCCAGTTTTTATGTGATGCTGTGACATAATCTGGCACAGAATTGCTCATAATTTCACTTCTACTAAACATTTTGATTGTAGCGCTTAACACTGAGCCCTCAGTTCGAGTATTTTACATGCCCTCAGATCGGACTGCTGCGCATATGCTTGCTCTAACGACCCATATTTTATCTCATATCTTCCCATTACTCCTTTTTATCAGCGCCACGGTTTCTTAACATGAGACAAACTGGTTTAAAACTTACCATCATTTCTGTGTCTTCCACATACTTTGTCTATACACGGTGAACTAATGCATTGATTGGCTCTGTTGCCATGTAGCCATGAACACCTTGAAGACAAAGCACTATATTCGAAAGTGCTAAAGGTGCTGTGATATAATGTGGCAAATAACTGCTCATACTTTCACTTCCACTCAACATGTTGGTTTCATTGATGACACAGGTTTAAAATAAACCTGGCTGGATAGAAATACAGAAAAAGACAGAGACTCTTTACATTCTGTCTCCTTATTAATGGAGCATTGATGGCTCAGAGGGCTAAGGTTGGAAGGGTGACGGTTCGAGCAGTGGCGGCTGGTGCAAAGAATGTTTTTTTTTTTGGGTAGGGCGCAAAAAAAAATTAAAATTAAACTTTTAAGGCTCGCCTGTAAATAGCCATTTATCAGGTGATTAAGCATCATTACTACTAGTATAAAATAAAGGCATGACTCACACCGCATCCAGTCAGCCAGCTCCGCTAGCCATAAGAAGTGCTGGAAAAGACTAGTTGAGAATGGTCCAATCACATGAGACCAAATATTTAAAAACAATATTGATTCGCTAAGAACAAAAGTGGGAGGGTTCAGGGCGCACAGTGCTGCGTCTCAAGGATGATTTGAAAGGATCCAATCAGAGCTCAGCCTCAAGTCACTTGCTTTTCAAAAATTTATGTGCACAAATAATACAGTTTAGATTTTTTTTTAATGGCAAATTAATTATATTAAGAAATACATCGGAATATTGTGACTAAATAACTTTATTTCATTATTAAAATAAACAATTATTATGTTAAATAATTACATGTTAAAGTAGCATTCTTCTCTGCCTAACTTTAAGGGTATTGACCGGCTGCCACTGGGTTCGAGTCCCAGCTTCACCAAAAAGCTAACTACCTTCTAATACAAGGTTGTATCCCATATCCCTCTCTAACCAATATTTAGAGCTCTACTTAATATATGAAACTATACAACTTAGCACTCTAGCTGTCAATTTAACTCTGTTGGCTATTCAACACCAGAACCCAGAAGTTAATATAGCTGTGAAATAAGTTAAATGACTGTCCTTTAACTTCCACTTCATGGTTACTTGGAAAGGCATTTAGAAATGTATGTGTTCACCATCTTTTTGTGTTCACCAAAAGATGCAATCCTTCCCCCTTTCTCTTACAGCGTCAAAAATACTTTTCCTAGTATACACATTTATGGATGGAGTTGTTCACGTTTTTACAAAAATGTTGAATTGAGCTTATGAGCTCCCAAACAAGGAAGATGGCCACCATTTAAACCTTCAGCATTGACAGAAACATTCCATTATTTAGCAGTACCTGTAAAGGTGCACACTTTTCAGTATATGTTAATGTTTCCTGATATTTTTCCTTAGCATGCTCACCCTTTTTGTGTAATAGTATTCTTTATATGGTGATAGCCTTTCTTGTATTTACTCAGTGTATTGGGTTAAGTACCCCCTTTTCCTCTTTGAATAAACCAGAGAAGTCTGAGGACTCATTTTGTGTCTATGTATGTGCATGAATGTCTGAGGAAGTCATGGGATGGTTCCTTGTACAATGGGACCTAGGATTTTGCTAGCTTATATCTGGGGTCAATGTGGGTACAATCAACAAAATATGTTAAAATCCAAACAGAAGACATCAAGGACAGCAATCAGCTATTATGCCAAAGAGGCATTTTGCTATATTAGGGAGATTTTTTTTTTTCAGTCAATCTGGCCTGTTTCTAGTAGTGTGCACCACTTTCAACACCATATACTGTATACCATCTATTTGTATTACATGAAGGAGCCTGTTTTGTGCCACATTCTCTAGTCATTCTCTAGTACTTGTACATGACTTTTCTGAATGTAGCACAACATTAGCCTGTCTCAGAGCAGGTTGGAGGAACAGTGTCACTCTTGTAACACTATAATCTGGGGAATAAGCTACTCATAATGAAACTACTCCCAGCTGTGACTTATCTACACTTATCTACATCAGGGTTCATTCCCTTTTTGCAAAGACAAAATCTATTTTCTTATCAAACCTGGGATTTAGGTCCTGATACTGGCTGATGACCAGCTATCACGGCTTCTAATTTCAATAGGCCAGTGGATCCACTACCATCGCTGTATTCTGTCCCAGGTAATATGAGCTTTCATGTGCAAGATGTCAGTACTTTAATGATGTTTATTTTCCCCTCCTAATGAGTTACCATTTTAAAAAGCTGCAGTAAGCTATTTAACTGTCAAGAATAAACTGTCTTTGAGACATTTGTACTATTTCAGGTTTAAGGGAGTAAAAGAAAATTAACATCATTTTCATTTGTACAGCACTTCATTGGATGACACTGGTGAGACGCCAGTGCCATTATTATATTGGAATGCGGATTATAGGAGCTTATGGGAAGTACAGTATGGGACAAATTCAAGAGTTGGTACTGGGAATGCACACACAAGTACAGTGTACTGGGAATGTATATACAAGCCCTTATAGTGGATAAAGCATTAAGCAACAGAACTTGACGTGAATCAGTCGTTCAATTCAATTCAGTTTTATTTGTATAGCGCGTTTAACAATTGTCATCGTCGCAAAGCAGCTTTACACAATCAAAAGAATAATTTAAGTTTGTATGAAATGTGAATGTGTATGAATCAAAAATGGTCAGATAGTCAGATAGTCCCTGATGAGCAAGCCGAGGGCGACGGTGGCAAGGAAAAACTCCCTGAGATGGTAGTAGGAAGAAACCTTGAGAGGAACCGGACTCAACAGGGAACCCATCCTCATTTGGGTGAAACAGAAAGCAGGAATTGATCTGCATTCATACTGTGTGTTATGTTATGTTATGTGGCAGGCAGCTTAGTATAACAGTTGTTAACAGATGTTAATTGATGTTAATATGGAGTCCAGGTAGTTATTGGTAGTCCAGGTAGTTGTTGTATCTCTCTCTCTTTCTCTGAACTTAAGGCCCATTTTGGCTTAAAGCTTTTCATCTGAACAGCCTGAAGAATAGAGTATGAATCAGGAGCAGACTAGTATGGTGTCTGCTTGTGTTAAGGTACTTGGCAAAACAAAAGCTGGTTCATCCAAGGAATATGGAGGAACATATGTCTAACCCATTTCACAATATGTCTTCCAAAGCTGGCCTATTCCACCGTATGCCTAGGTCTTTATCAAGTTCTCAGATGTGTTCAGTTGGCCCAGATGCCATTGTTGGAGACTTCTTTTCATTTCAGATATTATTTGAGTGGACAAAAATCATTATTAGTGATTTTTTTAACCACAGTCCTGAATATGTACCTGAATGCAAATTTCCACAAATGGATTTCTATGAAGCACATGTGATTCTTCACATTTTACATAAGCAGGGTAACATCCATTTTGGGTCTACACATGCTATAATCTGTGTGTAATTTGATGACTGGCTGGCAGGCATTCTCAACAGCATGTGATGAGACAGACAGAATGACTGGCTCTGTCACATGTGGAACTTATATGATTGAAAGTAAATTGAGAGAGGAGACATTTGAAACCTGCACTGTGAAGTTCACTAAGCATGAAGTTTGACTCCTGGACCATGTGAACCTTTGTGATGAAAGCCAGAACTGCCGAGATCTTGAAGGTAGTGAAACAATTACGACTGATTACACTGCAACACTATTTCAGTTTTGGTTGATGCTCAACCATTCTTAGACACAGTAGAAAATATGTATTAAATGGTGAAAAACTTTACGTCTAGTACTATCACATTTTCAGGAACCGCTAAAATGTGAAATAATACTAAGCGTCCCTGGTGTGTATACTGTACAGTATACTAAAGTACATTTTATGCCCAAGAGTATGTGGACAATTGTGGACATTTGGCACACCCATACAGTATGTAGGTTTTTCTTAAATTATGCCACAAATCACAGTTTGGCGGAAATGGATCTAAGAGCCTTAAACATTCCAGTATGACAACACCCATGTACAGATTCCAAGTTCCACAAAGACATGGTTTGCCAATGGTGGTGTGAAAGAACACAAATGGCCTGCAAAGAGCACAGACCCAAACCAGACTGAGCACCTTTGGGAAAAATTCAAACACAGACCATGTGCTAAGACCCCCAACATTCTAAAATGTTCTGAAAAACCTTTTCAAAAGAGTGCTGATGGTAATAAGATACACTTCTTTGCCCAAAAGAAAAGTCAACATTTCAAAAGAGTCAAATTATTAGGCTGCATCAAGGAAAGAAAAATAACTAACAGGCACTGGGTTAAGAACTCTTCAACACATTATCTAAACATAGAAGGATAATGCAGGACTGTCAACTTTGTGGAAGAAATTTGGTTGGAAAAAACATGAATAGGAATCATTTAAACACTTGGTGAAGTTATTAAAATTTTCATTATTAAACCTATGTTTAATAATGAAACTAAGAGCATTTCTATAGGCATAAAATTTGACAAGAACTCACAGGATTGGGATTAAACAGACTTTTGGCCATAGGAAAACCACTTGTTAGTGAGACTAATCGGGAAAAAGGCTTCAATTTGTTGGGGAACTCTAAGATTGGACTTTTTAGGAATGGAAAAAGGTCATGTGGTCTAATGAGTTCAGATTGACCCTATTCCAGAGCGATGGGTGCATCAGCGATGAGCCTATCATGCATACTGTAATTCTCACTGTGCAAGTCTTTGGAGGCAGGGTTATGATCCGGGGTTGCTGTGTTATTTGGCACTTAAATAAAGTCAGCTGATGACCTGAATGTACTGAATGACCAGGTTATCTCATCGATTTTTTCTTCCCTGAAGGCACAGACATATTTCAGGACTTGCACTGTGAAAGAATGGTTCTGTGAACACGAGGAATCATTTTCACACATAAACCATGTGCTGTAATTAAAGCTGAACGTGTCTGACTTTTTTTTGCTCAGGTAGTATATATTATTACATATACTATATATAAAATAGTATATTCAAGGTCACAGGAGGCCAGGAAATTCGGAAAGAACATTTTTCTATATCTTCATGTTTTTTTGACTGTGGGAGGAAACTGAAATGCCCAGAACGTCAGATTTGAGGGCTCAATTTTCTCCTCAGGTCTTTGTCCATGGAGTTTGTATGTTCTCCCCATGCTTTGTGTGCTTCCTCCAAAAACTCTGGTTTCCTCTCACAGTCCAAAGACATGCAGATTAGACTAATTGGTGTTCCAAATTGCCCATGCTGTGTGTGTGTGTGTGTGTGTGTGTGTGTGTGTGTGTGTGTGTGTGTGTGTGTGTGTGTGTGTGTGTGTGTGTGTGTGTGTGTGTGTGTGTGCGTGCCATGTAATGGATTGGCATCCTGTCTATGGTGTACCCTGCCTAGTGCTTAAAGTCTCATGGTATAGGCTTCAATCCCCCACGACCCCATACAGGTTAAGCAGTATAAATGACAAATGAATGAATGAATGTTGTTCCTGCATTCCTCTTTTTAAAGTCCTTTTTTCATGGAAATCCAAGCTGAATTGAAAGGAAAGAATTTTTTTCTTTATTGCATCCATAATAGAGCAAGATAATGAGCCTCTGTCTTTACAGAATCAAGTGACAGAGTAGAAACTTTTTATGCTCCATATAGCCTGCTTGGGTTCTAAAGAGAATGAGAATGTTTTTATTATGAGAATCTGTCGTGTTTAATTTATTTTATTGAAATTGTTTTGCTAAGCTTATTTCAGCAGTAATTTATTTTCTTGTAATGAAAAACTGAAACAAAAATGCTTTTATATTAGCAAAAGAGACTCTAAAATAAAATGGAATGGTCTCTTTTAAAATAGATATTAATCTCATATTTATTCAGATTTGTTCAACACACAATTTATTAGTTCCACAAGGCACTTCAATAGGAGTGAAAAAAAATGAGTTGTTTATGAACATGTCATTACAAAAACAGACTAAAAGGACAACTGGATTTAGCTTTTTTAATAAAATGATAAATGAAACAAATTCAGTCAAATTCAATCAAAATTCACATTCACACATACAAATATCAGGTGTGATAGTTCACCTGTTTAGCACCTGTAAGTTTAAGTTCATTACTACCAAAATGATGATGAGTGAATCATAATATTTTACTGAGAAAAAATGTATATATTTTGCATATATCAGAAACTCAAAGGCAGTTACCAGACGTTATTTTTTATTATTTAAAATGATGGAGCCCAACATCCCACTTTCATCAGCTACCTGTCAAGAGTACAGCATACAGCAAGTCTCCGCATTCTGGGACTATCTATTTCCGAAAGCATTCCCTCATCATTTTTTTTTTCATTCCAATATTGCTTTATTAATGTTGTTAGAAAAATTGTTCAATGTTTTAGAATATGGAGGTCTTGTCTTGTCTGAAAATGAAAGAACAACCAATGAAGAGACCATACAAATTAGATTAAATATGTATGAAATTAGATGGCAAGGTGGCTTAGCCCCGTCAACTTGCACCTCCAGGGTCCGGGTTCAAATTCTGCCTCCGGTCTGTGTGCATGGAGTTTACAGTACATGTTCTCCCTGTGTTTGAAGGGTTTCTTCCAGGTCCTCCAGCTTCCTTCCATAGTCCAAAGACAATTAGGCTAACTGGGGCTTTCAAATTGCCAGTAGTGTGTGAATGAGCGTGTGAGTGTGTGTGTGTGTGTGTGTGTGTGTGTGTGTATATATATATTTATACACACACACACACACACACACACACACACACACACACACAGTGGAACCTTGGATTGCGAGCATAATTTGTTCCGGAAGCGGGCTCGTATATCAAAACACTTGTAAATGAAAGTTAATTTTCCCATAAGAAATAATGAAACTCAACTCATTTGCTCCATGGCCCAAAAAATTAATACATAAAATAATTAATACAAAATATAAAGTAAAAATGAAACAAATTAACCTGCACTTTACCTTTAAAAAAGTAAAAATACATCAAGACAGATAAGTGTTTCCGTTTATGTTCGCAGGCGCTGTGTATGTGTGTGTGTTTGTGTATGTGTGTGAAGCTAAAGTAAGAGAGGAGGAATGAGCCCCTCCCCTCTCCCTCTTCTTGTCTTACACAGTAACCTTTCCTCTTATTAGAGTTTCACACACACGCACACACACACTAATGTAAACACTGTTTTATCAGAAAAGTAAACAAGAAATCTTTCTAATGACACTCTAATGAGTGAGTGCACACTAAAGGAAGCACTGCTGTAAAGTAAAAATAAAACAAATTAACCTGCACTTTACCTTTGAAAAGAATCGCGACAGAGCAGTGTTTCCATTGCAGAGAGAGTGTGTGTGTGTGTGTGTGTGTGTGTGTGTGTGTGTGTGTGTGTGTGTGTGTGTGTGTGTGTGTGTGTGTGTGTGTGAAGGAGAGAGGAGGAAGTGTGTGTGTGAAGGCGAGAGGAAGAGGGGTGTGTGCGAAGGTGCACGGTGTCCAATGACGCGCAAAAGTGCAGGCTGACACAGAGAGAGAGGAAAAATGGATCTTTAACTTCTCTAATGACACTTATTTTTGCTCACACGTCTGTTATAATACACAGTACATGCATACAAACACAAAATAAAATATGTTTTACACGCACACACGTTGTCACAATGTTATATTAAACAGTACATGCATGAATGGATGTTGATTATACCAGTGAGAGACGTGCACTAAGACCAAGCTGGGGGGAAGATTACGCACAATTCTACAGCGCAAGAGAGAGAAAAAACCTTGTCTCAATTGTGATCACAAGTAGTGCATGTGTGCTACATGATACTTGGTATTCATAAACCAAGACTTCCTTGTTTTTCAAGGCCAAATGTATAAAAAACCTTGCAAATAGCGTTACTTGCAATCCGAGGTTCCACTGTGTGTGTGTATATGTATACAGTCGTGGACAAAAGAGAATGACACAAATATTAGTTTTCACAAAGTTTGCTGCTAAACCGCTTTTAGATCTTTGTTTCAGTTGTTTCTGTGATGTACTGAAATATAATTACAAGCACTTCATACTTTTCAAAGGTTTTTATTGACAATTACATGACATTTATGCAAAGAGTCAGTATTTGCAGTGTTTGCCCTTCTTTTTCAGGACCTCTGCAATTCGACTGGGCTGCTCTCAATCAACTTCTGGGCCAAATCCTGACTGATAGCAACCCACTCTTTCATAATCATTTCTTGGAGTTTGTGAGAATTAGTGGGTTTTTGTTTGTCCACCCGCCTCTTGAGGATTGACCACAAGTTCTCAATGGGATTAAGATCTGGGGAGTTTCCAGGCCATGGACCCAAAATATCAACGTTTTAGTCCCCGAGCCACTTAGTTATCACTTTTGCCTTATGGCACGGTGCTCCATTGTGCTGGAAAATGCATTGTTCTTCACCAAACTGTTGTTGGATTGTTGGAAGAAGTTGCTGTTGGAGGGTGTTTTGGTACCATTCTTTATTTATGGCTGTGTTTTTGGGCAAAATTGTGAGTGAACCCACTCCCTTGAATGAGAAGCAACCCCACACATGAATGGTCTCAGGATGCTTTACTGTTGGCATGACACAGGACTGATGGTAGCGCTCACCTTTTCTTCTCCGGACAAGCCTTTTTCCAGATGCCCCAAACAATCGGAAAGAAGCTTCATCCGAGAATATGACTTCGCCCCAGTTCTCAGCAGTCCATTCGCTATATTTTTTGCAGATCAATCTGTCCCTGATGTTTTTTTTTTGGAGAGAAGTGGCTTCTTTGCTGCCCTTCTTGACACCAGGCCATCTTCCAAAAGTCTTCACCTCACTGTGCATGCAGATGCGCTCACACCTGCCTGCTGCCATTCCTGAGCAAGCTCCGCACTGGTGGCACTCCGATCCCGCAGCTGAATCCTCTTTAGGAGACAATCCTGGCCCTTTATGGACTTTCTTGGACACCCTGAAGCCTTCGTAACAAGAATTGAACCTCTTTCCTTGAAGCTCTTGGTGATCCTATAAATTGTTGATTTGGTGCAATCTTAGTAGCCACAATATCCTTGCCTGTGAAGCCATTTTTATGCAACGCAATGATGGCTGCACGCGTTTCTTTGCAGGTCACCATGGTTAACAATGAAAGAACAATGATTTCAAGCATCACCCTCCTTTTAACATGTCAAGTCTGCCATTCTAACCCAATCAGCCTGACATAATGATCTCCAGCCTTGTGATCGTTAACATTCTCACCTGAGTTAACAAGACAATTATTGAAATGATCTCAGCAGGTCCTTTAATGACAGCAATGAAATGCAGTGGAAAGTTTTTTTCGGGATTAAGTTAATTTTCATGGCAAAGAAGAACTATGCAATTCATCTGATCACTCTTCATAACATTCTGGAGTATATGCAAATTGCTATTATAAAAACTTAAGTAGCAACTTTTCCAATTTCCAATATTTATGTAATCCTCAAAACTTTTGGCCACAACTGTACACATACAGTGGAACCTTGTCATTGGTTTGTGAGTGTTCCGCAAGCAAATAATTTTAATAAATTTTGCCTAGAAAAACGAGCAAGTGCCGAGTATTATGTGTCACACATGAGCTTCTTGTTTTGACGCTGAGTGTCACATGATCACAACTGAGCCAATGGTTTTTCTCTCTTTTGCTGCGGAATTGTGGGTAATCGTCTCCCCTGCTTTGTCTTAGTGCACGTCTCACTGGTATAATCGACATCCGTGCATGAGTGTACTGTTTACTATAACACTTTGACCACGTGTGTGTGCGTAAAACATGTTTTATTTAGTGTTTTATTTCGTGTTTGTATGTGTGTGTACAGTACTGTTTATTGTAACACACGTGTGCGCGCATGTAAAGCAAAAGAAAGTCTCATTAGAGAGATTAAAGATCCATTTTTTCTCTCACTTTGGTTTACGAGTGTTTTAATATACGTATGAGCCCACTTCCGGAATGAATTATTACATTCGTAATCCAAGGTTCCACTGTACTTACAAAAACATAAACTATATACTACATAATAACCATAATTTACAATGATGCATTTTGTGTTTGTGTATTAAAATTGTGTTTTATTTGTTTTATTTTTGTTTTCTGACTTTTAAATGAAGAAATTATTTAATAGTACAAAAAAAAGAAAAAGTAATATATGGCTTCAAGGATGTAATAAATGTCTTTAAAGGAGAACTTGTCTTTCATTGTCTTTACTTATAAATGTCATTTTTTTAAATAAGTTTTTGGTTACATTCATATTAAGATTTAAGTTGTCAGAAAACAGAATTTGATTATAATCTACTTTAATTAACTTTTTTTTGGGCTTAGAGGTACGTGCTTTTTTTTTTTTTTTTTTTGTAAATGGCTATATGAGTTTATGTATAATTCATAAAATTAAGTTTGTACTTAATCATACTTTTAACTTAAAATAAAAACATATTATTTTTAAAAAATATATACATAAACGTAATGGTTTTCAGGGTAAAAAAACTAAACTTTAATATTATGTTAAATTTTAGGTTTTTCTAAAGTGAGATAATCAAGTTGTTACAGAGTAGGGGGAAAAGTTGTATTGGCCTATATCTTTGTAATAACTTTTTAGTTTTTTTAATTGATGATTTTCTTTCTTTTTTTCTTTTTTCTTTGGGGAAAATTAAGAAAATATATTTATATTTAATCAAAATGAAACCTTAAATAAAATTATAAAATTTGATTTGAGAGAAAAATATTAAAATTGCGTTATTTATTTATTTTTATTTTTTTACGTTGATCCAAAGTATTATTTCCTCCATGTACCAGAATAAAATAAACACTCTCTCCTCAAGGCCATGGCTCTCCCAGTCTACCAAAAACTGGAGACTTTTTCTCTAATTGCAGCACTATAAGAGCCTTCAGGAGTGGGTATTTATAATAGGCAAGAGGTGGGAGAAATATTTGACAGGAGACCAAGAGCTTGACTTTGGGAACATAGAATATGGGGTGGATGCATTGCATGGACAGCAAGACTTACTGAACATGGATTTATGATCTTAATATACCGATGTATCTGTGCATGATTTCGTGGGGAATGCTGTCTTGAAGGGATATTGCGGTTGGACAGCATGCCTTGTTGACCAACCCATTACATTGGGGCAGGAGAGCAGCATCACTTTTGACACGTGATGCCTGAAGATAGAGATGGAAGAATTAACTGAGTCCTCGCCTGAACCCAATGTAACAATTGCAGTGGATAGCACAAACATCCCTGCAAAAGGGAAAGGCCAGTAAAGGACCTAAACAGGAAATTAGTCTTTTAACAGGGTGTTAGACTTTTTCTGTCTAAACATTTGTTTCGGGACAGTATCCAGAAGACTGACCGAAGAGAAGAGTCTACAGAAAGCTTTCCAAAACTGAGCTGAATTTTATTCAATTAAATTCAATTTTACAAATGCAGATAGGGCATTTTAAAATCTGCAAATGCAATTCTGTTTTCATATGTCAATGAAGGGGAACTTTGGCAGACATTAGTGGAGTAGCCAAGAAAGCTGTAGTTGTGGATAAAACATCTGTTAAAGTTGATGAATCCCAGGAATAACTGTAAATCAAGCTTGAATGCGGGCACTGGCCTTTTTTTTAAACTTGGATGGGTTCATCTGCCATTTCTGAAAACCAAGAAATGCAAGTGATCTCTGGTGAAATTTGCACTTCTCTAGCTTGATTTACAGCTTGTCTTTGTATCACTTACATGATGTGGTTCCTGTGTTCCAACAGCAATGTAAAGATGATGAGAATAATGTCAAGGTAGACAAAAATGAAAATGTTCAGAACTCTCTTAACATAATGATTACTAAGGCTTGAAATACTGCTGGTGCATTACTTAATCCAAAAGGAACTACTAGGTACTTATAATGGCCTGTTGGGTGTTTAGAAAACCAACTTCCACTTGTCCCGTCTCCCTCATCTAAACCAGATCGTTCCAGATGTCCACCTTGATAAAAACCTGAGCCCATTGTAAGAGTTAAAAGGTGTTAGACATGATGGAGGGAGGGTAGTGGTCCTTGACCTTGATTTTGTTGAGGCCATGGAGGGAAGATGTACCTGCCAGAAGGTCATTAGGACCTTCTAGGTATGCACAATGTGGAGATAATGACAATAATTTGCGTTTCACGTTGTCGCCCAATCATCCCTTAGGAATTATAAGATTCTACACACGTGGACAAAATTGTTGGTACCCTTCGGTCAATGAAAGAAAAACTCACAATGGTCACATAAATAACTTTAATCTGACAAAAGTAATAATTTAAAAATATTCTATGAATGTTAACCAATGAAAGTCAGACATTGCTTTTCAACAATGCTTCAACAGAATTATTTTAAAAAATAAACTCATGGAACAGGCCTGGACAAAAATGATGGTACCCCTAGAAAATACTGAAAATAATGTGACCACAGGTAGTCACTGTAGTCCTCTGGTCCACACTCAACATGGACCAGAGGAAGCGAAGGAAAGAGTTGTCTCAGGAGATTCGAAAGAAAATTATAGACAAGCATGTTAAAGGTAAAGGCTATAAGACCATTTCCAAGCAGCTAGATGTTCCTGTGACTACAGTTGCACATATTATTCAGAAATTTAAGATCCATGGGACTGTAGTCAACCTCCCTGGACGTGGCCTCAGGAGGAAAATTGATGACAAATCAAAGAGACGGATAACTCAGGCAAGGTTTTCACAGAAAATGTCTATGATGCTTTTTACAAATACTTAGGAACAAGAACTATACCACATGTAGGTTGTACTATCATTCTCTGAAAAATGAGAGCAATATTTTTCAACATGTTACAGAGATAAAAGATTCCTGGTTAAGTGACATAAGTCACACCATGATTGGGATTCTTTTGAGTGGTTACCTTGGACCACAGTTGTGTTAAGACATGATCACTTGTCTAATATTTATTAAAGCAAGAGTGGACATTAAGATTTTCCAGCACCAGCAGATCCACCCACAGGGTTCGACACTAATTAAATACCCTGCAGCATTGACCTTTAAGAATTGTCTAGACAACGTGGGATGTTTATGTGAAGTAAGACAAATGATATTTTCTTACTATTTTACACACACACACACACACACACACACACACACACACACACACACACTACCAATCAAAGGTTTGGACAGACATTTTAATCCCAAGGTCTTTCTTGATTTTTTATTTCTTTTAGTTCTGAAGGCATCTAAAGTATGCAATAATATCCTTTGAATATTGAGATAGTTTTGCTACTTATACTATGTAAAGTCTGAGTAACACTTCTAGTTCTAGAGGTTCTGTTAATTGGTGATTTTCAAAGCTGGTAACTCTAAATGAACTTGTCCTTCCAGAAACACATGATGGTATCTTCAGGCTAAGCTTCTGACAACCCGTGAGATCACTGAAACAGTCATTCTCCATCTGGTTCACTCCCCAGAGAAGAGGGGAATGCTGTGGTCCTGAGACCCCCCACCTCCCTGCGGGACATTTTGGCACAGGACAAGTTCCTGTCCCTCAGGGCGATTTCCATTCTGGGGCATATGAATGTGGGAGCAGATTTACTATCCAGACAAACTATGACACATGGGGAATGGAAACTTCACCCCAAAGTAGTCAATCAAATCTGGGAGAGATTTCATGTAGCAGAGGTGGACCTCTTTGCCTCGCAAGAAACAGCACAATGTCCCCTTTACTACTGTCTGAGTCCTCCAGCTCGCCTGGGTCTGGACGCGATAGCCCATACGTGGCTATATGCATTCGTCTGATAGCTCTGCTCCTGGGAGTCCTGGCGAAGGTCCGTAAACAGGGCTTGCGCCTCTTATTGATAGCTCCGCTGGCCGACCAGAGTGTAGTTCTCAGATCTAATATCTCTCCTCGATGGCTCACCGTGGGTGATTCCAGTCAGGAGGGATCTTCTGTCTCAGGCGCAGGGGACAATATTTCATCCCTGGCCCGAGCTCTGCAACCTTCACGTTTGGCCCCTGAGGAGGACCAACTAAGAGAGGCTGGTCTTCCAGCCGGTGTGAGTGAAACTATACTAAGTGCTAGGGCTCTGCCCTGTCTAGACTCTGGAGCGCGGTCCCAAATTCCAGACGAGCTGTGGAAAAGACGCCGAGGGTGCAGGGCTGGAGCAAAGCACAAAGCAAAGAGGAGGAACTACAAACTCTTTCTCACTTCTATCATCATGGGCCCTCCCCCCCTCTTGGAAGATCAGATCACAACTTGGTTCTTCTCAACTCCTCCTACACACCCATCATTCAGCAGAAGCCTGTGAGCAAAAGAAATGTGAAACAGTAGACACAGGATGCTAATGAGACTCTGCAGGGCTGCGTTGAAGCAACAGACTGGAATGCACTCTGTGAGATATATGGAGATGACATAGACTCCAGGACAAACTGCATCACACAATATATCAACTTTTGTGTGTACAACATTGTCCCTACCAGGACAGTGAAGTGTTTCCCTAATGAGAAGCCCTGAATTACCACCCTAACCCCCACAATAAACTTTACAGCTCCATCACCACCACCACCACCCCCATCTCTACCAACTTGTGCAGCAACAATGCTCCCCCTCCGCCTTTCTGTTTCAAGACATTAGGTGAAGAGGCAGCTGGCGAGACTGAATCAAAACAAGGCTGCAGGTCCAGAGTTCTGAAGGCCTGTGCTAACCAGCTATGTGAGATTTTACAGCACATATTTAACCTTAGTCTAACTCAGGAAAAGGTTCCCATTCTGTGGAAGACATCCTGCTTTCTTCCAGTCCCCAAATACTCATCTCAATCCACCCTAAATAAATACAGACCAGTTGCCCTCACATCCCTTCTAATGGAGGTTTTGGAGAGGATGGTGCTGGTTCATCTGAGACCTCAGATCTTTGTACCAGATCTTTAATCTGTTGTGGCAAGTGCAATCTTCATTCTCTACTGGGGCAGCAGCATCAGAATCAGTTACTCCAAAAAACTCAACAAACTCATCAACAAAGCTAGCTCAATACTGGGCACTCCCCTGGAATGTTTGGAGCTTGTAGTGGAGAGAAGGATGTTCCACAAACTGTTAACCATCATGGAGAACACCTCACATCCCATCCACAGCCTATTGGATAAACACTTTCAGTAAGAGAATGCTTTAGCCCGATATGACAAAATGCTACAGGAAGTCTTTTTTTTTGGAGAATTATACTTTACAGTAACTCTGCTCTGTGTCAAGAGAGGGATCTTCTTCTGTGACAGCGCAATAAGTATCTCATTGAAATTCTTGCTTGCTTCTTACTTGTTGTAAATTATGTGAACTGGCTGCTGTAACGATACACTTTTCTTTTAGGATTAATTAAGTATCTATCTCTATCTATCTATCTCTATCTATTTAACCTACGCAGAGTCAGCACATTTTTCTTGCAGTGGCCATGTATGGTTTATCATGATTTACTGCAACTTTTTGTCTCAGAGTTGTATTAGACTGTGAACTCTGTCTCTTTGAGGATCTAAAATTAGAATCTTTGATACTAACATTTAATTTTTAACATCTAAAAGTACACTTAATACACTTAAAATTGTGTTTTAGTATTTAGTATTACAACTTAAAAGAACTTAGTACAAAATTAGCTGTTTGAAAATGAGCTTCAAATATATTTTTCATTAGTATGGCTGCAAGTACACAGTATGGTTGTGCATGCTAGGATTTATTATACTTAGCACACTTTTTTTTACTTGATTTTTTTCAAAACTATGAAACCACATATGGCTTTTGGTTATTAGATAACAACAATAGTCAGTTGTTATTTTAAGACATGAAGGTCAGCTGCTCTAGAACAGTATTGTCAAATGTATTTTTCAAAAACCCATTAAGCACTATGATGAAATTTGCTCTCTTTTGGATGCCTTGTTTTCAGCATTGTTTCAGGAAAGACCAATCTAAAGCATGATCCCCGAACAAGCAACTCATCTTCCCTAACTCCAAATCCAAACATTAAACCCAGAGTTATTCTCCATTTCAAACAAAAATACACACATAATGAATACAAGTAGGATATTAACTATACTCTGCCAGTATAAATTTAGAACAATACTCCAGACAATCTGATACTGCGGTTATAAATTAATGACTAATTAGCATGTATACAATATTTAAATGTGCTGCACACTATACATTTTAAATGTAATATGAAATAATGGAGAAACAGGTGCACTAAATGTTGCAATGTTCAAATTTATTTCCTTGAGTTTACATTGTACAGGCAATAAAATAACAAATGAATATATGAAATAAATAACTCCCACAAACCAATGGAAAACCCAGTATAACAATAATTAAAAATAAGGTGATTAAAAAATCTGGGCCAATAGAGCAAAATGACCTCATTATGCCACATAAGATGTTTGCTTTCCCAAGGTGGCTAAGGATATATATAATTACTTTTTTCATAGATGGTTAATGTTGTTTCCTGTTCATCTATAAATTATTGTTTGCCTCTATTGTGGAGCTGCAGTTAAGGTTGTGATTAAGTGGCAATGCTTTCTGAAAGAACACATGATGCAACTTTCACTTTAGAAATGGAGTATTTGTGTGTAAAAGTCTGCTTAAATCTTATCTGTAACACGAATCAGAAACAGAAATAGTGTTTATAGTTCTGAGAGATGTGTCAGTTTTTTAAAAAGAGAACTAAGCCTTAATTAAAAAGTCAAATATATGATGATATCTTGTTGATTGTTACGTTTTATTTTTTTCATTAAACTGAATTGAAATGAAGTGTATTATTCAAATACTTTTTTGACATCTAAAAAAATGTCTAAAAATAGGAATGGGTTTTGTCATAACTGAACCAAAGGCTTCACACTAGATACAGGTACATATAGAAAAAAGAGATGGTCATAATGTGGACCAAGTGTTTAACTTTGCATATGTAAAGATTCACTACCGCCCTTGATTAGGCACATCGTTCTGGGAAAGGAGCAGAATCATTGTGTTGATTGTGTTGACAATGAGCAGATGTCCAAGGACAAGACCTTAGTATCTATGCTGTCAACTGCTTGGGACATAGTATAACCCCATGCTGACTGCAACCTATTGGCCTAAACTTCCAGCTGCAGGGAATCCATTAAATACCGCTTTAAATCCCTTCATCATTAATCTCCTACAAGCTCTCCAGTCAGAGAGTTCAGAACAACAGGGCTGTAGATATTAAATCCTTGATCTCGCGAGACCTGTGTCTGTGAAGCCTTTTAAAGAGTTTTAATTTTTTTTGTCTGTAGGTTGGAATAAGGCAGACCTGTCAGTGGTCAGAGCAGCACACTAAACACAGCTATTATTATCACTATTATTATCACGTAAAATGGTGTACTACTGCCCCTGCTGTTTCTATAAGTATGAGGTAAAATGCACTGGCCAGATGGCCTTTTATCAAACTTCTAACAACACAATTGTGTAAAATGTCTATATGATGTAGCATTTAGATTTTAGATTTAGATTTAGGCCCAAACCAGTGCTCTTCACAGATTCTTGGTCTTAACCCCACTTTGGGAAGGGGTTATTGTGACACCAGTGCCTGAGGTCACAATGCTCTTGTATCTAAATGTTCAACACCAGTGCCTGAAATCACAATGCTGAATGATCACAAATCCCCCCAACCTTGAAGACATTGTGTGTAAAGGTAGGAGTGGAAGACCTTTAGTTTTATGCACAGAGCCCTGACCTCATGCCCACTAAACACCTTTGAAATAAAGGTGTTCCTTAATATCCAAACAAACGGTTTATATAAAAGCAAGTTTGACATATCAGTCCTGTTTGTGTTTGTAAAATCCAGGATATGCTACTGTGGAGAAGTTGGTCATTTTATTGCACAAGTAGTGGACATGTCTAGATGAAGGCTAAAAGTGAGCAATGAGAGCCTAACCAAGTTCACCACAGCCCCTACATTCTTGCTTTTTTGACAAGAATACACTTGGGTCTTTTATGTCACATGTGATAATCACCACTTATGCCTGTAATGCAGCTTCTCTATCCAGTGTTTGGTGAAACTTTCTACATTTCAAGTCAAGTCAAATCAAGTAAGCTTTTATTGTCGTTTTAACCAAATACAGTTCAGTACACAGTGAAACGAAACGGTGTTCCTCCAGGATTAAAGTGCTACATGCATGTAACATAAATTAACAGAAACAAAATATCTAACTAGGCTAGGCTACAATATACAGTATAAGCTAATATATTGTAGATACATTACATATACAGTGAAATATTTCAAGCCTTTTTGTTTTACTTTAGTTTTTGTTTTAAATTGTTGCCATGAAGTTATGTACATGGTCACTAACAATACTCTCAAATGATTAACAGGCAATAATACATTTCATCTGTCTCATTTTTCCAACTTTCAGCTGTTTAGTCTGACTAGGGCTATTGCCCACTGCATCTGCATCTCCCTCTTCTTGTCTAACTGAAGATGAACCCCACATAGTCTTCTACTATTTTAGAGCATCCACTTCAAGGTGTGACATCATTTTTACTACTACAATTGCTAATTAGATTATTGCATGAATTAATATGTGTGTGTGTGTGTGTGTGTGTGTGTGTGTGTGTGTGTGTGTGTGTGTGTGTGTGTGTGTGTGTGTGTGTGTGTGTGTGTGTGTGTGTGTGTGTGGACAGAGGTAAAGGAGGTAAAGGAAATCTGCTGGTAAATTGGAGATTAATACATGACATGCAAAGTGAATGTGGTCCTGTATGAAGGTTGGTCACCTAGGCTTAAGTCTATTTATAGCTTTTCAGACAACATTTTACATGGTTCTCACACACACGCACACACACACACATGAACATTGGTCCTACACAGATAGAAATACTGTTTTAAGGGTGTTATGAGAGAGGCAAACAGAAAAGAGCCTTATTTTGGATAACTGACTCACAATTTCCTCACCTACACTTATTTCTCCACTTTTGGAGTCTCAGTGTGCTTTAAACCCCATGGGTTCTACATTTCTACAGAGAAATGTCTTCCCACACACACACATATACACAAACAAACAAACACACACACACACACACACACACACACACACACACACACACACACACACACACACACACACACACAATAGCTGAGACTACAGTTCAAAGCTTAGGACAGTAAAAGGCAAGAAAAGCCTTTCACCAATAGGCACATATTGATTTCAGCATTTCTTCAGACACAGTCAAGTCTTCGGGTGGATGAGTGTGTAGAATAAAAAAAAAACACTACTACAAAAAAGAAAGAAACAACAGTGAAAAAAAATAGTTAGACCATCTGACTGAGACTGCTTTTTAAAGTCAAGGCCAATGTAAAGACTGGGCTGCTGTAGGCTGTTAGCTAGATATAAGAGCTGATAGATATTGAACTGAGAGCTCTTGTGGTTGAGCACTGTATATTGAACACTAAGACTTCTTACTGTTCACTCAGGGTCTTTTAATAAGCCGGGTAGGAGGGAGTGCACCGAATACCTGAGACAACGCTATTTAACATGCACTCTCAAAAAAAATCTAAAAATTTTAATTGGACAGAAAGTAGCCAACCTACACACAAACAACAAAGAAGAGTAACATTAGAGTTTATTATATTAGAACATAGTGATAGCCACAGGATTATACAAAGTTGATGATGACCATAAGCCAGAGAGAAGAAGAAAAAAACCTCTACTGTGTATGATTTGCAGTTCATCTCTATTTTGCTTCAAAGAGCATTCACATATCTTTTACATGCATCTTCTTTTAATCTCCTCCACTGCTCTTTCATCTTGTTTTATTTTGCTAAGAGAGAAATGCAGACAAATTTTTGTATTAAAAATGATAGAATGAGCACAATCTATGCATACTCAGGCCTTTGCATTTTCAACTTTGGTTTAGAAGTCCCTCGCACTAAATTTGCAGTAGAAAACAAATCTGAATTAGTTCATGATTTTGAGCTGAGAAAGGAATCAAAGTCTCTTATGTGCTGTATCTGGCAGACATTTACTAGCCAACTGGACTGGAAGGAGCTCATAGCAGGGAATACACTATTCTGCACAACACTGGCCACTGTGGATATCACTGGACTCAGTGTAATACTACTGCACCATGTCTCAGCTCTGTGGCGTATTCCTTAGATAAATTGAGAGAATGCATCAAAGAGGGCTATCACTGAGACTTACAATGTGTCAAGTCGAGTCAAGTAGGCTTTTCATATACAGTTCAGAACACAGTGAAATGAAACAGCATTCCTCCTGAACTAAGGTGCTACATACATACAACATAAATTAACAACATGAATTAACACAAGCCAACTAGCTAATTAAGACACCTAATTAGCTGATTAGCTCAGACAAAAAATATTAACACTATAAATTTACAAAAAACTAAGTACTATCCAAAAAAGACAACATAAAGTGCCTGTGCAAATGTGCAAACAAGAGCAACATGACAAACAACATGACATAGGCCAATACTATGGTAATAAGGTAATGAGTTTCTTTTAATTAGCAACAAAGATATAAAAACAGTCCTTGTGCAATTTGCAGGTAATAAATACAGTTAAACCTTGGATTTCAAGCATAATTTGTCAAGCATAAAATGTCAAAACACTCATATATCAAAACAAATTTCCCTATAAAAAATAAAGGAAACTACAACGATTCATTCCACAACCCAAACTATTCATATAAAGATAATTAATACAAAAATATAAAGTAAAAATAAAACAAATGAATCTGCACTTTAGCTTTGAAAAGAATCCTGACAAAGCAGTGTTTCTGTTAGTGTGTGTGTTTGTGTGTGTGTGAAGGTGGGAGGAGGGGGGGGGGCTTTCATGCGAAAACACACACTATTGTAAACACTACTCTTTCAGGAAACTTCTTTAACAAGGAACCTCTCTAATGACACTCTTGCATGTGCACATACATTAACAGACTCACTGCTCTCTGACAAGTCTCTGCCAAGACTCTGAAAACTTGCTCTTTAACAAGGAACCTCTCTAATGACACTTGCTTTTGCTTTACACACGCGAACACACATGGTCACAATGTGATAAGTACGAGTGACGCATGAGCACTAACAGTGAGCATGGGAGTAGATTACCCATAATCCCGCAGCGCGCGAGAGAGAAGAACCATTGGCTCAGTTGTGAACATGTGACACTCGGCAGGCAAAAAGCATGCGTACTACATGCGTAGGTTGTTGACGAGTGTGTTTCCGCGTGTTTATCAGTTTAGTACCATTTGTTTTTGAGGTGTGGCATTTTGAGTTTATCTGTTTGCATGTTCGTGTGTCTCTGTGTGTGTGTGTGTGTGTGTGTGTGTGTGTGTGTGTGTGTGTGTGTGTGTGTGTGTGTGTGTGTGTGTGTGTGTGTGTGTGTGTGTGAGAGCATGTGCATCAGACCAGTCATTTTTCATTTAGGAGATGGATCGATTGTAAAAAGAAGCTATTAGGTGGTCTGTATGTGAGGGCCCGAATGTTTCAGTACCATTTTCCAAATGGCAGGAGAGGGTAGACTGAGTATGATAGGTGTGTCCACAATGCTGGTGGCTTTGCGAATGCAGAATGTGGTGTAGATGTTTTTAATAGAGGAAAGAGAGACCCTGATGAACTTCTCAGTCCTCACTGTCCACTGTACGGTCTTGTTGAATGAGATGACTGGTGCTGTTCCTGAGCCACACTGACTGAGGCCTTCTGGTCAGAAAGTCCTCCCTCTGTAACTGGATCCTGGACTTTCTGACCAGGAGTTGTTGGAGTTATGCAGTACTGTAAATCAAAACACAAAAATGTTTTATGACATGAATATTATTATCTTTGTCAATTAAACAAAAACCAGATCTGCCTACTGCCCTTGTTATCCACTTGTGACTATCTTTCTTTTAATCATTTAATGTCTTTTAAGTGTAATGTGTTTTGTATCTGCAGAACGTAACGTGCAGCGATGAATCTTAATGTGCAGAAATATGATTGATGTATGAGTGATTTAATGAATTCGGTGTCTGGTCATCAATCTAATTTATAGGAGGTGTACAGGACAAAGCCTCACACACTGGAGGACTTGGAGGCATGGATTCAAGAGGTTCTCAGCAATATCCCAAACAAGCTCCTTCAGAAGATTTCATGCATTCCATCCTCAGCAGTTTGAGGCAACATGGTTGCTTACATTAAGATTTAAAAATTTGCTTTCATTTTCCTATGTAATACCATACATGTACAATTTGTTTCAATGCATAGAAACATGGAATTTATTACCAATGCCTAGTTACTTTTCACCTTTTCACTTTCTATCAGTAGAGTGGTGCAGAGTTTCAGTGCAACAAATGTTATTTCAAACATCAAAACATTTGGAGCTATTAAAATACTAATAAATATATATATATATACATATATATATATATATATATATATATATATATATATATATATATATATATATATTGTTAGGAACCTTCACTAGAGGTCACTGTTTCTGTCTGTCTGTAGTTTTTGTTGGTCGACTCAGTTTCCCAGAAGGCACCTCAGTCAGGTGATGAGTGCTCACCTGAACTGAGGTGGCTCATTAAAGTTTCAATAAGTAGCAGTTTGTCTGGGAAACTGGGTCGAGCATTGTTTGTTTGTTGGTTTGTTTATATATCCTTCCATTTATATATCCTATCCGTCATGTGGGCATTCCTTTTTGTTTGGTTTTTGTTTCTTTAAGTTTATATTTGGTTTATGTTTTGTAACCTTTGTTTTCAAGAGGGCTCTTAGTTTTCTTTAGATTCCTTGTGTTTGTGGATTCATGGAGCTGTCCTGTTTCATGTTTAGTTAGGCAGTGTCTCCTCTTGTGTAAGTACTGTTCTGTGAGTCCCTAGTGTCTGTCTTCTGGTTTAATCCTTTGTGTGTAGCTTCCCTTGTATGTGTAGCCACATCAGGGCTTAGCCGCTAGCAGGGTTAGCCGCTAGTAGGCCTTGACGGCTAGTAGGGTTAGCCCCTAGTAGGGTTAGCCTCCAGTAGGCTAGCCTCTAGTGGGATTGACCTGCTAGTGGTTCTGGTTGCTAGTAGGTTAGCCGCTAGTTTGGTATAGCCTCATGTGTGCCTTCCCTTTTGTGTTCCAGTTCCAGTCCCCTAGATGAGTACTAACCTGGTTAGCCACTAATCCAATTAGCTACTAACCTGGTTAGGTCAGCATCCAGTGTCTCCATATTCCATGTAGCTACTAACCTCACTAACCACTAACCCATCCGGTCTCTAGTCTCTGTTGCCCCTAGCCCTGTCTCTCCAGTCCAGCCCTGTCTCTCCAGTCCAGCCCTGGTTCTCCAGTCCAGCCCTGTCTCTAGTTCCCGCCACGTCCTGTCCAGCCTTGTCTCTAGTTCCCCTATGTGTCTTTGGTTAGCTCCAGCTCCATGTTTCCTTATGCCAGTTTCCCGTGTCGGCTCCTGGTTCCCGTGTCGGCTCCTGGTTCCCCTGTGTTCAGCTCCTGGTTCCCTGTGTCTGTTTAAAGAGCCCTAGTTATAGTTTGAGTTTGTGGTTTTGGTTTCTTTGTTTGTTTGTCTATTTTTGAGTTTGTTTAAATAAAGACTCTCTGTGTCAACAACCCCTCTGCCTTCATGCCTACCATATATGCCCACGGCAACTACATCAGCCGGTCTAGCCAGCCACTACCACCACCTAGACCATGATATATATATATATATATATATATATATATATATATATATATATATATATATATATATATATATATATACATACACACACACACACACACATGTATATTACAACATGGGGATTTTTGGTGAAGCCATTCCATACCAGTTATGATTGCCCTTGCACCAGTTCGGGAAGCAGTGGTCCACACTCTTGCTGGTGCCAGGATGCATCTTCACCCAGACACTGAAAATTAAGGATGTTTTTTTTTTCTTTTTTCACAAGTTTCCCAATTTCCTTTTTAATTTGCAGAAACAAATCATGTTATTAAAATGCATCTCTTTATAGTCCACAAATTTTGAGGAATAGAGGGATGTGGTTGTCTGTTGAACTGAGTATCTGAGTACCTTGCAGAACAGGATGAAGAACTCTTCCATGGTTTTTAATTGGCTCCAACATACTAAAAAATTTTCGATCTTGATGTTAATAGTGAAATGCTGGGATAACGTAGCAGGCCATTATCTAGATAAATAAAGGTAGTCTTTTACTCTCATCACTGTGTTCTATTATTCTGCTCAATCAAAAGCCCCGGTTTAACTTGAACGCCCCTTGTGTTTTGTCACTTATTTGTATTGAAGTGCTAATTAATAAAAATCATATGCTTTGTTTCTTTAATTTTACATGCCGGATGAATATGAGGGCCACACAGATATGAAGATGCTTGTGCTCCATAACCCCACAGATGAAGAGGATGCAGTTCAGTTGCTGAATGGGTGTGGAAACAAAGCCAAGGCATGTATGCTGTTGATGCAATTGATCTATGCCCTCAATCCTGAGTATCTCAAAAAGCTCAAGTACAATTTACAAGTACAAGTATTTCAGAAATTGTTTTTGGAGCTTGATGGAGCAAAACTTCTCAAGAATGTCCACAGGCTCAAAAGTAAGCTAATGGAATTATCTGTTTGTATCCAAGTTCAGGCACAGACTGACTATTTATGTGCTTTATTTTTTGTTTCTTTAGGGAGATTTTTTTTATGAGCTCTGTGCAATTGGAACAGAGAATGGACAATATGGAAAAATATATGGAAAAATACGGATTATATGGAAAAATAGCAAAAACAATCAAGTGTAAATTTACACTGTATCAAAACAATTTTGAGAGATTATAATTTTGTTTGATTATTATTCGTCATAACTGTTAAAGTTAGTTCCTCTTCATTCAAAATATGGGATGAAATGTACTTTTAAAAATAATTGAAAATTGTTGTTTGTTGTTAATTAATAATAGTGTAAAAATTAAGGGGTGTTACAATATCTTTCTGAATAACACTGTTACATACAACAATTTTTGGTTTTGTTCAAGTTGCTTCTTGTCAGTGTGTGTGGGGGGTGTTTAAATTCTTAAAGGGCCTGGAATTGGGGTGCCATGTTTGGAAGAACAGGAAAGCTGGTTGACATTCTTCGAAAGTATGAGAAAACAGAATGATGTTCCTAGTAAAAGTTGATGGCATGTTGATGTTCTTAGGAGAGATTGGATGAATAGTTACATTCCTAGGAGAAAAAGGAGGCTCTGTGACATTCTCATGAGGTCTTGAAGGCAGAATGATGTTTTTCAGTGGATTAGGTTTCTGGGTAAAAATCCCCATAAGAAAGTCAGAGGCTGGAATGGCCTGGACTCTGGAAAACTCCTTCTTATTCTCTGCGTTAGAGATCTGTCAGAGGCTACCCTGTTGACCCCAGGCAAGAGCCTGGCTAAGGAGCACGTTTCTTTGGCTTCCGACACTTGCTTGAAAAAGGCTACCTTCTTGGCCGCTGAGGAGGACCGTCAAATCACTGACTTGCTTTTAGATGTCCTCCACCAATCTGTTGGCCTTCCCATAGCTGCCAGTAGATCTCCTACATATCATCTTGCTAAGCCCAAAGGATTCTCCAAAAGTCAGCTGCAACCGCTGTCTGATATCACATTGTGTCAGGATATGGAAGAGACATAGGTGCAGATATGTCTTTAAATCGAAGTTTTATAGTTTATTTGTCAGCCATCAGAAAAAGCTTAGAATTAGTCAAGCTTTGCAGTATATGTAGAATGGTCCCATCTTAAAGGTTTACCAAGGAAAACTTCCTGATCCATGGAGGCTGCCATGCCTGGGGAGAATCACAAAGTTAGTGGACACTAAAACTAATTCAACTGTTGGGCTTTAAAATACCATAATCTATCAGTCAGAAAATGGACACAACTATTCTATTCGACAGCTGCAGTCTAGCAGGAATAATGCCAAGCATCAGCATCCGTTTGGAAATTCCTCTTCTCCCTCAATTCTCACCATCTGCTGAAAAGAGCAGCAATATACATTCTTGATTTTAATTAAATGTATTGGGTTTTCGTACTTTTCTTCAAAGCCCATTTTTTCTTGCCCTGCAGCCACAGCAAAATGAGACAGCCATAGCAAAATGCAACCCATAGCACATGTCTAAAGCCTGAAAAAAATTAGCAGAATTGAAGCCATAGAGACAGCTGAAGCCTTATAAGAGAAAAGGAGCTGAAGTCATAGCAGATGTCTGAAGCCTGACAAGAGCAGTAGAACTAAAGCCATAGTGATGTCTTAAGTCTTCACATATGGATTAACAGCTGTATGCTCCCATCCCTGACCCTGGCTTTCTCTGATTGGTTAGAAGGTTGAGCATCCATTCAAAACATTTAGGTGGGAATTTCTCTGTACTGCTGCCAGCAGTTTGATGAGTCTGTGTTAGAGAAGCCTTGAACAACAACTCTTCACATTAAGATAAGTTTGGGGGAATATTTATGGTAAAATATATTTGCCAAAATGTCACACACTGTATCTTTAACTTTGCAGCAGTAATTATAATGTAATTAAAACACGGTTGTCCTTCTTTTAGTTTTTTTCAGTATTTTAGTATAGTGACACCTCTCTCTATCTCTCTCTCTTTTGCTCTCTCTCTCTCTCTCTCTCTCTCTCTCTCACATACACACATGCATACACACACACACAGTGGCAAAGCACTTTCAAAATAAATGTTACATAAACATCTCACCAAAACACAAACATGTGTGCAATATTTCTCTGTTAAATCATGATATATAGATATACTGTTAATAATATTGCTCTCAGATCACACTGAGGGCCCGCCATACAGTCCCTGTGAATGAGCCATCGTTGCTATAGAAACAATATTGTATTAGAACATGTACATTTATTAAAAAACTATCATTTATGTTACCGGTAGAACTACAATCTGGGCAATACTTTCAAAATTTTCAAAATTCTAATTTTATTTGTCACATACACAATCCTACACAGTACGATATGCAGTGAAATGCTTAGGCAACTGCCCTGACCTAAGAGAATAAAATTAAATAAAATATAAAATATAAAATATAAAATATAAAATGTCAAATGTAAGAATATAAAATATAAAAAGTAAGTAAGTAAAAAATTGTAATTGCACAAGTGGAAATAAAAATATTGAATATGCAAATATGCAGTAAAGTGACATGTTAAATGTTAAAGTGGCTTGTGTGCATATTTAAGTGACTTGTGTGCATACTACCCATGAGTGAGCAGGTGTGCAGTGAGCAAATGTCCTGAATGTCCAGAGTGTCCAGAGTGAGTGCAGAAGCATGTGTGGGTGTGCAAAATGGATCAGTACTGTGTGTTGTACTGATTAAGAGACCGTATCTTGAGATTATAATATCACTTTACCAATTAGATGTTTTTATCTGCTTTTACTTTACAACCGTGTACATTTGTAGAATATTGTTATCCATTTCTCTATTACTGTACTGTGGACACATACAAATACCTCAGACCACAAAGGTATACACTATATCAGGGGTTCTCAAATGTAATATTCGAAGGTCCGGATCTGATCTCTGTTCAAGATCAAAGGTCCGGAAAGTTTGGTGATATGCAAATGACTTTTATTAAACTTACAAGCAGCGTACATTTCTGTTTAAAGCAGTCTGAGACAGAATACATTCAAAACTAGTCATGTCACTGTTTGACTGCAATCAGGTGCTTTTACTAAGGCAACTCTAACATTATATCAACTTACATTCAAGTGTCAGGAAGATTTAAAATACATCCATGTTTGGAAGGACAGGGAAGCTGGTTGACATTCTTCGAAAGTATGAGAAAACAGGATGATGTTCCTAGTAGAAGTTGATGGCATGTTGATGTTCTTAGGAGAGATTGGATGAATGGTGACATTCTTAGGAGAACAAGGAGGCTCTGTGACATTCTCATGAGGAATAGGAGGCAGAGTGATGTTCTTCAGTGGAAAAATCCCCTTAAGAAAGACAGTGGCTAGAATGGCCTGGACTCTGGAAATCTCCTTCTTATTCTCTGCCGCAGAGATCTGCCAGAGGCTACCCCGTCAACCCCAGGCAAGAGCCTGGCTAAAGAGCACGTTTCTTTGGCTTCCAACACTGGCTTGGGAAAAAGGCTACCTTCTTGGCCTCTGAGGAGGACTGTCAAATCACTGACTTGCTTTGGTGGATACACAAAAAATGATTTTGTTTTTTATAAATTAAAAATGTTTTCATTTTATTAGAGGAATGCCTGACATCATTTAGTTGACATCAGTGCAGATGTCCTCTACCACTCTGTTGGCCTTCCCATACCTGCCAGTAGATCTCCTACATATCCTCTTGCTAAGCCCAAAGCATTCTCCAAAAGTCAGCTGCATCCGCTGTCTGATATCACATTGTGTCAGGATATGGAAGAAACATGGGTGCAGGTGCAGATATGTCTTTAGAATGAAGTTTGAGCAAGTTATTGCTAAATGAATTGCACTGTTTGCCTTCCCAGTGAACATCTGGACGTTTGATGGTTGAAAAAATAGTTCCAAAATGAAAGCTGAACGGACATGTTTGACATTATCTGATTCACAATAGCTGTCATAAACGGTCATCAATCGTCCAAATTTTTGCTTGGTGGGTATATATTGTACAACACTTAGCTAAAAGTCAGAGTAACAGGAAAACATGTAACCCCTGACAACTGTAGACATGAACAAATGTATCTGAATGGATTTTTAGGAAATGTTCTGTCACATATTTTTTTACCAATTAATGCCATAATTGGTAAAAATCTTTATCATTAATGCTGCCCTATTGTGACCGGTTTTGGCCAGGGACACAATGTCGCTGTCGGACCAATGTTTTCTGGGTTATTACAAAGTTTACTGGCATTTTAGAACAAATTATAACTACAAGAGAAAAATATTAATTGTGTGATTTTCATGCCGAAACAAACTAAATAAGCAAAGTGCATTTATTTTGATGCCTGCATAAACCGATTTAAAAAAAAAAATGACATTAAAGAATAACATAAGACACTGTAATGTTGTTACTTTTATGCCAGCTCCCCTTCCTGACACAACTATCCCATTTTATCCAGGCTTGGAATCCGCACAGCATCCAGTGGTTGGGGTTTGGGCTTTGGGTGGGAATTGAACCCAGGCTTTCCGCAAGGTAGTCACAGGCCAGGAATGCCGTAACAATCTCCAGATAGACTATAAAACTAAAATTTATTAATATGTATATCATATTTTTTATTTTAAAGCATACACTTTATTACATTATTACAAATTATCTTATGTCTAATTTGAGACATGGGCTGGGTCCAGACGAAGTCCAGACTTTGAGAAGCCTTACACTATACTGTATGGTTAAAGGGTTTTTTTTTTTTTTTTATCTGACCATCATATGCATATTTTTACCTTCCACAATCGGTTTCCCAAAAACTCTAGTGGAAGGTCTTACCTAGAGGGTAGAGGCTGTCATAACAGCAAAAGTGGGTTTAAATCTGGATGTTCACCAAGCACATACTGTAGGTGTATCATTGGGTATATAGTGTATTAGGAGGAAGACGTCCAGTAGGATATGTAGGTTATGGCTTTATTATTGGGAATTAATGCCAGTATAGTCAGTACATAAGCAGTAGTTAGTATTAGAGAGATATATAGCTACAGTATATAGCTAGTAGTTCTACGGGGGAGATATAAGACTCAATATTTACTGCTTAAGTTCAATCAATGATCTCTCACTAACACTGAAATTACCTAGTAATTCTTAACAGTTACAGGAGGTAACATTTTAAAATAATTATTTTTTTGCGTGTATGATTTTTACATGTGCTGGGTTAATCATAGCTGCATGTTCCAAATTCAAATCGCTTGCTTCATCCTTTTAGTGTTATAACTTAACATGCAGGAAGTTGCATGTAAAAAAGAAACCATTTGCTAGCTTTCTATTTTTGATACTTGAGTTGATAGGCTTAGTGGAGAATAGATGGCAGTGAAGCATAGCAGAATTTCAGTGAGCCTTTGGAAAGTAAGCGCACACACACACACACACACACACTATAACCCATGCTGTGACTGGCTCTTGCTGAGATCTGAGCTCTTCTAAGCTGAGGCCATCTCCCCGCTATACTCACACCTCCAATATGCAGCAAGAATAATTTTCAATTTCCTTATGCCTGTCTTGCTCTGTTTGGCACTATCCATTGCTATTCCTTATTGAAGTCTGAGACAAAAGGAAACCGTTCACTCTCCAACAACACCAAACCCACACACACACACTTTTACATACTTTTCACCTACTGTATGTCCTTTTCTGCATCTCTTTTTCAACCAGTAAAGGTGGTAAAGGCAGGTAGTGTGCATAATTCCATGTTTTCTATTCGACTTTATTTTGCAGGTAGTAACATTCTTTGCAATATGTGTGTATGCGAATCTGTGTCTTTGAAGAGATGTAGCCATTTAAAGATCTTTCTCCATCTTACAAGTCAATATAATAACCCTTACAATTGGCAATTAAAAGGAGATTAAATGTTATAAATGTTTTTTTGCCATCTGTGACTTTCCTTTGAAAATGCTTAATTGTTTATCACATACATTAAATAACAAAATCTGAAGATAAGTTAAATTTAATAGCATAATTTTTCAGAAATTCCAGTCCAGTGTTACAGTTCAATACTCTCCCTGAATGCACTATGTATTATCAGATAGATTACCAGTCTGAATCGCTCAACAGGAGAGGAATAAACTATGATGCAGCATAATATTATAGGAATATAATCAATGGCGCAGTGCTCTTATTCCCCTTACACAGAAACCTGCCAATGATTGTATAGTCACATTTAATGTTAATGAATGACATAATTTGTCTTTTACTTATCTTACAGCAACAGTAAGCAACAGTTCACTCACCAGGCTTTCTTTTCCTCTTTCCTGAAGGTAATAAGATAACAGACTGCTTGCCACGTTGCCCAGAAACCACAAAATACAAACTTCTCTGCCTTGAAGACTTGAAGTGTTGCAGAGTGTGTCAAAGCACTCAGTCTATAAATATAAAATAATACAAAAACCATATCAACCATATCAATAATTTAAAAAAATTCTTTGTTAAATTACATTTAAATTAGACTTATACTACATAAAGCATCTGACAATTCCCCACCAATCAACCACACCTTTACAGAAAACATTAAGCCCAATATTGTGTAGGTTTCCCCTTATGCCACCAAGGCAGCTATGGCCCTTTAGGACATGACTCCAAGACCTCTGAGCGTGTGCTGTGGTGTCTGGTACCAGAATGTTGGAAGTGGACCCTTTGGGTACCATGGGGTGTGGTATCTGTGGGTTGAAATTGTTTGTCCAGCACATCCCATGAATGTTCATTTGGATTGGGATCTGGGGAGTATGGAGTCTTGGGCTCTTTACCTGCTTGACGCCGTAAACAGCAGGCTACAGTGCGCTGGGTGTTCTCATATCTTTCAAATGTGGCTAGCATTGACATTTTCGCTGATTAGTGCTACATTGGCTTTTCCATGGGCTCAGATCAGATGGGCTGGCCTTTGGTCCCCACAGTAATGGGTGGGCCTTGGTGCCCATTATCCTCACTAGTTTACTGATATATAATTGATAATCAGTGTTAGTATTAATAAATGATATGTGGTATTAATGTTATAGTTGATGAATGAGCAATGAATATAAACTTACACATTTAAATAGAACATCTGTCCAAACTGAATGAAGAATTCTAAACAGCTATCGTATAACAATGATCTAATCAGAAAAATATCCTTTAGCTGTCATTTAACTCTATATAACATTTACAATATGTGAAAACCAAATTTCTCAGAATGAGACATCTGATTGAGGATCAGGTTTTACCACCATGGAAAATATTATGTTACATACACTATATTGTACCACTGGCTGACAGGTGATTAGCCAGTTGGCATGTCTGCGGGAGCAGTGTAACGATCTTCCCTGTCAAATTTCAGTCTTGTTTCTGTCTTCTTGCTCAAGTTGTCATGTTGCAAAATAGCATGTTTCCAAGTACTGTAGCCTAAAACTTTTACCTATGCAAGTTTGACTGAACTTGTATATTTTCAGCTTGTATTCAAAGTGCCTTTCTCTCCTCTCATTAGTTCTTTACAAATTACTTTCCAATTAGTATCATTGTTAAGGTTGGAGGTAGGAAGCCCAGACCAGAATAACTGCAGTTTTACTTTTTAAATAAATAAGTCTGTTGTTGTTTTTTAAATGTGTTTTTTTTTTTTTTGCTTTTGTAAAAAAAAATGTTGTAGGTTTATATATTAATTTTTAACATTACTTTTAATTCCCCCCCCCTTTTCATGGTGTATATATAGATATATTTGGTATATATATTGTAACATGGCCACCCGCGTGAAGGGCAAATCTGCAGATTTATATACAGGCAGAGCAGCGGATGGCCATGGTTGCTAGACAACCCCACCATGTTGCCAATCAGAGGAGACGCATTACACCTGTCCAGCAGGTTATTTAAACCCCCAGAAACCAGCACACTATGTGCGAACATTAGATAGCACCAGATATTAGAGCGTTGGTCTGGTATAGTGGAAAAGGTAGAGAAAAGAGAAAGAAAAGATAAAGAAAAAAGAAGTGACAAGATAAAGAAAAGAGAAGAGAAAAGAAAAGTGAAAATTAAAAAAGAGACCTAAAAAGACAGGAGAACAGTCGGAAGTGAGGTGGCATGGGCAGACATAAGCACCCCTCCCATCATAGTAACACATACCCCTTTCTGAACCGAAGAAAGTTAATAAGAGCGATGTATAAGCACCCTTACCTGCATCATACCTAACAATCATCCTTGGCCAAAAAATAAACACCCCATGTCCCAACGCTCCCCTCTAGGTCCTGCATTGGGGCTCCCACACTTAACAACAAACTTAGTGGCGCCATACATACTGTAAGCGCCCCCTCATAACATATACTATATATATATGATATGTAATATAATCACAGGCTAGTTTTATGCAAATTGATTGCTTATTTAAAGAAAAAGAAAAACATGGCAAACAAAACCATACACCAAGGGAGATATCCAAATTTATACAAATGTGCAACAGGTAAGAAGATTCCCAAACAGACTAAATCCAAAGACAATGTAAAGTGCCAAAATACCAAAATGTAGAAAAGAGACCATTACAACAAATATCAGACAATAAAGCAAAAGAGAGGATTAGAAAAGAACAGACAGTCCAATTTACACACGTGGACAAAATTGTTGGTACCCTTCGGTCAATGAAAGAAAAACTCACAATGGTCACAGAAATAACTTTAATCTGACAAAAGTAATAATAAATAAGGTTTCTATGAATGTTAATCAATGAACGTCAGACATTGCTTTTCAACCATGCTTCAACAGAATTATTTAAAAAAAATGAACTTATGGAACAGGCCTGGACAAAAATGATGGTACCCCTAACTTAATAGTTTGTTGCACAACCTTTTGAGGCAATCACTGCAATCAAACGATTCCTGTAACTGTCAATGAGACTTCTGCATCTCTCTGCAGGTATTTTGGCCCACTCCTCATGAGCAAGCTGCTCCAGTTGTTTCTGGTTTGAAGGGTGCCTTTTCCAGACAGCATGTTTCAGCTCCTTCCAAAGATGCTCAATAGGATTGAGGTCAGGGCTCATAGAAGGCCACTTTAGAATAGTCCAATGTTTTCCTCTTAGCCATTCTTGGGTGTTTTTAGCTGTGTGTTTTGGGTCATTGTCCTGTTGCAAGACCCATGACCTGCGACTGAGACCCAGCTTTCTGACACTGGCCAGCACATTTCTCTCTAGAATCCCTTGATAGTCTTGAGATTTCATTGTACCCTGCACAGATTCAAGACACCCTGTGCCAGATGCAGCAAAGCAGCCCCAAGAACAAGCCCCAAGCCTCCTTGTTTCACAGTAGGGACAGTGTTCTTCCATTGATATGCTTCATTTTTCCGTCTGTGAACATAGAGCTGATGTGCCTTGGCAGAATGTTCCATTTTGGTCTCATCTGGCCATAGGACATTCTCCCAGAAGCTTTGTGGCTTGTCAACATGTAGTTTGGCATATTCCAGTCTGGCTTTTTTATGATTTGTTTTCAACAATGGTGTCCTCCTTGGTAATTTCCCATGTAGTCCACTTTGTCTCAAACAACGACGGATGGTGCGATCTGACACTGATGTTCCTTGAGCATGAAGAGCATGATGAACCTTGGATCTCTTTAGAAGTTTTTCTGGGCTCTTTTGTTACCATTCAGATTATCCGTCTCTTTGATTTGTCTTCAATTTTCCTCCTGCGGCCACTTCCAGGGAGTTTGGCTACAGTCCCATGGATCTTAAATTTCTGAATAATATGTGCAACTGTAGTCACAGGAACATCTAGCTGCTTGGAAATGGTCTTATAGCCTTTACCTTTAACATGCTTGTCTATAATTTTCTTTCGAATCTCCTGAGACAACTCTTTCCTTCACTTCCTCTGGTCCATGTTGAATGTGGTACATACCATGTCACCAAACAACACAGTGACTACCTGGAGCCCTATATATAGGCCCACTGACTGATTACAAGATTGTAGACACTTGTGATGCTAATTAGTGGACACACCTTGAATTAACATGTCCCTTTGGTCACATTATTTTCAGTATTTTCTAGGGGTACCATCATTTTTGTCCAGGCCTGTTCCATGAGTTTATTTTTTTTAAATAATTCTGTTGAAGCATGGTTGAAAAGCAATGTCTGACTTTCATTGGTTAACATTCATAGAATTGTTTTAAATTATTACTTTTGTCAGATTAAAGTTATTTATGTGACCATTCTGAGTTTTTCTTTCATTGACCGAAGGGTACCAACAATTTTGTCCACGTGTGTATATAAAATTACGCTGATTGCTACAACTCTACCCAGAGTGACTTATGTTTGTCTCATTAGTCATATGAGCATTTGAGGATTTAGTTTCTTATCAATTGTATCTTAGTGGTGTTGGGGTCCAAACCTGGTGCCATCCTATCAGTAGTCCAATGACTTGAACTGCACTTCCCTTGCCCCTTTGTATTTGTTTGTGTAACAAGACACTTGACCAATATTTGTGGGAAATCCTGTTTGTTTGTTCCAATGTTTCAGTGAGAATGGGAATATTATTCTGTGACAGGAACTCAATTATCAAAAAATCCCATTTAGTGCAGTACAATACAACACTCATGCACCACAACATACAAGCACCATCAGGCTGATATCTGAAAAGGTGGAAGGGGCAGAGAGAAGGGCAGGTTGTTCATACATGATAAATCAAGAGAACTCTATGTTAAAATATAACACATATATATATATATATATATATATATATATATATATATATATATATATATATATATATATATATATATATATATATATATATATAACATTCCCTAATACATACCATGATCCCAAACATAAAGCTTGAATTAAGAATGAATTTGGACCTGAATGAATGTCTGTGACTTCCATTTTTCTGAAAACATTAATAAAGCTTTTTTAAAAACACTTTGAGCAGGAAGAGCACTGCAATATATAAGCACAGGTGTGTTTATTGAGCAGATCACATATGATGCTGCCAAAACAACAGTTGAACTCATGAACACCAGTGAAATTTTCAAACTGCAATCTATTCTAAATTCAACCACAATGTCATTTATAGCATTTCAACTACACTATCTAAAACTGTTTTTTATTGGATTACCGGATCAGACCCCTGAAAAAGTTATTGGCTATTCATACTGTATGTGCCTATAGATAAGCGTGATTGATGTTGACTTTTTTTTCTGCCAGACCTAAAAGTACCCAAAATTATAATAACTTGCCCATAAATCCACTGTAAGGTTGAAATACTCTTAACATCAGGCTGTAGGTACTTTGTAATTTGCCAAACCCCTTAGAGGGGCATAAATCAGCTGTGACAATGCTTTTGACAGCAAGCATGTGCATTATTCATAGAGGCTACAGAACAGATGCATGCCTAAAGCTGTGTTTAACACCATGCATGTTAAGTAAACAACTCACAGAGGCAGGCTTCCAACAGTGTCTTTCTGCTATACCGATAATATTGATGACTAGCTCTTATATTCCACAATAGACTATCTATCTGTCTGTCTATCTATCTATTGCAAATATAAAATAGTGATAGAAACCATTACAACACTCATGGATGTTACATCAGAATCATTAAATTAAACACTTATTTTTAAATCAAATACAAGAAAATATATATATACACACGTGGACAAAATTGCTGGTACCCTTCGGTCAATGAAAAAAAAACTCACAATGGTCACAGAAATAACTTTAATCTGACAAAAGTAATAATTTAAAAAAATTCTATTAATGTTAACCAATGAAAGTCAGACATTGCTTTTCAACCATGCTTCAACAGAATTATTTAAAATAATAAACTCATGGAACAGGCCTGGACAAAAATGATGGTACCCCTAGAAAATACTGAAAATAATGTGACCAAAGGGACATGTTAATTCAAGGTGTGTCCACTAATTAGCATCACAGGTGTCTACAATCTTGTAATCAGTCAGTGGGCCTATATATAGGCTCCAGGTAGTCACTGTGTTGTTTGGTGACATGGTATGTACCACACTCAACATGGACCAGAGGAAGCGAAGGAAAGAGTTGTCTCAGGAGATTTGAAAGAAAATTATAGATAAGCATGTTAAAGGTAAAGGCTATAAGACCATTTCCAAGCAGCTAGATGTTCCTGTGACTACAGTTGCACATATTATTCAGAAATTTAAGATCCATGGGACTGTAGCCAACCTCCCTGGATGTGGCCGCAGGAGGAAAATTGATGACAAATCAAAGAGACGGATAATCCGAATGGTAATAAAAGAGCCCAGAAAGACTTCTAAAGAGATCCAAGGTGAACTTCATGCTCAAGGAACATCAGTGTCGGATCGCACCATCCGTCGTTGTTTGAGCCAAAGTGGACTACATGGGAGACGACCAAGGAGGACACCATTGTTGAAAACAAATCATAAAAAAGCCAGACTGGAATATTCCAAACTAGCCACAAAGCTTCTGGGAGAATGTTCTATGGACAGATGAGACAAAAATGGAACTTTTTGCCAAGGCACATCAGCTCTATGTTCACAGATGGAAAAATGAAGCATATCAAGAAAAGAACACTGTCCCTACTGTGAAACATGGAGGAGGCTCTGTTATGTTCTGGGGCTGCTTTGCTGCATCTGGCACAGGGTGTCTTGAATCTGTGCAGGGTACAATGAAATCTCAAGACTATCAAGGGATTCTAGAGAGAAATGTGCAGGCCAGTGTCAGAAAGCTGGGTCTCAGTCGCAGGTCATGGGTCTTGCAACAGGACAATGACCCCAAACACACAGCTAAAAACACCCAAGAATGGCTAAGAGGAAAACATTGGACTATTCTAAAGTGGCCTTCTATGAGCCCTGACCTCAATCCTATTGAGCATCTTTGGAAGGAGCTGAAACATGCTGTCTGGAAAAGGCACCCTTCAAACCGGAAACATCTGGAGCAGCTTGCTCATGAGGAGTGGGCCAAAATACCTGCAGAGAGGTGCAGAAGTCTCATTGACAGTTACAGGAATCGTTTGATTGCAGTGATTGCCTCAAAGGGTTGTGCAACAAACTATTAAGTTAGGGGTACCATCATTTTTGTCCAGGCCTGTTCCATGAGTTCATTTTTTTTATAATTCCGTTGAAGCATGGTTGAAAAGAAATGTCTGACTTTCATTGGTTAACATTCATAGAATTCTTATTTATTATTACTTTTGTCAGATTACAGTTATTTCTGTGACCATTGTGAGTTTTTCTTTCATTGACTGAAGGGTACCAACAATTTTGTCCACGTGTGTATATATATTTTTTACTATTTCCTCAATTACTTTCTGTTTCACCTTTTCTCTCTCTCTGGCATTGTTTTTCTCACCTACAGAACTGTTCTCTCCTTCTTTACCACTGAAAAAATGCACACATACGCATAAATACATACATATATAGAGTATGTACATAAAGTACATACATACATACACACATACTACTGGCCTGGTGTGTTCATGTTCCCCCCCACCCCCACATCACATCACCTATGTGTTATCAAGACAGTATTCATTGGTGTGCAATACAAAATGGTGATACCCTATGAGACACACGTACATATCTATTCACTAGAATCATGTGTATGCAGCATATGCAGCATTTAGCAGATCCCTTTATCCACAGCGACTTTCAGAAATGCCTTCTATTCTCCATTAAAACAAAGTAAAATAGGTCAGTGACTAAGACTACTATCAAGCTTATTCAGCTGGGGCTTGTGTGGTCCTGTAAAGCCAAGAGCTATGCCATCCAGACTCTTGTATTCCTGATAGCGTCACACAAGGCAGATAGATCTCAGTGGAGGATCCAGACTAAGTTTGAGCCAACAGGCAGATGGGCTGGCTGAAAGGCAGAATCTAAAAGACTAAGTCTCCGGCAGCCTGTTGCAGCTTTAGACACTGCCAGTCTTTAGTCTTCTTGAACCAAAGCAGATGGGATCCGGGTGAAGTGTGTGTGTTTACTCATTGCACCAGGAGGTCCACCTTAACAAAATCAACAGCAAAATTGCCTTTCCCCTGTCTTCAAGCCTAAAAGCAATGATGCACCGGCAGGAGAAGCAGACATAGTCTGTCTGAAGCCTCTAGTCCAAAAACCACACATTGGTGGCAGGTGAATGCTAGAAGTTCTTCCCATGAAAGTGTCGCTGCTTTATGAATATATAGGACTCAATTGTTAATCAGTTCAGGACAGGGGAGTATCTTAATGCCATAGAGGTAAAATACATTGAGAGCAAGTTGGTCACATGATCATGTTCTTTTGTGGAGAGTCTGTGCTATTACCAAAACAGGAATTGTCTGCATTTGTGAAATGAGCAATTGTACAATAGCTCTGTAATATAACTTGCTATAACCGTTGGACATTCTATTCAAATTTGTAGACTTATATCTAACTAAACTTGTACCCCAGATGCAGCCACAGAGCTCATAATTTTTCATTGAATCATTTTCAAAGTCTCCCGGTAAAAGTCTTAATTTATTCAATTTATTCAATATTCAATCAAAAAAAATTCCTATTCTTTATTCATTCGTCTTTGGTGCACACTTCTAGGTATCCTGTGTTCTGGCCCTCATTGTAAACAAAGGTCTATAAAACAGTATACATTAACTATGACTATTAGTGCAGGTTTGTAGCTGTTGTAATAAAAAATATAACGCATTTTTTAAATAATATGTACATTGCTGACTGTCTAATATACACATAGATGTCATACTGATAACACCACTATGGGATAAGCTGTATAACAGACAAATGCTAAAATGTGTTCTCTCTAGGTAATTTAACTCTCTGCCTGTCTTTCTTTGAGTTTGTAGAGAAGATGGTGCTCCAAAGTGCAGCAGCAATCTATGAAAAAATTCTAAGATGACACAAGAAATGTTAATTTTAAACTCAAAAGTAGGGCTGTCTGACTTTCATGGACCATTTGAATCACAGAGCAAAAGCCAGTTAAAGGATTCTAAGATGGTTTGCTGAATCAGCATTAAAGCATAAGAATGGCATTAATGACTCCTGGTTATGTGTCAGTACGATAACGATGACAGATGAATGTAGAACACATTTTCTTCTTCTGCACATGAAAATTAATATAGTCTTGATAAAAAAAAATGACAAGGAAAGTACTATGTCATAAATCTAGTCTAGGGCAACCGCAATTCCTGGCACACCGCTTGGAAACCATGTTCGTACATGTTCAGGACAGGTGGGTTTGTGTCTTTATGTGAAAATCTCTCTATTCAAAATCATGGTCGGTTTACCTGGCCTTTAAAAGGCCGAGATCAGCAATGATATTTCATAGGTTTCAGTTTGATTATAGGCACATCACTTTTGGAGTCCATCAAAAGAGCGAATGTGGAATGAATCAACTGAACTGAATGGAAAGATTGAATAGCATTGCACTTATGAATGACAGCTGCTACACAAGGCATATATATTCGATTCACTCTCTGTTATCTCATTCTGTGGATAAGTATTGACAGCTTCCTGTTAAAAATAAGAAAAGTATGTAATCCTTACCCCAATTTATTGATGCATGAAGCCAAGGTTGCATTTGATTGACACTAAGAGATAGATAAAAGATAATAAAAAAGACAAGTAGATATGCAGAGAAGTAGAGAGGGAAAGAGAGAGAGAGGCAAAAATGACTCATTTATGAGGTTTGAGAATTGGCTTTAGGGTTGAAGTCCACTGAAAGAGAAACTCACACTAAAAGAGAAATCAGAACTGCGCCAATAGTTAATGCACTGCAACCAGCATGACAGAAAAAAACAGATATACAGGCTGTGAAAAACATACCATGAAATGATGCATGACAGGAAACTATTTCCACCTGATTACAAGTTGTACAGAAACTAAAAACTTGCTGGGATGAATGTGTCGTTTCATTAAACTATACTAACATTAAATAAAAGTGAATAAACTGAATTAAAATGAGAGTTCTAATATAGTTGGTAAGAAATTATTTATATAAATTATGAGCATGCTATTTATCCACAAATAATGCTTCATAAATTTGCTAATTAAAATTATTTACCCAAAAGCATTTGTGAGAACAAGGCCCGAGGGAGGCCAACAAGTTTGCCAGCTATTCCATGTGTCATCCATATGAGAATCACAAAGTTGCATCTGGCTGCATTATCAATGAAAGGTAGGGCAGTAAGATCTAGCAAGGGTCTGGAATTCTGGGAGATTCTGCCTAAATAAGATTTTTTCAATACTGGTAAATATGTTGCTGTTTGGAAATTGGTACTTTTACAGTACTTTTTAAGTACATACGTTTTACAACTAACTTATACAAGATCATATGTTGACATGAAGAGAAACTTCAAAGAATTCTGTGAATGTCCACCACCTCCTTGGTTTATTATCCCTGCCTTTCGGCTAAAGGAATTCAACTTTCACATCTTTTGGTGAGATGTTGCTCCAAATTCCCCAGGTGTGACCAAGGTAACAGCTTCATTGCATAGCGCATGGTATTGCACTCAAAATGTGAGGCCAGTTTCAAGAAAACAAGTCTTTAACACTCACAAAGATTTTAATTCATCCATCTGTCTTTAAAGATCAGCAGAAATGTCACTAAAATGTATATCAGAAAGCCTTTGTTGAATAGCTGACCCTCCTCTCCTTATCACAGAAACAAGAAAATTACACCAGCATAGGCCTTGGAATCACACCCAATGTTGGTTTCAGAATCGCCATCCTGTGAGGTCAAAGACATCAGAGAAAAAGGGCAGGGAAATGTGGGATGGGCAAGTACATGTAGCTTCCTCTGGGATTGAAGTTACATGGAGATTATTCCATGAACAGTGATTTTCAAAGATGCCTAACTTACATCTTTTTTTCCTGTACACTGAAATAAGGGTTATAAGTGACTTGTCAGATTAAAGACAACAAGTTATATCTAGTGTACATTAAAGATGGTAAGGTTCTTACCAAAACATGATTTCATTTTTGTATACTAATTAAATTTAAACAAATGTATTATTTCTAATTTGTATTGAATTAGTGTGATTGAATCGTGTAGTATTAACATGAGCTAATTATGTTATAAAACACTGCAAAGATGTTCTTGCCTCTAATAGAAAATAAATAAATATACTATTAAATTAACTTGATTAGATCATGTGTAACATGATAGTGCAGTGGGTTGCTACTTCCAATAAACAGAGTTTGATCCTGAGCTTGGGTGAATGTGATTTGATTTTATCCAGGACTTGCTGTACTATTTGGTGAATTCTTTTACATGTATAGATCTGAATTAAAAAAAAAAAATCTTTCATTAATTTTTTTCCTCTGATAATTTTTTTTTTTTTTTAAGTTACAGAATTTAATTTACCAAAACTGGTATGTGGGTAGGTTGGAACTGTTCCAGATGTTGGTTCTTTGGTTTTGTTGTAAAAAACAGTAAAAACAGGAGCTTTAAAGAGTGAACCAAATTGAATGATATGAACATTAAATATTTGTTGCTAAAATGGCTTTGTCAGGGATAACCCCGTGACCTGCGGGAGCAGGTGGCCACGCTCCAGGTGCTGCTAACGCAGCTAAACCTCAGAGAAGGCCCAGACCTGCCCGCGCCTCTGACGGGTGACAGCGAGCTTCCGCCGCTGTGCGGCGCCTTCGAGGAAGACAGCGAGCTTCCGCCTCTGCGCGGCGCCTTTGAAGAAGACAGCGAGCTTCTGCCGCTGCACGGCGCCTTCGAGGAAGACAGCGAGCTTCCGCCGCTGCGCGCCACCTTCGAGGAAGACAGCGAGCTTCCGCCGCCGCCTTCATGCACCGCAGAGGACAGCGAGCTTCCTCTTCCTCCGCCACCGCCTTCATGCGCCGCCGAGGATCGCGAGCTTCCTCTTCCTCCGCCACCGCCTTCATGCGCCGCCGAGGATCGCGAGCTTCATCCTCTTCCTCCGCCGCCGCCTTCATGCGCCGCCGAGGATCGCGAGCTTCATCCTCTTACTCCGCCGCCGCCTTCATGCGCCGCAGAGGATCGCAAGCTTCATCCTCTTCCTCCGCCGCCGCCTTCAGGCGCTGCCGAGGATCGCGAGCTTCATCCTCTTCCGCCGCCGCCTTCATGCGCCGCCGAGGATCGCGAGCTTCATCCTCTTCCTCCGCCGCTGTCGTGCGCCGCCGAGGACAGCGAGCTTCCTCTTCCTCCGCCGCCGCCGCCTTTGAGGGGGGGTTATGTCAGGAATAACCCCTAGAGGGCGCCAAAGTGCCCTGAGACTTTTTGTGTTTTTCGTTTCGTTTTACTTCATTTCCCAGTTTGCACCTCGGTCAGGTGACGTGGGCGCTCACCTGAACCGAGTTGATCATTACTTTCTTTATAAATAGAGTGTTTTGAGTTTAGTTATTTGTCTTGCATCTGTTGATTTAACCTCGTTAATGTCTGTGAGTTTAGTCCGTGTTTCCCGTTGTCTTTATTCGTGTTTTGGTTTGTTTTATTATTAAAGTCTATTTGTTTTGTTAATTTCCCTGTTTTTTGTGTTAAATAAAACATAGTTTCCTTTAACACCTGGACCTCTGCATTTATGCCTCGCACCCCATTTCGTGACAGGCTTCTCCAATATGATCATACTAAAATGCTTCCAGATCTAATGCATGCTGTTATATCACAAAACCCAAGGATGTTTTATAATGCACATGTTGTGCCGGAGAGTGTTTTAGTTTTCTCTGCTATATGGCACCCACTTGGTGACTAGTCATGCTTTTAATTAGCATTCTGGCCAGGGCCAAAGTGTGAGCCTAGACGATTGGGTCAGAGAAAATTGTGTATTTAGATTATGTGAACGACTGAATAAATGTTCACTATGGGAACAAGGCAGGATGACAGAGTTAGTGTGATGGGCAACGTTCTGCAAGGAAAACCTTTGACCTGGCATTCATTTTTCTTTGAGATGTCCCACCTACCTAAACATTGTTGCAGACCAAATACACCCCTTCAGGGGAAACAGTATTCCCTCATGTCAGTGGCCTTTTTTAGTAGGATATTGTGCCTTGCCACACCAATTCCCCAGATCTTAATTCAATCGAGTGTTTATAGGGTGTGCTGGACAAACAAGTCTGATCCATGGAAGCCCTGACTCCAGGACTTAAAGAATCTGCTGCTATAATCTTGGTGGCAGATACCCCAGACAACCTTCTTATTTTTAATCATGAAAGTGCTGTGAGAACAAAAAAAAGGCTGTGTGACCATAAAAAAATTGTCAGTGATACTAATCAGAAAAAAATACTACTTGCTAGGCACTATAAAGACTGGACTTCTGAGGGTAAGAAGAGTGTATAAAGCGATTCACCCATCATGCATAGTGGCCACCGTACAAACCTCTGGAAGCAGTGTTATGATCTAGGGTTGCTCCAGTTGGTCAGGTCTAGGCAACGTTATGTGGCAATAAAATTACGACAGCTGATGACATGAAAGTACTGAATCACCAGGTTATCACTTCAAAGGAGTTGATGGCACAGACAATCATCCAGGACTCAAATTGCGAAAGTGTGGTTCTGGTATAGGTAGGTACAGTAGGTAGGTAGGTAGACACACAGACAGATACTTCATTGATCCCAAAAGAAATTTTAGGAATTCCAGGAGCATAAAAAATCTTTTTGTTTCATCAACTGGGTAGGACATTCTGTTGCTAAAGGCAACTCACTGCCTTTAGGCATGTAGGCTAATGGTCTTCTGAAGTTCAAACCGAGCATTAGAATGGGGGAGAAAGTAGATTTAAGTGACTTTGAATGTGACATGGTTGTTGGTTTCCAGACGGCCTGGTCTGAGTATTTCTGAAACTGCTGATCTTCTGGGATTTTCAAGCACAACCATCTCTAGTGATTACAGTGAATGGTCTGACAAAGAGAAAATATATAGTGAATGGCAGTTCTCTTCTTTCAGGGCGACCTGCCAATATTCCTTCATTAGACTGAGGATTGAAATAACACAGGCTTTCCCCAGGCAGGTAATAAGATCATCATTCCTGAGAAGCAGATAGCTGTCAAAATCTGAGGTCTGACTTAAGTTGCAAAAGCCTTTGCAAAGCCTGAAGCTTCTGTCCGGCTTGGGTATTGTGATGACTGGGTTGAACTTGGAACCGATCCTTCAGTGGTCCAGCTTGTATTGTTTCGACCAACTCATTCTCTATACCAGGCCAATATCATGGTATAGCAGGTGTTTGAGGCTGGGATTGGAGATTAGAGAAAACACATTCCTATACTTATCCACAAATGCCCAAGCTGCTGTTATGGTGTCTGGCTAAGACCCTCCACTTTTCTGATCATCAGTAACTGTGGAAAGACCAGTAAAGGTTTTGTATTTATGTAAAGGGTGTGCAGGGTGTCATCAGAAGTCACACTCTTAGCCTTGGTACTGGGTTCAAAGTAGACTTTTCGATTAGGAGGAGGAAACCAGGAGAGAATGATTTCCTGCTTGGTCCCTGCTTACTCCAAAATGAACCAGCATTGTTTTAACATTTGTCCTTTTTAGCCCATGGCTGAAATTTCCTTCCTGGACAGCCTGCAGTGACACAGATAATAAGAGGGTTACACTGATGGTAAGACTCACCTTTGTCTTTTGCAAAAGAAACTGTCCTCTCCCTTATCAGGAGCTAGGCATAAGAGTCATGTCAATAGATGACCCCAAGGCTAGGATCTCCTTCTCCGTCAGCTAGAGGTGGGTTGCAGGGTGGCAGGTTGGATAAGCCAGACCATTGCCTGCCTAAGAGGGGAGTCATACTGTAGGTGTCATAACTATGCTTAACAACCCTTTGCCCTTTTGGTTCCTCAACTGAACCTCAATGGAAGGAACCTCTCAGATAGCCACATGGATGCAGCAGAAATGTACCCTCCCTATTGGCAAATGTCTGTTGTCAGGGCTGAGGGCCATGCAAGAGAAACAATACTTATACAATACATCTGTTTTTCCATCAACAGCCACCTTTTTGGTAGGAGATAAAGGTGCCAGTGAGTCAGTAGCTTGCCAGCCAGCTCTTTTTCACATCAGGACCTCTATGTTTGGCTGGCTAGTTTTTAACTTGATACGTTTTTCTTCAAACAGTACTTTATCTGCTAAATTTACCATCCCTTTCTGCCACCTTAACAGGTGACAACTTTTTTGGCTGTAGCCAGCCAAACTGTTGTAATGAATTTGCTAAGAGGAAAACATTGGACTATTCTAAAGTGGCCTTCTATGAGCCCTGACCTCAATCCTATTGAGCATCTTTGGAAGGAGCTGAAACATGCTGTCTGGAAAAGGCACCTTTCAAACCGGAAACAACTGGAGCAGCTTGCTCATGAGGAGTGGGCCAAAATACCTGCAGAGAGGTGCAGAAGTCCCATTGACAGATACAGGAATCGTTTGATTCCAGTGATTGCCTCAAAAGGTTGTGCAACAAACTATCAAGTTAGGGGTACCATCATTTTTGTCCAGGCCTGTTCCATGAGTTCATTTTTTTTTTATAATTCCGTTGAAGCATGGTTGAAAAGCAATGTCTTACTTTCATTGGTTAACATTCATAGAATTCTTATTTATTATTACTTTTGTCAGATTAAAGTGATTTCTGTGACCATTGTGGGTTTTTCTTTCATTGACCGAAGGGTACCAACAATTTTGTCCACGTGGGGACAGGTGGGGACAGGTGGGGACAGGATTTTAGATGGTATGTGAGAGATGTAATGGAAGTAGGGTTCAGTCTGTGTCTGCAGAGCATAAATGAATTTGCAATTAATATGATACAGCAGCTGCTCAACTTTACTCACTTGACTGCTCCACTGTTCCTTTTATACTCTCCAGGAAGCTCATGAAGGGTGGAGCACAGAAGAGCTAGTGATGTGTTTTGCTGACCTGTAACCATGTGGTTGTTCGGAGTCCAAAGCACTAAGGTTGCTGAAGTGGCACCATCATTTCAGCATCTGGCAAGCAGGGATTTTTTGTCTTTGTCTATATACTGTATCTATATATAAACCACACACCAAGAATAAGAGAGATTGTGCTGTGCCTAGAGTGGATAGTATACATTTATCTAAATGTGTAACCAATAACAGACAATCTACAAAAAAGCAATGACTGAAAATAACTATCCTACATTAGATGTCAATTAACTGATGATGCTACCAGAAATCTCAAATGGGTTCCAAATTATTTTAATGAATTCATATTTCTTAGAAAAGTACTACACAAGACATATGCTATTTATTCTACTGAAGATGCAGAAATTCCCTTGATTGCTGCCCACCTGCTATGCTTGCTTATGATTCGCTTTGCTTTTGGCAACGAGGGGAGAGAGAGAGAGAGAGAGAGACCTGTACCAAGGTTTTTCTCACAGATATGGGATGTTGATCTAGACAGTTTAGCTAGATAAATAACATTTCATTCACATGGCATTTAAAATTCTCTGCCATTTATATTAGATATATCTAAAAAACTATCTAAAAACCTTATTGCAGCAGTTACCCTGAACTTGCATGTATGTAACAGATTACCAATATTATTGTCTTTTCCAAACCACATTTATACATTGCTGCCCAAGTAGTAAAGTATAGTATTTGCTTATAGCACATAATCTGATGAAATTCTTAGAAAATGGTGCCATATTATCCAAATGTCAGTCATTATGTAGTATAAAAACTTTATAGTAGTTATTATAGTTCCTAACATTCCAGAATTTCCACCTAGTATTCATTGTATTTCACTAATTTTGTCTATGGTCATGCTATTCTCACGGCAATAATGATTGTTGTCTCCCTCTGGGGGTAGGTCTGAGTGTGCACTCTGAAAGAGGAACAAACATTAGCAACACAACTGCAACTCAGTCATCAAAAAATACCAGTCCTCACCACCAAACACAGCCAAACATCCAAGTAAAATCAGAGAATCCTGTTTTGGGGGCTATGGGAAAGTTGCACATTTGCGAGAGGTAGATGCAACCCCAGACCCCCAACCAAAAAAATTAAAAATAAGCATATGCCCGTAGAATCCTCCAGATGTATTCTCCTTGGGTACTTGTTCTGGATGGAAAACATACCTTTCTCTGTCTTTTAGGTCACGTCCCTCAAGGGCCTTCTCGTGGTGTGGTGGTCTGTGCTTTGATGAAGCCAGAGGGCACACCTCTCCCCTGTGTAATAAATAGTTTTAAAGAAGAGACAAATATATCAGAATCTGAAACACCTTCATGATGAAACATGCTCAACCAAAAGACTTACAGAGCTGTTTCACAGCTGAGGGTGATCAACTCACTGCTCTTCTCTACTATTGATTTTCTCTCTCAGCCTGTGTGTGTCTCAGCTGGGTGTTCGCTGTCTGTGGTGCTGAGACTGGAAACTCTTTTCAACTCATTGCCTTTTATAGTCCTGTTCACACCTGGTCTCAGGGGATCTGATCAGGAGACACATAGCCATTTTCACCTGCCATTTTGAATACCTCCCCAGTGACCACATGTGATCACATTTCATACATTATTTCCAATAAATTAAGGACATCATGGACATTTATTCACTGCAGAAATGTTCCACAAGTCCTATCTCATGAATTTGGATATGCTGTTACCAGCATAGTAGTTTTTTAGGTAAAATATATAATTAAATGGAAGAACAAATAATGATGCAGCATGTGCAGCAACATACAGTCATGTTAACTAGACAGAACAACAGAACAGAGTTTTGAGGAGAAAATTGTAAACTATTTACTATGATTAAAGGAAGAGCAGTGATATCCAGAGAGAGAGAGAGAGAGAGATTTTACAGATTTATTATTAAAATTCCAAGCAGTACTGAAATGAATGCTATAAAACAATACAACGCATGGCCAAAAATGTTTGGACACCTAATTATGACAATTGGATCATCAAGCTGGAACAGGATTTTGGCCTTTTGGGTCCAGTGAAGGAAAATTTTGCATTACCAATACTGTTGTGTGCTTGGGAAAGAATCACATCTGTGAGTGCTGGTCAGGTGTCCACAAACCTTTTTGTATAATTTCTGCTACTCTTCAAGTCATCAACTGCAGCTGTGTGCTATTTCTACCATGTGCCTATTTGAAAGTTGATCACTGGTCACACTTTAAGGCAGACCTAAAAATCTCCATATATAGGCAAACATGGGACATACATAAATGGGCAATTACATGCATAACACCATGAGTGGAAGAGGCGACTTAGTGTGCGTCCAAAGAATTGAGAATCATGTACAAGATGTAGTGATTAGTGTTTATTTGCACTATGTGTGGAGACTTTTGGGACACTCTAGATTTGTATCAGTGTATGATTAAGCGTGAATGTAGGCTCTCTCTCTCTCGCTTTCTCTCGTTGCGTGTGTGTGTGTGTTCGAGCCACCCCTCCCCACATGCTCTCACTTACTTCGCCTGTCTCTCCGTATACCCGTGCGCAATCAGAATAGACGCGCTCAGGCTTTCCACAGACCATCCACGCGAGCAACATGTCCTCAGACGTGCAACTGCGCGACCGAGCGAACCGAATGAGCACCGGCATCGAGGACACACAACACGCAAGGAGCGCCTGAGAGAATGTAGGTCCACTCTTCTATATACACGTACCTTGCATTGTGCGTCCGCGCTCACGCGTGTGTGTATTGACGGGTGATTAGGTGCGTGGAGCGTGATCGATTTTTATCCTTGGCTAAATGATTGGCAAAAGACGCACAGAGAAGCGAGGAACCCATGTGCTTGGCATTCATTGATAAGCAGTAAAAAAATACAAATAAAAAACTGCACTAAAATAAAATAAAAAACTGGGGGCACTAGAGCACAGTGCTGAGATGAAAACGCGTTGCGATGCTGTCCAAGGTAAAGTCTACACCGCTTTTCTTTTCTTTCTTTTTTCAAATCATCAATTATCCGGATGAAGTGTGAAATATTCACTCTGTCACAGGTAAATGTATATTTTATATCTAAAGTCTAGATCTAGCTATTGCTATGATGAAGTCTAGACCTGGTAGGCTATAGAGATGTCATGGCACCCCGATGAGACAGTACAGGGCAGCTTTCCCCCATAAAGAGTCTGAGCTACCGCACATACAGAACTGTACATCACACACTCAGTGCCGGACAATCGCGTGTCCACAATCCACATGTGTCACGCTCTGTGTCAAAGTCTTTGAAAATGTCTAAAAAGAATAGTGATAATAATAATAATAATAATAATAATAATATACAAAAGCTCAGGTTCTACTCTTTTCCTACACAGTTGTACGCCTTTGGCTAGTAAAGACTTGTGAATAACTTAGTTTCATCATTATTTTTTGTGATTACAGCATGCTGTTTTTTTTTTTTTTTTCACTAAACTAATTAGATTTTTCTCATTAAACAAAAAGATGCGTGCAGATTACTGGTGCAAGGATAATCCCTTTCAGGTTATTAAACAAGAAAACAAATAAACAAACAAGCCAACACGTACGTTCCTTTAGAAAACATTCCCTGTCTGGGTACTCTTGCTATGGATGTCGCGCGCGCCGGCGCGCGCACACACGTTTTTATTTCATCCTAAACCCATCTTAAATGTATATCATGGACCAACAGAATTACGGTTTTAAGAATATATATATATATATTTTTTTTCTTTTTCTCTTTTTTTTAATGTAACCAATGTTTAAAAATATATATATATTTAAACCATAAGCTACTAATAACATACAAGTAGGCGTGATGAATCTTCGTGAGCTGGGAGATAATTCTCCTTTTTTATTCGAAATTCAGTTAGAAACTCTCCAAGCGGCGTCGTGCAGATTTTCCCTCAGCACGTTTCCGGCGCGTGCTTGGACACTTGGCCGTTTTGTGTGTCATGTGGTTAGGATGTTTAGAGGAAACGGACCCGAGATCGATTTTGGCGCAATTTTGACGCGTGAGCTCGGGCGCTGAACGTCGTGACCCTGACCCCTTTAGCAGTCCTTGGTGTATAATAGCTCGGATTCTGTCCCATTACGCCTCCCAATTAAGCTTTTATGAGATGTGATACGCACACAAAGCGGTTATTGCAGTGAGAATGAGACGTTTTAAACAGTTACACAGACTGGGCGGGCTGGAGCGGCTCGTATGTGCCCGCGCGTTTGTGTCGGAACTGTCCTCCTTAAACCTCCTCCTTTATCTATTTATTTATTTTTTTAAGGAGCTTAATCGTTTTTGTGGGCGCTTTGTGCGTGTTCATGTTGTTGTGTCGTCTTAGTGGAGATTTTCGTTTGTCGGATGAATAACAACCAATAATCAATATCAATCAATACACTCACGGCCTGCTACAGATTATTAATGCACATTACCACAGTCCGGTGGTGATTAGTCAACCACGACTACAGTGCTATCAGTTATATGCTTTTATATGCTGTACATGGGCATACAATTTGATATCCATCAAGATAAATTACAGCAAATAAAATATCGCAAAAAAACAACAACAACAAACTTTTTGCTGTAAAATAAAAATGGCTTCAAAATGAATGTATATTAAGTCAACAGTACTAAACTAAAGAAAGTCAATATTTGATTATGTTGGCAATCTTCTTCTTTAAAAGTTTAGTGGTCTCAGTTAGACTTAGTGCCTTTTTGGTAAGGAAATTACCTGGTACGTTTTACTAAGCATCCTGGAAAATATGCCAGAATTCCTCTTGAGACTTTGAGTCACTTGCTTCTGTTTTTGCAGCTGAAACTCAAGTTTTTGTTTTTGTATTATAAGGGGCATTCAATTCAAACTGGGACTTTTGATTGTGCATAATAACGAAACAAAGTTATGAGGGTAAAAACTACCTTAATTTCTCTATATAATCCACGGCTATACTCACTCACTCATCATCTATACCGCTTAATCCTGTATTCAGGTTCACGGGGGAATGGAGCCTATCCCTGGAGACTTGGGGCACAAGGCAGGGTACACCCTGGACACACATTCACACACTTATTCACATACTACGGCCAATTTTGAAATGCCAATCAACCTAACCTACATGTCTTTGGACTGTGGGAGGAAACCAGAGAACCCGGAGGAAACGCACCAAGCATGTTCTCCAACATACAAACTCCATGCACACAGTGAAGGGAATCTGACCTGGCCGCAAATCAAACCCAGACCCTGGACGTGCAAGGGGACAGTCCTAACCACTACACCACCATGCCACTCCCGGCTATACTAATGCACTTATTTCAGTTTTGCTGGTGCTGTTAAAGTACCTGCTTCACTTCTGAAACGCTGGCCTCCTAGAAACTACTTTAATGATCCAAACATGTGGAAATGGCTTCTGGACATGAGGTCAGGACTGTACAGGGGATTTGTCATTAACTCCTGGCCAAGTTCCTGTAATGCACAAGTGGTGTTCGTGAATGTTGTGTACAGTTCCCACAGAAAGATGCAATGAGCTATCCGTTGATTTTCAAAAATCAGGCGTCTGCTTAATGAATGTTCATAGTAATGACTACAGTGGGCTCCAAGCCACCTCTCTGGTAATTCACAGACATACAGCCTTCTTTAATAATCTCCTTTGAACAGTTAATATTGAGATGCAGCTGCTACTTATGCTCTGTAAAGCCTTCATAACGTTGTTAATTGGTGATTTCTGAGGCTGATAACTTTAAGTGAAATTCTTAGAGGAGAACATGCAAACTCCATGCACACAGATGCGGGAATCGAACACGGAACCTGGAGATACAAGACGACAGTGCTAACCACCAAGCCACCATGACACCACAAAATATATTTTGGGATACTTTTTTGGAAAACCCACAGGTAATCCTATAAGATTTTCATAATTTTGCCTTTTTCAAAAGCCAATTATGCCCTACATCCTATTTTATATAATATAGTAAAACCAACCAAAGACTGAAAATATAACAGAAGCAAATGATAAAATGTAAACTTGTTATGGATTTAATCCATTTTATAACTGGGGAAAAAAAAAATCTCAGCAATTACAATTTGAAAGGAATATCAGTCTACTTCTAGTAATGAAAAGTTATGGCAGTTGATCTCACTAATATTAACTGATATTATTACATTTAATGACGACCATTTATGATCAACTGAGCAACTCTTTTTCGGTTTTCAGGCTGCTGTCATTTGAAACAAACTCACTTGCGTTTGTGTTTATGCACATAAACACAAATGCAAGTGTTTTCACACAATCTGCTTACTCATAGGAGCATAGCTGGGATGGTGTGTGTGTGTGTGTGTGTGTGTGTGTATGTTTGTGTGATTGCACTCGGCCAGCCTCATGTGTTTTTGTCCTATCATTCATCCAGTAATAATGTTTACAGCCAGTCCACACATGCAGAATAACTGTCATATAAACACTGACAAAAAAAAAATTAACACATGCCACAAAGGACCCCACTGTGTGTATTTTACAGCTGTGACTTTCTGCTCTTCTGAAAACACACATACACAAACACATGCACAATTACACAATACAACACCATATTCAGGCATTTAAATAATTTATATAACACAACATAGCATCATATACAAAGACATAAATATTGTCAACCGAGTTAGAGGCAAATGGGAAGCGTGCAGACTATTCATTAATAAGCATTATGCAAAGCAAGCTAAAGAAACAATAACCTGTGCTATGAACTTGAACATGAACTTAACATGAACATGTACCTAAGGTAAACACTGACATGACAACAAACACCAGTTAACTATAATGAAAGTAAGAACATATCAGGTGAAACTTACACTTGTGAGAAATGTAATCAAGAACAAACTCTAAATATGTGTGTGATGTGCAAGTGACACGCAGGGGCTGATGAGCGCCTTCTTGGTGCTTCCCTGACATAGCACCCTCTCTAATGCAAAACCACTTTGGAGAGAAGAAATATACAGTATCACATAGAGGGAGAACTCCTTTTTGCTTAAAGCAGGCAAGTTCTCTGCCCTGCAAGAGAAAGTGGGGGGGGGGGGGGGGGGGGGGGCGGTCCCAGAAGGAAGGCGAAGCATCATTCGTAGCCGGCAGGGAGGCAGAGGTACATTTTTGGTCACACAAGTAGAAGCAGCAACGAATTCGATAGAAATCTGATGCATGCTTTTTGAGGTTGTGTGCTTTATTAGGAATCAGAGACTTTTCACCAGAGTCTTGTGTACTGTATGTCTTGTTTTGAAATATAAACTAAAATATATTATGTCATATAGGTTAAAATTTTAGGGAAATTAAAATAACTTCAAATCACCACATGCAGCAGGATGAAACCCATTTGAGTGGCCACAACTTGCTTGTTCTCATTTTTGACAGATGAAATAAATTAGTTAGTTGTCTTCAGCAGTTGAGTATAAGAACGGAAGAATTATTCTTGGATGGAATAATTGGGAATATTTATTTTTGGATTCAGCTCACAATCTTCTGTCCAAGTCCCCAGCAATCCCACTTCTTTCTCAAATGCAGGAAATGACAGTACAAGTGATTCAAAATGATAGACAAGGTATGCTGAAAGAAATTTGGTATGCTGTTTGTAATCCCTGAGGCATGGACACAAGTGCAGGAAAAGGTGTTTATCAAAACACAGATCAGGCAATTAAAGCAAACACAGGTAGTCACAGCTTGGTGTCTGGGGAAACAGACAAGGGTCAGGCGATCTGCAAACAACATTAACTGGGCAAGGCAAAATCTGAATCCGAAAGAATCAACACTGGTCGTGAACACAAACATGCATTCACTGAATAAAGGCTTGCTAACAACCCTGGCTGGTAGGTGCAGTGCATCAAGATCTAACTAGGTTTTCATTTGACATTACTTTTTATTATATTGGTTCAGTTGTTGTGACTAAATGTGGAATCATTTTAAACTGCATTGATTTGTTAGACTGAGGAACGAGCCACCTTTTTGCTATATCACTCTCTTATTCCTTTTATCACATAGTAGTAGTAGAATAAGTAGAAATAATAATCATAATGACGAATGAATGTGGACACGATAATATGCTGTCTTTTTTGTGATGTGACATCCTTTTGTTGTACAAGTGACACATTATCAGACTTAAAAAAATGAACACAATTTTGAATAACCACGTTATGAATAAATTATATACCATTCTTGCATAACTTACCTTTAACCTTGAAGGTGCCAATGTTGAGCCCTGTTTGTTGACCCTGACTTTTGACCACAGCTTCCTATGGATATCCACTTATGGATATTAAGTGAGGATATTCAGAAAAAAAAATAATAATTGCGTTGTATTGTACACTGCCTGGCCAAGATTTAATTTTAACTCCTATGCAAACTCCTATTACATTGTGCAACCCCTACTACATTGTGCAATGTGGTGACCGATATACAGTACTGTATGTGTGAAAAAAAATTAGCTCATGCTCCCAGAACCACTCTTTCATAGTTGAGTCCTGGAATATACCTCTGCCATCAGGGCAGAAAACCTACATTAATGCAATAACCTGGTCATTCAGAACATTCAGGTCATCAGCTGACTTAATTTTACTGCCACATAATGATGCTAGGTCTAGACCTGACCAACTGAAGCAACCCAGTGAATAACTTCATGCTCTTCCCTTTTTATCCCAATGCACCTATCACTCTGGAAGGGTCAATCTGGACTCATCAGACCACATGTTCTCAAGTTAAGTCAAGTAGACTTTTATTGTCATTTCAATCATATACAGTTCATTACACAGTGAAACGAATCTTGGACACACACTTCCTCCTGGACCATACATGCATACAACATAAATTAATAACATAAATTACCAAAACTAACAAGCTAACTAAGACACCTGACTAGCTGACTAGCTGATACAAAACAAATTTACACCATAAATGAACAAAAAACTAGTACTTTACAAAAGACAGCAAAAGACAACATAAAGTACATGTGCAAATGCGCAAACAAGACCGGCAACAAGACAAATAAAAAATGACACAATCATACTGTATACTCTGTGGTAATGAGGTAATGAGTCGAGGTAATGCATGTAACTTGTCCGTAAGATGATAGATGAGAGACAGTAAACATTTCTTGTTAAAGTATCAGCGAAGAAAGAAAAGAGTTCTTGTGCAAATAGCAGCTAATAAATATTGTGCAAAAAATTCAGTTGCAGGTTTGTAGGTAAAATTGCTAAATGGTTGTAGATCGGTGTGTTTGTCAGTCTAGTCCCATTGTTTTGAGGTGATTGAGTTTATCTGAGGGAGTGTGTGTGTGTCCATGTGTGTTTATCAGTCCAGTCCCTTTTTATTGAGGAGACGGATGGCTTGTGGGAAGAAGCTGTTACACAGTCTGGATGTGAGGGCTTGAATGCTTCGGTACCTTTTTCAGATCGCAGGAGGGTAAACAGTGAGTGTGAGGGGTGTGGGCTGCAGAGGGCCAGATGGTGGAGATGGCGTCGTCAATGGAACGATTAGGACGATACGCAAACTGCAGCAGGTCCAAGTGAGGGGGCAGCAGGGTCTTGAAGTATCTTGTCTCATAACGAGCCGCTCAAAGCACTTCATGATGAGAGGTGTGAGTGCAACAGGGCGGTAGTCATTGAGAGAGACTTCTTTGGCACGGGGACGAAGGTGGCGGTCTTGAAGCACATGGGAACAACAGTACTGTTTAGAGAGATGTTGAAAATGTCAGTAAGAACATCTGCCAGCTGTTCAGCACATTCGCTGAGCACTCTACCAGGAATATTGTCTGGTCCAGCAGCTTTATGTAAGTTGACTCTGTGTAGAGTTTTCCTCACATCGGCCGTCATGTCGTTCTGTGTGTCAAACCGAGTGTAGAAGCTCAACAGCGCATCTGGGAGGGAGCCGTCACTGTCACAGCCCCCTATTAGGTTATAGGGTTTGAGAGTATGCTTAGACCCTACTGCTCTCTGACACACACACACACACACACAACATCTATCTGAATATTACTCTGAAATACAGCTGCAAATGACGCTTTACCCCTGATCTTCAACCAAAGAAAAAATGTTTCTTTTTTTGCCTCATAGGATCAGACACAGAGTACAGATTACGGCAATCTCATAGTTGGAGCAGTCTCAAATCAAAACGAAGTGCCAGAGAGGACACAAGTGGCTCAATCCCGCATGTAGGCTTTAAGCCTCATATTCTGTGGAGTGGATGTTCCATCATCCCAGGCTGCTATATTCATTTTAACTATCCACTCTAGCAATACCATTTGCAGTGAAATACACACGTGGACAAAATTGTTGGTACCCTTCGGTCAATGAAAGAAAAACTCACAATGGTCACAGAAATAACTTTAATCTGACAAAAGAAATAATAAATAAGAATTCTATGAATGTTAACCAATGAAAGTCATACATTGCTTTTCAACCATGCTTCAACGGAATTATTTTAAAAAATGAACTCATGGAACAGGCCTGGACAAAAATGATGGTACCCCTAACTTAAAAGTTTGTTGCACAACCTTTTGAGGCAATCACTGCAATCAAATGATTCCTGTAACTGTCAATGAGACTTCTGCACCTCTCTGCAGGTATTTTGGCCCACTCCTCATGAGCAAGCTGCTCCAGTTGTTTCAAGTTTGAAGGGTACCTTTTCCAGACAGCATGTTTCAGCTCCTTCCAAAGATGCTCAATAGGATTGAGGTCAGGGCTCATAGAAGGCCACATCAGAATAGTCCAATGTTTTCCTCTTAGCCATTCTTGGGTGTTTTTAGCTGTGTGTTTTGGGTCATTGTCCTGTTGCAAGACCCATGACCTGCGACTGAGACCCAGCTTTCTGACACTGGCCAGCACATTTCTCTCTAGAATCCCTTGATAGTCTTGAGATTTCATTGTACCCTGCACAGATTCAAGACACCCTGTGCCAGATGCAGCAAAGCAGCCCCAGAACATAACAGAGCCTCCTCCATGTTTCACAGTAGGGACAGTGTTCTTTTCTTGATATGCTTCATTTTTCCGTCTGTGAACATAGAGCTGATGTGCCTTGGCAAAAAGTTCCATTTGTCCATAGGACATTCTCCCAGAAGCTTTGTGGCTTGTCAAAATGTAGTTTGGCATATTCCAGTCTGGCTTTTTTATGATTTGTTTTCAACAATGGTGTCCTCCTTGGTCGTCTCCCATGTAGTCCACTTTGGTTCAAACAACGACGGATGGTGCGATCTGACACTGATGTTCCTTGAGCATGAAGTTCACCTTGGATCTCTTTAGAAGTCTTTCTGGGCTCTTTTGTTACCATACGGATTATCCGTCTCTTTGATTTGTCATCGATTTTCCTCCTGCGGCCACGTCCAGGGAGGTTGGCTACAGTCCCATGGATCTTAAATTTCTGAATAATATGTGCAACTGTAGTCACAGGAACATCTAGCTGCTTGGAAATGGTCTTATAGCCATTTCCTTTAACATGCTTGTCTATAATTTTCTTTCAAATCTCCTGAGACAACTCTTTCCTTTGCTTCCTCTGCTCCATGTTGAGTGTGGTACATACCATGTCACCAAACAACACAGTGACTACCTGGAGCCCTATATATAGGCCCACTGACTGATTACAAGATTGTAGACACCTGTGATGCTAATTAGTGGACACACCTTGAATTAACATGTCCCTTTGGTCACATTATTTTCAGTATTTTCTAGGGGTACCATCATTTTTGTCCAGGCCTGTTCCATGTGTTTATTTTTTAAAATAATTCTGTTGAAGCATGGTTGAAAAGCAATGTCTGACTTTCATTGGTTAACATTCATAGAATTTTTTAAAATTATTACTTTTGTCAGATTAAAGTTATTTATGTGACCATTGTGTGTTTTTCTTTCATTGACCGAAGGGTACCAACAATTTTGTCCACGTGTGTAGTGTAGGACACATGTGAAAACTCACCACAATCTTAATAACGGTTTGAACTGAGGCATGCAAGTTATAGTTTAAAATAATTAAAGATTGATCCCTATTCTATGATTCTTAAATCTTAAAAGACAAAAACATGGTGTAAAATATGGTGTTATAGACTTGTAAATGAGATATATGGAAAATTAATGGAATGATTAGACTGCAAACACATGAGGACTGCTATGAATATGCAATGATAGTATCACTGCACACACTTCGATGTAGCCTCTGTGCTTTGCATGGGTGTTAGGCCAGGGCTTGGCCCAGTTACTTGGCCTAAGATTGGCCTAAGCATGGGGGGGTCATAGTAAGTAAAAATCGCAGAAAAAACAGAAATAAGCATGTTTACAGCCTGATACAAGAACACTTTTGGTCTCCATAGATAGATTTTCCATTCATGACAGCAGTACAGGGGTGAATTTCTATGTAACTGATCAGTGAAAATTATATTACACAGCAAAATGATGCATAATTAGGGATATGGTCAATTTGAATGACAGCTGCAATGCAGTTGTCAAACTGCTAGCTGTTTACTCTGCATCACATTAGCCTAACCAGCAAAAATCATTGTCGTTTAACTTGCCACAAATGTAGGAGTCGACATAGAACGACATGTAGGGTATGGATGGAAGTATGGAAGTAATGTTAGCATAATTAACATTAGCCGCCTTTAGCTTAGGATTTTAGCTAAGTTAAATAGTAGGTGTGCTCCAACTATAGCCAGACACAATTTGTTCTGTCCATTTATGGATTAACTGGGGATTTCGCCACTCAGAGCATCCTGGCTGTTTGTACAGTCAGCCTTTCACTGGAACACCATGTTGGGAGCCCAGATTTTTTGTTTACTCAACATCTTGAGTAAACTTAACACATACTATAAGGCTGCCAGATAGTAAAATCAGATATTAAAGTTGCAATCCATGACCCCTGTTATCCTATCCTTGCTACCATTCCGTTTCTCTGTCTGTATATTTAAGATTGTAAAGGGTGTACTGTGACCAGACTGTCAGACATTCAATAAACTGTGCAACAAACTAAGCATAGCAGATCAAAGTAGTACAGACATCGTGTATTTCACAGCCGATGATTCCAACACTACTCCTTTATTTTCTGTCTGTGGCAGACGGCATATTTGGATGTGCAGTGCCTGTAGAGTTTTAAAAGGCACAATTTAAAGAGACACTGAAGAAGAACAGGGACAGGGAAGATGCGGGTGAAATAGAGAGGCAGCTGTGAGCTAAACCTGTTGTTCTTTCATGCGCTTGCTATTATGCTGTATAACAATCATTATTGTTTACCTCAGAAGTTGAAAGTTCGGGAATTGCATATTTTTTGTTAACCCTCGAGAAAGAAAAGTGCCTCCATGTCCATGGTTTGTTATCAGAAAAATCAACTTCTGAACTTAGAGTTGAGGAGATTGAGGTTCCATGTTGAGGAGCTGGGATGTTTTTGTTTGTTTGTCGGTAGAACATTTGATCTAATCTGACACTGCAGAGAACAAGCCATTGACGGGTAACAGAAAGGGGTGAATGAAGTTCAAGCGCCTCTAATGCCATAGCTATTGATGGCCAGGTGTCAGGAGAGCAAATGTAGCCCTACTGTCTGGATAGGAGGGGTATCGTACACTCTCAAACCAGCCCTTGTTAATCATGGGCACCTCTGAGCTTACAGTATGTATGTAGGAGATGTGGATAAAGTGGATAAAGCATTCCTCTGAGTGTATTACACCGTCCTGTGAAACAGCATAAGCAGTTGCTTGATTTTGTGTGTCTTGGAGAAAACACGTGTTAGCTTTCGAACATGCCCTGATTAGCAGCTGTAAGCAAATGGAATTGGCCAAGAATTTTATTTTGTGTATTTGTGTATCACTGTGTGTGCCTGACAACATCACTATATCATTCGAGTGCAGTAACACAGGGTGTTTTAAGTGCTCTAATAATTAACCCAAATGTAAATTAAATAATAAAACAGATCGCTGTGTGGCTTATATTAACAAACTTGTGGGCCAAATATCCCAAATGTCAAGTACAAAACCATACACGGTATGATATGCAGTGAAATGGTTATACACCTGTCTGTTACCTTAAATGAAAAGGCAGGATAGAATAGAAAGAATTTACTACAATTAAAGGAAATATTGCAATAGAGGAATGCATTTAAACTAAAGATACTACTTTACAAAAAACAAACAAACTGCAAACCATTTATAAAGACATTTTTATTGGATATAAGTGTTATTGGATACTGAGCGGTATCCATAGCCATGACACCAGAGCCATGAATCGATGTCCCAGGAGCTCCTTTAATGGCATAAACATTGGTCAGGACCTGTATTTACTAAACACCTCAGAATCATTCCTAAGAACCCTGGACAGGGTGCCAATCCATTTCAGGACACACACTCACGATTTGGAAACACCAATCAGCCTAATCTGCACGTCTTTGGACTGTGGGAGGAAACCAAAATACCTGGAAGAATCCCACTAAGCTCGGTGAGAAAATTCAAACTACATGAACACAGACCCTGAGTCAGGAATCGAACCCAGAACCTGGATGCTAACCACCACTAACACACCACTGTGCCTACCTGAAAGTTAATTTAAGACCAAAAATACTCCTACACTAGAGTAGGACATAAAGGTTATTTATGAAGCTTTCTACTTCTAGAAAAGCGACAAGCGACATCACTGTTTATGACACTGAGAGGCACAAAATAGGCTACACATTGTAGTAAGGTGTTGTAATTTTGACCGCCTTTTTTGAGGTTTTAAACTGTGGAAAATAAAAATGTTGAAAACAAAGTCAGTTGTGTGAAAGCTTTATGCACAGAGACAAAACTTGTAGATGCACGACTTGGCTGCATGAAGATATCCTAATCAAACTGCTCCACTTACAACTGTTTCAAGCCTGCATAATCGAGCTGTGTACTGTAGAACTGTCATAATCTGACCAAGATGATTGAACAAGAAAGCCAAACTGGAGAGAAGATGACAACTGTTTGCTTGTGGAGAAGGTAGTAAAAAGTAAAGAAATGAATAATTGTCCTACTCATACCTCCAAAAATAAAGAGTGAGTGGATGGCAATTTGTGAAACCATCAATGCCACCTGTCAGATCGCCACATGTATCCCTGAGGAGTGTGAAAAAGAAGTGCTAGTGAAGTGTTGGAATGAAATTTCAGCTTATAACAGAGAATATCAAAAAAGCAGTTGTATACAGTATATTATCAAATAATTTAATATAAATATCTAAATACAAAATTATATATTATGCTGTGATGATGTTTTCAGTTCATAAGCCTGCTTGGGATGATTATTTTTATTTGTGCGCCATGGATGACGCCAACACCTCCAGGCAAAGCAGCGATGCACAATGATATATCTTGTTTTCTTTTGATGTCATGCTGTGTGGTGGAAATGTATGAATCTGCTTTTCTATTTTTTTAAATGTTGATAAATTGCTCTTATTCCTACTGCTAAAAGTAGGACCAAAATTGTAACTCCCAGCTGGGTTCCTGTAATGTACATGCGGTATACAGTACAAGAAGGATCGTGCGTACAGTTCCCACAGACAGATAAGTTGGTGACAAATTATCCATCAATTTTTAAGGATCCAGCGTTCCATTAGCAGAATGCCGGGATCGTCATTCACGGACATACCGTCTTTGAAATGTTTGCACCATTTAAACGTTTCACTATGGCTGTTAGAGCTAAGAGTCTCATCACCTTACTGTGCGTGAAGTCTTCTGTAAATATCAATTACTGTAGGTTTTACTCCTTCATTCATGAGAAATTTCATCACAAGCCCCAGTTTAACTTGAACGGCCTCATAAAGGACAATTGAGAATTGAAGTTGTGCAAATAAAAAAAAAAGGGATACAAAAGCTAAGTAATCTCACCAGGAACTGTACTTGATTGACTGAATCTTGATTTATCCTGTGTATGTGTTCACTGTGTAATACATATCATATTTAACATGTTTATAAATGTAGAGGGGATTAAAATAGCCCTGAGGGCCTGACGTATTTCTGTAGGTGGTTTCTCTTTGTTACCATGCAAGCTTACACTTCCACAAGACACCACACACATTCTCTCTCTCCCTCTCTCTCTCTCTCTCTCTCTCTCTCTCTCTCTCTCTCTCTCAAACACACAACCAGTGGCTTCTGTGCAGTGAGAGATAGTACAATAATAAGCCTGATGGTACCAATAACTCTCTGTAGGGCTTCAAAGATCCTGGATTGAGTGTGTGAGTGCGCCAAGCATGCTGCAATATGGAGCTTGGTGTGGTATCAATAGACTTTCATTGAATTGTGCACTGATTGTGTAATAAACATGCAGTGACTGAGATCAGCGAGTGGGGAGGAGTGATGTCTGTAGTTACACACAACAGGCTTTATTAAAGTGATAAAAAGAGCACAAAGGAAGAAACAAACAATCAGTTCTCTTTCACTGAATAAGCACACACATACACACACACTGTACCATGCATAAAAAGGGACATACAGTATAAGGTACTGTGTATGTTCGCTGGACACTGACCTACTGGTGTGTCGATATGTGTATGTGAGGCCCAGCCTGGTTGCTGGCAGACAGATGTTACTTTCCCATCTGTCTCTTCACACTTCACCATGGCTGTAGAAGCAGCCAACCATAACCTCAGCCCTGACAGCATAGAGAGAGAGAGAGAGAGAGAGATTGTGTGTGTTGGAGATTGTGTAGGTGGGTGGCTAGGTGGATGGGTGGGTATGCCCACCTCCAGTGTTCGTTCTCTCTCATCTTTACTCTTTGACAGGCTGGAAAGCCCCATTGGTCACACGTGTGTTCGCTGGCCCACTGGCTTTGAAGTGATTGCTCGGCTGTTAGCCAGCACGATGGCTTCATCTGCACTGTTTTCCCATCACTCTCTTTATCTCTTTCTCTCTCTCTCTCTCATGCACACATACACACGAACACACACACACACACACACACACACACACACACACACACCGAAATCATGCAGGTACACACAGAAAATAAGCCAAGACAATCACTTTTCAATTACACAGTGCTGTCAAAAAGGAGCATGTGGGAAAAGCGATTTGCGGTTGCGCATATTTTGAGAGTGGTTAGCTCTGTGTGAGCTAATAGATCTCCGTGGTGAGAACATTAATCACAGCTAGAGTGAAGTTTAATGACAAGACTTATGAGATTCTGGTCTAAAAATTGGCTTTTTTATTCACTTATTGCATATTTAAATAAGCTTTGTGGCAGCTACATTGAAGCATGGCCTTGAAAATCATGGCGACGTGATGAACAGATTTCAACACTATGGACCACATTGTTTTGTTTTTAAGTCAAATGGAAAGCGCAGCAAGCGCTGGCAGCATTGGAGGGGGGACAAGAAGGAGGTAAGGGTGTTTTTAAGTCAATGTTAATGATTATTGCATATTCTAGTTTATTCGAAGTTGTCTGAAACTGTCTGTTGGATTAACTTGCCGTATCCCTGTATTCGCGAGCATGCCGAAGCCATTTTCTGCTTTAGCCCCCTCCCACACACACATCAGCCATTGGAATTATGGCATCATCAGCCATTTCATAAGGCTCTCCATTGTTTAGAAATGAAAGAACATCAATTTTCTGAGCCACGCTGCCAGGAACATGATTTGTAGCTGCTATTATTTTCAAAAAGCGCCGAGGAAAATAGCCAAGGAATGAAGAGTGATTCACAGAAGCAGAGTTGCTGCTGCTGCTTATGTTTTACCTACTACACCTCACAACAACAACTCTTCTACCAGTATTACAGATCTCATGAGTGCTCTCATGTGTCATCAGTGTAGCACCTTGTCAATAAACTGCTCATCTATTAAAACGGGCAGTACTATGTCACAATTGATCAATGTATTCCATTACAACAAACATGACGAATAGATCAGATCTGGGAAATTAATTTTTTTGCAAATACAAAAAAATTTTTTTGCAAATATGTATATGTAGCTTCTTTTTTTTTTGTTGCCAACCTTATGTTGATAGACTGTATAACTCTGTTTAACTTTCAAAGTCACTCTGTAGAGGCAGGCCATGTATGATGAGAAGAGTTTCAAGTGAAGTGTTGAGTCATTTGTTTGTCTCTTTTGTAGTTGCTGCTTATTTCCTCCGTTACGGGTGTTTGCCGTGGCACAATAATGCATCTGACTGTAAGAGTTATCAGCCAGGTACAGCCTACTCTCAGCTCAGCTGAAGCATTCAATTTCACCTTCCACACTTTCTCTCCATCTACCCCAGTCTCCCGGCTCAGGCAGAACCTCATTCCCACATCATCACAATTCCAGCACAATCCGAGCTGCCATGGCCAGATAAACATTACTCTTTTACATGGCAGACAGACTACAGCTAGATTAATGTAGACTTAGAAGTACAGGGAGATGAGAATAATGATCCATGCTGTACTGGATCCTTCTACATGCCGCTTGGACTGATGCTATTCTTGTAGGTGTTGATTAATTTTCTGGTTTTGGTGTGTGTTTACTACTTTAAAAAAGACCAACACTACAGAGTATATATTAGGCAATGCGAGACTTTTTTCTTTTTTGTTTGCTTTGTTTTCATATTTTATGGCTGGGAAAGCACATTGACTCTTAAAGTCAAGTCACAGACCCCGTTTTTCACTATGAAGAAAAACAAGTACTTCAGTAGTATTTGAGGATTAGGGTGAGATAATAAATCTGTGCTAACAGGGTCAGTGGAATTCATTTTAGAGGTAGAGGTCCATAGTTGCAAAGGTTTAAAAAGGACTGGATTATCAACTTTGTTTCTGAATGATTTCTGTCCCATGTTTTGCAGTGACACTCATCAAATGAAAGGTAATGGTAACAAACTGGAATATGACCTCTTTGGCTTTGTCTTTGGATTTTCCCTCTTGCCTCATGTTGGTTGGGATTTGTTTGCTTGTGCATTTTTTTGGGCTTTTGACCCATGTTCCCCATCCAAAGGACATTGATCTCTGTTGCATGAACTCAGACCTACATGTACTCTCTTGGATTTAACCCCAGTTCATGAACCGAGACTCTTCGAGGGATAACGATTTCAGCCCCACATTTCGGCTCTAACCCTTGATGCACGAAATATGGACTCGAAATTGTACTTGCATTTCATTGAGGAGCAGTGGCGGCCGGTCAATAAAGTTAGGCAGAGAAGAATGCTACCTTAACATGTAATTATTTAACATAATAATTATTTATTTTAATAATGAAATAAACTAATTTAGTCACAATATTCCGCTGTATTTCTTAATATAATTTATTTGCAATAAAAAAAAACTGTATTACGTTCATTTGTGTTCGTGTGCGTGGGGGGGCCGGACAAACGAGTGTCTATGTAGGCATGTACGTTTTTGAAAAGCATGTGACTTGAGGCTGTGCTCTAATTGGCTCTTTTCAAATCATCCTTGAGACGCAGCACTGTGCACCCCGAACCCTCCCACTTTTGTTCTTAGCGAATCAATATTGTTTTTAAATATTTGGGCTCATGTGATTGGACCATTCTCAACGAGTCTTTTCCAGCACTTCTTATGACAAGCAGAGCTGGCCCACTGGATGCGGTGTGAGTCATGCCTTTATTTTATACTAGTAGTAATGATGCTTAATCAACTGATAAATGCCTATTTACAGGCGAGTATTAAAAGTTTAATTTGAATTTTGTTTGCGCCCACCCCAAAAAAAAATTTTTTTGCACCAGCCGCCACTGATGAGAAGCCAGATTTCACACTTTCCATAAACTCACTTAAGCTGGCTTTGAACTTGGTCATTTCACTTCCACCTGCCAAGACTGAATTCTACTCCTCTCTTCTCCAGACATTGCCAATCCTTGAATTGATTTCTAAAATAAAGAAATAAAATCTCTAAACCTTATATATGGCAGTGTCTGTCTTTGGGACTCGTTTTCCCTGTTTGCACACCATGTATACTATATTATACTCTATATACTGTAGCATATACTCTTGCCAATGGGAACACAGCGGACATTGATAGATTGAAGCAGATTGTTACACAATAAGAAGCCATGCTTGAAATCCACTACGCTCACCACACACTGTGCCAGTGCAACTTCAAACCTTCAGCCTTTCCCTTAACACCACATCACAAATCTTACCTACCCCCCCCCAGTCTTGTAAGGGTGAACCAGGTTCATTCTTTCTTCTCTTTCACTAAAGCTCCAAGCTTAATCCTCCCCAACTGAGTGCTCTCAAGAGGTGTGTTTGATCATGCCCCGGACTGGTAAGGTCTAAGAGTGGGCTACTGTTCTCTGGGAGGCCAATAATACTTGTTGCCTTTGCTGCAACCAAGGAAATGGAACGGGTATTTGATTTGCCGCCTCAAGTCAAGATGAAAAGCGGAAACTATTGAAACTTTGCCAGGGCTCATGGTCTGTATAACTTTATCAGCATATTTCGCACTCTTGCAGCATCCACTGGAATAATCAGGCACTATATGACAGCTTCCAAAATGGCTTATCAGATTCAGTCAAGGAGGAGTGGGAAGCCCAAGAGTTATTATTTGACCTTCAGGCGCTCATGGGCCTAGCTGCCACAATTGATTCACGGATTAGACAGAGAAACCAGGAGAAAGGACAACACTCTGGAAGGACAATAGCATCCCTCTCTCCAGCCACTCCACCCCTTTTCTACAGAAGTAAAGCAAATTGATGCCACTCGATTTCTCAAGTGGAGCTTGCAGTTTGCAGTACTTTTGAGTGGAGTAAATGTAAAAAAAAGTATCCTCTAAGAAAAAAAAAACTACAAGTAAAGTAGATATGTAAAATATGTAATTAAGTACAGTAACAAAGTAAATGTCACCTGTCACTTTTGGAGATAACTATCCAATAACAAGCTGCATTCCTGTTGCGTTTTCTCCCAATGAATCTCTGCTACAGAGAGGAACTATGATATTAGTAATTGGGAGTTCCTGGCTATTAAGTTTGTGCTCGAGGAATGGAGGCATTTGGCTCGAGGAGAAAGAAACACCATTTTGCTTAAATATCTCCAAACTGCTAAATGAATAAATTCTCACCAAGCCAGATGGTCAATATTTTTCTCAGTTTCTCAAGTTCAATTTGTTAAAGCTCTGGGGATAAAAAATACCAAATCAGAGGGCCTTTCAAGTCTCCAGAGACCCTTCTACCTTGTAGGAGCTGCCTGACTCACCATCAAATCTCAGGTTATATGGGCACAGGGGCACAAACCCAGTCCAAGTCATATCCCTACTAATCGCTTCTTTATTCCACCTTCTGAATGGGAACAAGGCTCAACATTAGCCTGTCATTTGGGCTGTGCCCCAAACCTGATCCGACAAAATTTTTGGCAGCTCTCCATAAAGGAAGAAATCCAGAAATTCATGGCTGCCTGTGAAACCTGCACCCAAAACAAACTTCATAATAAAATCCCGGCTAGTTTTCACAGACCTCTTCCCATCCCATATTGACCATTCTTAGATTTCATCAATGGACAGTTCAAATCAGATGGTAACACTCGCATCCTAACTGTAAGTCCACCATGGACGGATTCTCCAAATCAGCTCATTTTGTTCCCCTACCAGGTCTTCTGTGTGCTAAAGAGATGGCTGAATTTTGAGGGGCTTTCTCTAATTTGACTATCACTAAGATGATTAATCCCTGTACTGTCAGATTCCTAAATCAGATCTCTCATGTCATGCCCTTTAATGGGTGATGAGCGGCAGTAAAACATTTGAATGGGGCAAACATGTTAAAGAAGGCCTTACACATGAATGATGATACCAGAAAAAAAAAACAGTTCTTGGGAGCTAGGGTTAGCAGGGTCCAGCATAAGGTCCAGCATTTCAGACCTGCAGCAGCCAGCCCAATCTTGACTCTGATGTTCTGAGAAAACTTCAAAAGTCCTAGTTTGACTTGTACATACGACTGAAAAATGCTATAGACTTTGACTATAATGCTTTGACAGACATGTCGTCATGATTTAACAGAAGTATATTGGGAACATGCCGTAAATTAGCAGACTGTACTTTGTAGGAGAGAAATATCTTATAAGACATTGTCAATGACGTGCGTGTAGAATATTGTAGTAGGCAGAAAAGAAGAAGAGATTAAACATAAAATGTGACATCCTGAGGCAATACAGTATGCCCATTATGAAGCTTGTAAGAGTTTACAATCTTATTATGTCTTGGAATTATTTAATATCCAATAATTATTGGAAGATCCAAATGTTTACTACTATATATTTACTACTATTTATCTGAGTTCAGAAACTATTTCTGACCATATAAATAAAATGTTTTTTTCAGAAATAGTACTAATCTGCACAGTACTACAGTGTATTTAGATACATAGCACCTTTTCCTCTATGTTTCTTTGGTCAGTTTGAGCGGCAAGAGCTTAGGCTGGCAAACATTAGCAGACTATATTAAATTGCCAAGACAAAAGGAACAGCACTCCTGTGTATGTGTAATACAATACAAAACAAATGTTAGATGATTTGCAGAGTGCAGTGATACACTCTGATAAATTAGGACAGGTTCAATTGCTTTATTTGGGATGATTGTATTATGTTATATGACAGTGTAAGCATAATATGCACGCTATTGAATATCTTTATCTTTATTTTGAACATTTAGAACTCTGTGTTATTCATTCACCCGAATAAGCTCACAAATCAGCTCTCAAATCACAGAATTCTTTATTTAATTTTAGCATGTCTCCCCAGATTGTAAGACATTACAAAATAATGTCTTATAGTTTGTACAGTACCATAAATAAGTATCATAAATTATAGACACAGGCAGATGCCAGTGCCAATTAAGTGTAATTTTTCATCAAAATATGAACAATACAGACAAAGAAAACCGTGAACGGCAAAAGCTATTATCTAATGCCTAAAATACAGACTAAAGGACAACAATAAGCGTCAACCAAAGACAAAATCAAGTAAGTACTTTATAATCCATGTTTTAAATATAAACATTTAATTGATAATAGGGTTTATTTAGGCTAATAAATTTATTTAGTGCAGATAAAGATAAACATCACTAAATAGCATGTTTCCAACAATATGCGTGAGCCTAAAAGGCCTGAAGAATATTTGCAGCAATTAAAAGCAGTTAATGTTTAAGTGCATTGTGGATTAATGAAGCAAAGTGTAAATGTTTAGAAGGCATTAGTCCTGTTGCATATGGCATAAACATAACAGGGTATTCCAGAGTAAGAACATCACAACAGTGAAACATGGTGGTGGTAGTTTGGTAGCGTGTGCCTAGGTGTCTAGTCGTAATTGACAGAATCATGAATTGTGAAGACTAGTCATCAAGCCGTGATCTAAAGCTCAAGAAGAACAGCAAGACTGCAATGCAAACACAAAAAATAAATTCGCTTGTGAATGGCTCAAAAGAAACAAATTGAAGATGTTGCCTAGACATAAGCCCCACTTACACTGCAGGTCTCGATGCCCAATTCTGATTTGTTGCCTATATCTGATTTTTTCTGACCGTCTGTTTACACGTTCTTTCAACTATGACCCATATCCGATTCAAGTGTTTACACTTGCCATACCGTCTGAAACATCGCGCATACTTAAAGGGACTCAATAGCTCAATTCTACGCATGCAGTGTCTCCTCTGCTCGCTCAACATGTTCTCCGCGCGCGCTTGACTCTGCCTGTACGCTCGCTCAACTTTGTCCAGTGTTACAAAACTGCCACACTGATAAAGAAGGAACAGCCAATCAGAAGCGGTGTGTGGAAGTCTGTGATTGGCTGGTTTTGTGGCAGTTTAGTAACACTGGACGAAGTTGAGCGAGCGTGCGCAGGCAGAGTGTAGCGGGCGCGGAGAACTGCACGCGCATAGAGTGCTTTGCCTGCTCTCAAAATGTCAAATCGCGCGCTCAGAATTGTGGCAGGAATATAACGCCAAATCTGTTTGGGATGAGCAGCACCTCGGTGTGCCTGATTACGTCATTAAACCGCGAAGAAGTCGCAGTTTTAATGATGTACAGAGCGCAATGCCTCAGAAAATCCGATCTGTCTGTTTACACGACAATCACATTAGCACATATGAAGGAGGCCTGAAACCGATCTCGAGATATCATTCGAAATATCGGAATGCATGCGTTTTTTTCCTGTTTACACGGACATAGAAAATATCCGATATGTGTCACATATGAGCAAAAAATCGGAATTGGGTCACATTTAACTGACAGTGTAAACGTAGCTTTAGAGTCTTGACTTGAACCCCACAGTGATGCTGTGGCAGGATCATAAATGGGCAGTTCATGCATGAAAACCCTCCTCTAGTGGCTGAATTAAAGCAATTCTGCATAGAAGAGTGGGCCAAAAATTATTCATCAACCGTGATAGAAAAGAATGATCTCTAGACTTTGAATGCACTTTATCATTTCCCAAAGGATTTAGTGCATGTACTAATTCATCACCAAGAAAGCACTGGTTAATTATGAATGTACTGCTGATTAGTGGACCTTATACTAAAACCTTATTGCAACATCTTCTTTTGTTAGCTTGTTCTTTCTATCAGACATTAGGCTTTGTCAAACTCTGTTGTCCATCCCTGGGCTGGAATCGCCCCTGCTGTGGACTCGTAAAAGAAAATTAAATTTTAGAAGTCTCTTCCCCGGAAATCTTTCATTGTTGATTTAATTACTTCTTGCCTCCCAGAGCATTCCCCAGACCCTGGTTCAACTCTTTTTTTTATTTCTCTCTCTACACACACACACACACACACATACACACACACACACACCTTCTCTCTGGAGACCAGAAGTGACAGTAGATGGATGACAGCAGAACTCGCTCCCTGTTACATATTTTTCTTTTCTTTTTTTTTTTTTATAAAAGAATTAGTCTAAGCAGGTCAGTCATCAGGCTGTGACTGCCAGGAGCAGACTGATTTTCAATCAAGTCTTACTGTGATGATTTTGAGGAAGAGTATTATCGTTATCATTTGGGTACTGGACTAAAAACTTTTTTTTTTTTTTTTAAATAGCAGCGTGACATATTGCATCTCTGATTTCCATCTCTAATGAAAGACCTGCACAAATTTCAGCACATATTTCTAACCTTTTTTAGTTTCTGTAGTATTATATCACAGTTTCAGTATCAACCAGCATCTTAACTTATTGCACCTATAGGCCACTTTATATGAATACAGTATGACAAGCCATCTCAGGTTACTCTGGGTTGCCCCCAAAAACAAGTCATTTTTATCTTTATTCTGGCTCTATCATTTAACGATGATGTTTGTGCTCTGATGCTTTTGGTAAGGTTGAATGTGACTATAATGAAGAGAAAAAAACATATTTTTCAGCACATCTTCAGGATTCTAGATGGTATAAATATTAGAAAGAAATAAAATCTAAAATTTTAAAATGCTTGTAATAATTGCTTACAAAAAAGGGAGTGGTTTAAACATTAATTCAGGTTATAATGCATGAATTTACAGTTTAAATTTAAAGGTCAGACAGGCATCATATCATATTTAACACACAGGACCAAGAATATTATCTTGTAACTTAAAACTATTAATTTGATTGTGGTTAAGTCAATCATTTCAGAAACCTAATGAAATGCTTTCAGATGCATAAATCAATGATCAGTTTTGTGTGTGTGTGTGTGTGTGTGTGTGTGTGTGTGTGTGTGTGTGTGTGTGTGTGAGAGAGAGAGAGAGAGGGAGAGAGAGAGAGAGAGAGAGAGAGAGAGAGAGAGAGAGAGAATTTGGTAAACTCCTGTGAACTCGGAAATAAGAATGACTAAAAGCTTCATTTTTAGAAGCAGGCTTATGAGAAGCTCTGTTGAGCTGTGGTAAAACCTGAATAAATTCACACAGCTGGTATAATGAAGTAGAGAAAAGCTTTAATCCCTGTGGTTCTCTCTTTCATTATTACCATGCGTTTGGCTTTTGTGTGCAATGCGCAAACCTGTGTGTGTGTGTGTGTGTGTGTGTAAGTGTGTAAGTGTGTGTGTAAGTGAGTGAGTGAGTGAGTGAGAGAGAGAGAAAGAGTGTGTTGCTCCTTTGGTTCTCCAAACTGTCACATAAACTGTGCAGAAAGGACAGGAGGGTAAGCATTGTTAAACACTCATAAGTGCTCTACTTTTTGTTTGTTGCCCAAGTGTCAAAGCAAGACTACTTAAGAGAGAGAGAGAGAGAGGTTTTGAGGTTTTAAACTCACTTTATTATAACAAAATTAAAGGAGGGACTATTTTACAATTTATATACAAAAATATATATATTGTGTGTGTATATACTGTGTGTGTGTATATATATATATATATTTGAAGAGAGAGAGCGAGAGAGAGAGAGTGCACACACACGTGAATATGTGCCCATCTATACCTGAGCTCCATGGCCACAAAATTCCTCTCTCTTGGTCATGGTCTCTCCTCTGTCGGTTAGTTCATTTAGCTAGGGCACTGCACAGTGCTTAACATTTATTATGCCTGATAGCAGAGCAAACAACTGAACAAACAGACTAATCACCAAGGCAGTCGACTGCAAACTCACACACATATCCACACACTACAGCATTCATCATGCCTATATTTAGTATCAAAGACAAAACCTTTGAAAACTTCTAAATATTTGCAAAAATCAGTGATTATCAGTGCCTTATTGTGTTTTAAGTCTTACACAATTATCAGCAAGCAGAGGTTTATGTGGAGATTTCTGTACATAAATTGTTTCTATAGCTGAGAGCCAGAGCAGATAGACAGTACTAGGTATAGGTGTGTGTATACCCAGGGTACCCAGTGCAAGTAGTGAACAGATCAATTCTTTATTTGACTTGAGTAATATAGTACTTGATTATATATTTTTTTACTTTTACTACACTTTTTACTCGAGTGTTTTAATCTGGGTTTTTTTTTTGTCTTGACACAACCTAAACAAACATTTTTAATACACGTCAGCACAAGCACATCAGACACATCAAGCAATTTAAGAGGGACTCAGAGAGAGTAAATCATGAGTGCCAGAGATACACATTGACAAGAGATGTTTTCCAGAGATAGATTTTAGTTTTGAAATTCCATTACAGCATATTTAATGGTCAGGTTCTGTGACAAAAGCTCTGCTGAGCTTTACTTGACAGTGGGGTAGAGAGAGCAAGAGAAAGAAAGAGAGAGAGAGAGAGAGAGAAACCGAGTACAAACCTGCAGCCCACACATCATGAATGTATCATCTCTGCAAACGATGATGAGGGCTGAGGGATGCTCAGAAGAAAAGAGCTGCATTATGGTCCAGGCCTCTAGGGAGTTTATAATGGAAAGCTGGTCTGAGGATTTAGAACAGAATCCTTTTTCAGACAGGACTTAGATCAAGACATTCTAGAAGTACACAATCCTCTCAAGATGGCTTTTACAACCATTAGTCCACACACATAGTGCTTTTACAGCTTCGGGATTAGTGCCAGTTCCAGTCCTGGAGGACAGTTTGGTTTTGTTTTTCCCTGATCTAACATGCCTCATGTCTTATTAATTAATTAAGGGAGTGTGGACATCATCAAGGACTCCAAAGACAACACTGAGAGCAAGAGAGGTTTCCATTTCATCATGTCTTTAGCAGTAATTTGTAGTCCCATTAGCACTCCTGGAAAAATAAAGTCACTTTTACTGTATATAAATACCCATTACAATAACTTGTTTTAATTAACACCTACACGGTTAAACTGCTCTCAATTGCGTGAGATGCACTTGCATACGTCAAGATATTAAATTAAATGCTCAAGATACTACATTAAATGTTAAAGACATGAAACTGATGATATTCCTGCATTCAGAGAGCTCAATATGTCCCAATAGGAGGAAGATTCACTGGAGTTTGATTTCTGTTTAATTGCCTCCATTTTCTCTGCATTCGCAAGTCTGACCCATTACCTCTACAGCAGAGGGTTACCATGCATAATAATCGGTCCTCATACTGTATCTCATTCATTAATCTACTTCTGTTCAGAGACAGACTGGATTTAAATTTAAATCACAGCAAGACCAATGTTACACTGCTCGCTCCTGGAACCGCTTTCATTTTAGCCGTCGCATTGATTTAATCATTATTGTCAGCTCCTCTAGCTATAAGCATTGAGCTCCTGCCAAATGGTAGGTCTGACCTGTGGGATCAAACACAGAGGCACTCCTCGTGTTGTTAAGCCCTAGCTTGTGCTATTAAGCTCTTAGGGGGGGCAACAGTGCCAAAGATCAGGCACATCGCACCACACTGCAGTGCCAAGACCACACATAATGTAGATTGTGCCAAAATGTAGAGGCCCTGAGGAACCAGGCTAGACTGAGAAAATTGGATGTTTTAGTTGGGTTTTAATTTGGAATTACTATAAATCTCTTTCCCTTTATTAGATTACGTTTATCCTCCACACACCTGCTCTTACATTCGGCTGTGAAAAACAGGATTATTCAGGACATATCCTGTTCAGCTACGCCGTTTTCCCCATACACTCAGCTGCTTCTGAGAAGGATTTAGGAAAGTCTAAGTGAACACACACTGAAATATGTCCAATCATGATAAACATCAGGAAACAGTACATCTATATTCAATTATGTTCTGAATCAACTAGAGCCACAAACCCTTGCATACATTAAGTCGCAAAACATTACAAAGTCCTCAGGATTTAATTAACATATTATACGATCCTATGAATCTCTATAAATGCCCCTGCTCTACCCACCACAAAGAATCAATAATCCACTACTATCTAATACTAAAGGGAATCAGGTGCTTCACTTTGCATGTAGTGCACTTTAAAATATGCCCAATGTACATAGTTAAATAATGTTGTCATTTATTACACACACACATAATTTAATATGTGACTAAAATCTACGATCACGAGTCGCATCCAGTTCCAACTAAAGATCAAAATTAAGCAACATCAAAACCTGAATTGCACTGAACTATGTAGCATAGACTGTTTGTTCGAAGTGCTATCTAAATTTAATTTCAAAATTGTTTAAGTATAACGAAGCATGCAGCCAGAACATAATTTCTACAAAAATAATTACATGTCCCCTAAATGTCACTTACTTTTATCTTCAGTAGCTCTTGAAGACAGAGAAAAAAATTCCACAATTACAGCAGTATTAAATGAACCAGAAAGACAGAAACTGTGATAAGTATACTGCAGAAGTGTTTGCTCAGGTACCGTTGATCTGGAAGAACTTTCTTTGACCCTTTTAAAGCAATTGTTGTTATAGAGGCTGAAGGCAAAGACAGGGCAGAGACAGGGTAGTGTTAGAGCTGAACCAAATGCAAACCTTAGGACTGAAGAAATCTCATATGTAATAGTCCTTGCTCCTATAAGTTGTACAGTCGACGTGTATTACATGCATATTTATATTGATCTACCATACATGGTGACCACAATTTCTCCTTTTATAAATTTTTTAAGGAATTCTGGTTGCATGCATACAGTATATGGCATTGACATATATAAGGTCACAGACATACAGTACAGCGATCGATCAGAACTAAACAACACTACGATGATCGTTGAAGGCATTTAATTATGATCGGCATTGAGCTCTAAACAGCATTATGTGCACATGTGCGGCTGTTCACTGAGGACTTATACAAGACTGCGCTTCTGGGTTCAGTCTAATGAGGTTTGTGATTAGAACGGTGAAAGCATTATTGCCTCTGGGAGAAAGACCATTAGGCACTGCTCCAGCAGGACCCCATGTGATGCTAACACTCTGTGTTAAATCTAAAATCCTGCATTTACCTCATCTTCTGTTACCATTTAGGCTACCTGCTCCCTAGAGATCTTCTAAACTGCATGCACATTACTTCTGAGAGACATTATTGCTGTGCTGGTTTATGCCTACTCCCTGCTGTCTGTGTTTGTAATTACTTCAGGGTTTTTTTTTTCCCCAAAAAAAGTTGATCAATCTGAAAAAAAAAAGAGGTAAATGACGTTAAAAAAAATTGTAGCACAGTGTCTTTTATATGCATCCTCTTATGCTGATAGGCTAATCATTTCTTAATTCAAAATTATTTAAACCTCATCAAGAATCTACAAACTTAATTTGTGATTTGCATACAAGAATTTTTCACTTTTTACATTATTTTTTTGGAGATAGTAAGGCATATGGTTTCCTAGAACAGTAAAAGACATGAATACAAATGGGTTCAACAATCTCGCTGAAGGTTTCGGTGCCCGATGAGGCTGTAGACAAATATTACTCAGTAATGGAACTGTTGATAAATCCCATTCTCCATAATGCTTTTGATAAGCGAGTACTGGTCTCTCTCAGCGAGTTTCTGTGTAGTGTTGTCTGAGTCTCAGTAGTTCCTATTTTGATGGAACTGCTGATAATTGTTATGGTCTGCACATGTCTGGATGAGTAAACTGATCAATGGGTGGATTTTTCAAGAGCAGATAACCAAAAGACACTTCTAGGATTACAGTGAATTGGGTTAATATTAGCATATATATTATCACACATATACATATATATATACATATATATATACATATACACATATAATATTAGCTTTTTGAAGTGTACTTACTCTGTCATAAAACATGACACAGTATTAACAAAAACACATATTACCTTTAAAACACACACTTTTTTTTTTCTTTCTTTTTCCAGGGCCAGTAACTACAGCCTAATGCTAATAATTACGGGAACAGGTCTAATAAGCTAAACTTGAACAATGACATAACTGCCAGAGACCCTAACTGGAAGCAGGCAATTACATTAAACAGGCTTTATAACAGTCACAAGAACCAACTGAAAAATAGACAGACTAATCAGAGAGGACAAGGTGCAGGTGTATGTCATTAGGACCATGTGACTGTGGTGATGCACAAACTGGAATATGGAACCAAATGTCAACATAAACGTCCTACAGAACACATAGGTCAAAGTACGCAGAAAACAAATATGAAAAAAAAAAAGGAAAGAAACATATTTGCACAATTTATATATACACTATTTTTTACAGTTTAGGGAATATCCCTTTTCTATTCCAACATCAAACATTTTTTAGATGAACTGGAACAGAGATTGTGAGCCAGACTTTCTCATCCAACATCAGTGCCTGACCTTATAAATACTCTACAGAATGAATGGCCACGGATTCCCACAGAAACCCTCCGAAATCTGGTGAACAGCCTTCCAAGAAGAGTGGAAGCTGCTATAGATTCAAAAAAAGGACCAACTCCATTTTTACGTATATGTATTTGGATACACTGTCATTGCAGATTTGGCCAAATACTTTTGTCCATGTTATGTAAGTTATGTACACAGTTACAAATTTTTTGTTTTTTAACACAAAAAAAAAATTTCCAGCCTAAACATAGGCTGAAATCAACAAATTACATTGCAAATCGAATTGTACAAGGCAGTACAGTGGCTTAGGGGTAAGCATTATCCCCCTGCAGCTCCAAAGTTGGGTTTTCTGATCCAGTCTGCAAGTGTGGAGTTTGCATGTTTCTCTGTGCTTGTGCATTGCGATGGATTGGCACCACATCCAGGGTGTCCCCTTTATTGTGCTCTAAGTTCCTTGCATACAGTACAGTAGGTTCCACCCCCTATGACCCTAAACTGCATAACTTAAACATAAATTAAAAACAAGTTTATTGTGTAGAGAATAGTATTGTTGCCCAAGTTCACAAAATAGAATTCCAAGCTGAGTAACCACTTAAACGCACTTTTCTGTGATAGAAGTCAGTTACCCCCCCCCCCCTCCTCCCTCCAATCAATTTCAAAGCCTACTGGGAATTGTGGACAGGGCATTTACTTGATCTTCTGAATAAATGCTTTAGGAAATTTGATTGATACAAGCATGTACAGATACTTTAACTGAGAATTTCTTTACTCTTTGAAGACAATACGCAAAGCAATAAAACCGGCAATACTTTCGTCCAAATGAACTTGAATGCATGTTAATACTAGCCAGGGGCAAGCCAGAAGGATTGGAAATAATATCACAAATTCTAGAAACAAATTTCAATGTGACAGAAACAAGATCTAGTTATGTTTCATAGGGAAAAAAACTAAACAATTAAGAGCCAATCAAGTTTCCTCTTTAACAGGTATAATTTAATGCAAGATGTTTGTATTGTTATTGAGTTTAAAATTACCAACAGCAAGAAATTAAGTTCATGACTATAATAAGATTGCTCAGCATAATAAATCTGTTGTATGAGCCACCTTGCCTTTCTGGACTGCTTTAAAGGAGTGGATAGTGAAAGTAAGCTTTATATTACTGTTATAATTCTAGTTAATTAATTATTGAGGACACAGATAAGATGGTAGTTGTGCGAAAAGGACACAAACAGTATTGTATTGCAATGTTTAATCTGTCTTCATTGTTATCCCAATCAATATGTCGCAGTTGATTTGCAGCAGTGTTGCTTCCTCCGCTCCCCTAAGCCTCAGACACTGGGTTGACTTAATGGCATGATATTTTCAGTTCTTTCTTCCTTCGTGATATCTAAATAAAATGGCACCCGCGCTCCACTGTCAGAGTTCCACTTTAATGTTGCTTGAATTAATGAAAATGGATTTTGTGTTTCTTGTCACATAGACTTTAAAATTGTATTGATGTTGTACATAACAAACCTTACGCAATCATAATGGATGTGATGTATGCAGTGTTTAACATATTTTTAGAGCTCTGGAATGAGTCACATAATTTGCATCAGAAGATGAGTCACCATGTGTTTCATTCCACGGTTTAGCTTTGCTGGATAAAATGGAAATTCCTGAAAGGACAGCGATTTAACTTCATTAGTCATCATGAATCCAGAACTCTATAGATCTGCAATCTATATGAAAGCATTATGAGATTATTTAATCCTCACTTTGCTATATCTTTTGAGCTGGGTTTTACTTTTCTTGTCTTATATTAGTACTCACATAGGCATCAAAAGATGAAAAGAGATCAAAACTTGAGGTGAGCTTGTGCAATTGAAAGAGTTCTGTCTTATAAAGATAAAAATAGTCTCAGGATGAGATTCATTTGGGTTTTTGATTCTTTGAAGTTGTGATGTGGAGCCTCCGTTGTTTTTCCAGCACATCCCAATAATGCTCCATCAGGTTGTAACCTGGAGAACTTAAAAATTGATCAACCGATGTTCATGTTCCCCAAACCATTCCAGAACAGTTTTTACAACGTGGCAGGGAACATTATCCTGCTGAAAGAGGCTACTGCCACTAGGGAGTACCTTTGACATGAAGGGTGTATTGGTCTGCAACAATGTTTGTGTTGGTACATGTACATGTCAAAGTAACATCTATAAGGTTTCCCAGCAGAACATAGCCTGAAGCATATGGGCTTCTGCCCGTAGTGCATTCAGGTGCGGTACAGTGGAACCTCAGTTCACAAACTTAATTAGTTCCTAAGTTCTTGTTGTAACCCTATTTGTTCGTAGACCGATTCAGTTTTTTCCACAGGAATACATGTAAATAGAATTAATCCAACCTCCATCACTATGAACTATAGTAAACTTTTTATATATTTTGTTCAAGATACAGAAAATATAAAGCAAAGTGTGAAATATAAACTGTACAGGAGAGAGCGCACACTTTTTTTTACATGTATTGTTCGTGCAGCTTTCTTAGGGAGACTCCATGGCGTGAAGGAATGGAGGAGAGGAAGAGTGGTGGGGAGGAGGTTATTGTTTAGAAGGAGAGTCTCCTTCCATAATAACACAGGGTTTTTCTTTCTTTTTTGTTTCTTGGCCTCTGGTTCGTAAGTGGCAGCTGATTTCACAAAAAATCTACCCAGAAAGATTTGTTTCTTCTGCGCTGCACACTCACTTGCGCCACTATGCTGCACAAAAGGACACCGCATTATCGTGCATAAGGTGTAGTATTTTGTTTGCCACGGATTTGTACGGATGATACTTCTCGGCAATGGCGTGACTTCACTTTGCACAAAATTATTTTATCATGTGCACGATTCGTGACCGCAGACTGAGCAAAACTGATGTTGCGCGACGCACTCCTGACGTTATTCAGCTGATAGCGACAGCCTGGGATGGCAGTTTCTGGATCATATCCCGAGGAGTTCATGAACAGAGGCAAATTCTTTGGAGGTAAACCGATTTGGTCGTACTTTGGGGCGTTCGTGAACCGAGGTTCCAATGGATTCCCTGATGGCAGAGAATACCCTCTTTCAGCAGGATGACATACATCCATTAATATCACTCTTACAAACATTCACTATTTACAAACATAACTTAAAAAATAATGAATTAATAACATCATAGAAGAAAATTTGCATGCCTATAAAGAAAACAAAGAAACATATAAACTGATAATACAGTTTTCAGATGGAAACAGTAGGCTCCTGGGTTTTTCAGGAAAATAGAAAAAAACAAGCCTGTCAAAGTTACCAGGACTCATATTCTTCTATGAGCAAATCCATGAGCAAAGATGCATTTAAAAACTTTTCTACATGAAATAAACTTCTATAAAGAGCACTAAATAAATAAATACAAAATAAATAAATAAATATATAAATATATAAATAAATATATATATATATATATTAAAGATATAAATTTGATATATGTTAGATATATAGATAGTCATCATTGGCCTCCATGGTCCCTAGTTGGACTATGAAAAAAGAAGATATATATAGATATATAAATGAGTTCTTTGTTTGTTTGTTTACAACTGAAAACTGTTCTGTTGCTATATGTAATATTTTTGCTTTATTCACAGGCATGTAAATATTATTCTGTAATGTTATTTATTAAATATTTTTAATGTTATGTTTGGAAATAGTCAATGGTTTTATACATAATAATGCAGACATGATAAACATATGATAACATTTGTACGAAAGATAATATGGTGCCTAAGACTTGGTGCATAGTAGTGTGTGTGTGTGTGTGTGTGCGTGTGTGAGAATAGTTTCTGTTCGCTTTACTGACAACCGATATTGATCTGAGACACAAATATCTAGAGTTAGGTGCTCAATTTATTCCTTTTTTGTTACCTCCATTCCACTTCCTCTCTGTTTTTTAGAGAGCCTTATGGTCCATGATTTTGCTTGGATCAATTGAAACATCTTCACTGAAAGTGAAGTGTGTATGATTGCATGTGTGTGCTTGCGTGTATTGATTTCTGTGAGAGGAGTAAGATTGAGGACTTCACCACGCCATGTTCCTCTCATTGATGTCTTGATGGAAATTCAGGTGTAGAAAAGTATCTTAACAACTAGCAGCATGTCTCCCCTTGCACCAACAAAAAAAGGGTGCACCGTTCACTGTTACTTATTTTTTCCATTTTCGATCCCCCATCATTTCACAAATTGTTTATAAATATATATAAAATAAAGAGCCATACATATAGTGGGACTAAATCTGCTTCCAGTGAGCATGTCACATTATGTGTTTTAAGACCAATCGTGACCAAAGCTTTTCTTATTATGTGATTAGATTTTTCGCTGTAAAAGCGCAATTGGGCCAAATAGCATATTTTTATGATCTACTCCATGCTGAAGGAGAGAAGAGAGAAAATTATGTCTGGCTAATTAAGTCTGGCTAGTATCTAGTGAGGGATTATCAAGGACATTTAGTGCACCATCTGTGTCAAAAGCAAATTAAAGATTTATTTGTTCCACATCCAACCATACATTTTAACTGAGACTTACTTGTAAACTATAAAGAAAATTAATATTAGAATTGATATTTTAAAAAAACGGATTCAGGGTCTGGGTTCGATTCCTGTTCTACCCATGTACTGTATGTTGGGTTTCCTCTGGGTACTCCGGTTTCCTTCCACAGTCCAAAAACCAGCAGATTAGGCTAACTGACCCAAATGAGTTGCCAATACATTTAGCAGTTTGCATGACCATAGTTCATTGAAATGCACACTTAACAATGCACAGTTAATAATATTAATAATAAAAATAACTAATAACTAACAATTACTAATTAACCCAGTAGAGCTTCTTGAAGCCAGGTTCAATCAGTGCATAGAAAACCTGCTCAGCCTGCAATATGAGCACAAAATGGAGGAGTTTAGACATGTGAACTGCTCTCCACTCCTACACGATGAGAAAGTGAAAATCTGATTTTAGATTTGAGAAAGAATATTTTATCAGAATATCGTCAAAAAAGTGGTTTATTTGTGGTTAAAAATTTAGACGTTTATTTAAAACATGTTTACAATTAATAATCAGAATTATTTGCAGTGAGTGACGAATTCACATAGTACACTGTCTGGCCCAAAAAAAAGTCATATACTTTAATATTTTGTTGGACTGCCTTTTTGTTTTGATTTTGAGCTGTGTTAATTTCTCTCCAAGATCTTGTACTGATGATTGGAGAGACGGACCCCTGTGTAAACTCTGCTTCAGCACATCCCAAAGATTGCAAAGGAGTTATGGTCTGGACTCTGTGGTGGCCAATCAAAAATGATATCTCATGCTCCCTGTGCCACTCTTTCACTATTTAAATCCTGACAATATTAGAGTGACACAGCGCTCAAAAAAGACACGTTTGGACAAAAATTTAATAATTTTTTTTTTTTCACGTTGCGTGTGGTATGTAACTGGTGAATTAATCAACATGTCATATGCTGTCTCCGCAGGTGACTGATACTGTACAACGTTTTAGTAAGCTTTGAAACAGTGACACAGCCGACAGTATCGGAAATAATAAATGAAACTCTGCTCGTACAGCATCGCAGATCATGCCCGGATTCATTACCACGCAGTGTGAAATCAGCAAAAAATTTTACTGTATTCATAGAGTGGTGGGCGTCACACATGGCTCACACATTAAAATAATTATATTTATATATACATTTTCTATACTTATATTAAATTATTTAAATGTAAACAACAGTTTTTAGAGTCTCTGTTATGGTTAACACACCATACCCCCAACACACTCCTCAGGGGTACGTGCAGCAAACTGACAGGTGGTATTTCACAAACTGCCTCCACTCACTTTTTATCTTTAGAGGTAAGAGTAGGGCAGAATTTTTTTTATTATTTATTTACATTTTACTACCTCCTCTGCAAGCAAAACTCTGTTATCCTCTCACCAGTTTCACTTTCTTTTCGAAATCATTTTGATCAGGTTATAACAGACCTACACACACACACACACACACATATATGTATATACTCTACTATAGGGGCTTTAAACAGTTGTTTTTTTCCACCGTAAAAAACTACAAAAACCTGTCAAACCACAACGTGCAGCCTATTTTACGGCTCTCAGTGTCGTACAAATTGACCATTTTCCTCTGCGTAGTCCTACTCCTCGCAGGAAAGAAAAGAGTAGGACGGTTTATAATACTTTTACAGTATGTGCTACTATGAGGTAGGAATATTTTCAGTCCTTAATGAACTTTAAGCCCGATTCCTAAGTGATTCTGAGATGCTTAGTAAATACGGGTCCTGACCAACAGAAGCAACACCAGATCATCACACTGTCCCCACAGGCTTGTACGATATAGACACTAGGCATGATGGGTGCCTCACTTCTTCTTACCCTGATGCCACCATCGTTCTGGAACAGGGTCAATCTGGACTCATCAGACCACATGACTTTTTCCCCAATGCTCCATAGACCAGTCTTTATGCTCCCCAGCAAATTGAAGCCTTTTTTTTCCAAATTAGCCTCACTAACAAGTGATTTTCTTAATGCTTACACTGCAGTTTAGTTCCAATCCCTTGAGTTCTCTTTGCCTTGAGAGTGTGGAAATGCTCTTAATTTGACTGTTAACCATAGCTGTGAGTTCAACTGTTGATTTTTTTATAATTTGATTTCACTAGTATTTACAGTAAGTGATCTCCCATAACACTCATTTAGGATGTTTTTTTTCCAACCACATTCCTACCGCAAAGATAATGGTTCACCACTATCCTTACAGGTTTCAAGAACGCATTTTACAAGGTTTTACACAATTTTATTACTTTTAATATTCTCCTTATTTGCTTTCTTTGCTTAGTTTTTGACATTTGATCTTTCAGAAACAGTGTAATATTTTTGCCATGATCACAGGATTTGCCTTCTGACATGGTTGTTTAAAAAAATGAACTCATTGCATCAGTTAGGGTAAAATAACTTTTTACCAGCTGAAACATATTAATAACTGCAGTAATTACTCAATGCAAGGCTCTTATCTTGTAGCCTTTTTCGGCTTACATGAGCAAATTACATTATAACTTCATTGTACTGAAAGGAAGAAATAACTGTATTATTGACTTAATCCAATTAAACCATGGTGGGCAAAATAGCACAAAAGCGATTTCATGAAAGCGTTTTTTTTTTTTTTTTTTTTTAATCTTGTAATGTAGCACTGGAGTCAAGTCAAGTCAAGTCAATTTTATTTATATAGCGCTTTTAACAATTGACATTGTCGCAAAGCAGCTTTACACAATAAAAAGAAGTAAGTTTTTATGCAATGTATATGAATCAAAATGACAAGATTGTCCCCGATGAGCAAGCCGAGGGCGACGGTGGCAAGGAAAAACTCCCTGAGATGGTAATAGGAAGAAACCTTGAGAGGAACCAGACTCAACAGGGAACCCATCCTCATCTGGGTGATAACGGATACCAGGAATTGCTCAGCATAATAATGTGTACTGGAAGTTCAGTATAACAGGAGATGTGTTTAAAATTAAAAGGAATTCAGTTTGTTCCCGGAGGCTCAGGTAGACTGTAGGAGATTCCAGTCCTGAGCTATCGAACAACTGAAATCACAGGTCCCCAGAGCATCAATCGATGACAGGACAGTCTTAATGGAAGCCATCCCCAGCCACCACGCGAATCCAGACAGACCACACGGGGCATCCATGCGACGAGATCTCCAACCAGAAGCAGGACTCCAGGATGGGTTAGACGGCTCCAGAGGGCAGAGGGGTCTGGATCACTGGCAACTCACTGGAGGAAAGAATTGGGTTGAAAGAGTGGCGTGAGTGGTGATATAGAGCATAACAGCACTGGGACATTTAACTGTATATTGCATCATGGCATGGGTAGGTTTCTACAGTCCACAGTACACAGAACCTATATACAAAACCAGTCATGGAAGCACATCTCATAATGTTATGTCATCTTAAACAACACTTTGTAATCACGTCCAAGTCATTGTGAATTTTCTCTAAAAAGTCTGTGTTATTTTGTTCATGGCTAAAGTGAGTTACAAAGCTCGATCATAAAGATGAATCCCAAATTTATTTCTAATTCCTGATCTAGGGCATTACTTTGTTTTTGGAACAAGGGATTGTACACCCTGCATAGTTTCACAGATTTAATGCTATTTGGGATTTAACACAGGAATGAGCTGATATTTTATATCTGATAAGTGCAGTAAGCGGACATTTTAAGAAGTCTAGTTACTGTAGTTTCTCTGGATTGTCCACGACTTCCATAGTTTATTCTCCTCACCGTTTGGCTACAGAGTACTATTAAGAATTTAAGACTACTTTTAGCCCTGTTAATTACAATGTCAGGGGCTAACTGTCGGACACCAGACGATGCTAGTTCCACTAGTGGCGGAAGAGCAGAGCAGAATAACTGGATAAAATAACATAAAAAAATAAAAATAAAGATCATAATATGCCAACTCAGCCTGTACCCCCTTACTTTCCTCTCTTATAACTCATATTAGTCACTCCTCTCTTATTTCTCTCACATTGTCCCATCATCCCTCAAAACAGCTGCAATAACTTGTATCCTTAAAAGAACAGACACTAACACTACAAATCTTAACAATTTCCGTCTGATATCAAATCTTCCTTTCATTTCAATAACACCGAAAACAAAATGTTTGCTTTACAGGTTTATACTCATAATGACACTCACTAATGACAATAATCTATTTAAATCATTTTAGCCTGCAATTTGTACTAAACATAGTACAGAAACTGCTGAAGGTGACCAATCACCTCCTAATGTCTGCTGCTGCTGCTGCTGCTGCTGCTGCTGGACTATTAACCATTCTTGTCCTGCTAGATTTGAGTGCAGCCTACTACACATTATTTTACTAACCCATCACTCACGTCCCTCCTGCCTGGTTCACTTTATACCTTTCTGACTGTATACAGTTCATTTATTTGAAAAAGATTTAGTTCTCAGTCTTTCCCAGAGGTGTCATCTCTGATATCTGTCTGGCATCAATTTTGTGTTTAGAGACTAATATTAGCAGGGTCTGCAATTGTAATTCACTTTTAACTGGTTTATCACAAAAAACCCATCATAAACTCATCCAGAATTCTGCTGCCTTTGTCATAACACATAATGCATCACATCACACCCACCCTTAAACAACTCCACTGACTTCCCATCAAATCCCATATAGAGTTAATCATTTTAAAGCCCTTGATAATCTTGCTCTGTCTTATCTGTCAGAGCGTCTACATTTCTACATCCGCCTCTTGCACTCTTCGTGCTTCCCGATCAAGGCACTTCTTTACATCCCTGATCACCATGGACGCTAGAGCCTCTTTAGCCGCATTGTCCTTCGTCCCTGGAATTCCCTTCCTGAAAACGTCCGTAATATAGTCTCTCCAACCACATTCAAATTTCATCTTGAGACCCATTTATTCAGAATCGCCTATGCCACGTGATGTAAGGCTGCAATCAAATCTCTATGTATTTTAAATGTTTTAGGTGCTGACACAGGCAGCTGTTTTTATTAAATATTGTTCGAACGTTATTTACTATACAATTTTACTAATTCATTTCTTGTATGAATTTTAGGCAGTGATCTTGGGTGACTCGAAAGGCGAATATATAAATAAAATGCATTTTTTATTATTATTATTATTATTATTATTATTATTATTATCAACAGGATTTGTAGAACTGTTATATAAAAGCAATATCACACTCCAGGTTTTGTCGAATAACTGAATCAGCATGACTATAATATCATCAACACACAGGCTGCGTCGTCATGACAATAACGGCATCACCGCGCTCCTGATGTTCAGTACATCAGTACTCGCTTAAATTTGATATTGCAAAATAGCAAGATGCCAATTAATAACTGTTCGTCATCCTTTAGATTCTGTAGCAGTGAGCCTTACTGCTGTACTTTTGCTGAATTCAAAGTAGTTTTAAACTGATTTAATGTTTAACATGGTCCCTCTATGCAGGGAAAAATGGAATTTTAAAATGATGGGGCTGTATCTGAGACTGTTAGACATGTTTTCAGATTCAAAGCATGATTTTGTCATTATTTTCAATCTCGCAATCAGTGAATGAATATGTCTTTTCTTTGTCAGTCTTTTCAGCAATCCAGCAAAAAATAAGAATGATCATCAGACCTGTGAAAAGGAATACAATTTAATGGCTTATGAGTGCAAAGGTCGGTCTTCTCATTGCAATTAAAGATGACTCAGTTATTCAATGTTTTTGCATGGCACAAAGCCCTAGACAGAATAAGAGCAAGAATAAAGAGTCAACTTGGCTCGTCACCTTTATTATCTGAATTCATTAGGCCTTAGGTGGGATGTATTGTGCTTATAATTCATCACTTCCTTCTCAATGAAAAACAAGGAGGAGGACAATCAACACATTATTCTTTCAGATTTCAGTCAGGAATGAATAAGATTAAAGACGTGCCTAAACGCTGGCTTATCAAAGGCATTATATTATACTCACTCAGATTATAATGCATTCTATGCAGGATAAGTTACAGAAAAAAAAGTCATGATATTTTCTGCTGTTTATAATGTTTTCTGGCTTCTTTATTAAAGAAGAGGAAGAAGGAGAAGAAGAAGAAAGAAAACACAGGGATGCTTGCAAAAGAGGTGCTAGTAGGGTAGATTGGGTAGAGTGATTTTTTTAAAAAGCATTCTCAAAACACATACATAATGAATGTAGCTTGCCAGAAATAAGGTGAGGAAAGGTTGTATTAGTATAAAAGAAAGTGAATTTGCGGTGTATTAAACATGCAATCTTGTTGTACACGTCCACTCACAAGCGCCGGTGTAGCATAAAAAACCTCAAGGATTTATTGAGACTAAAATTATCTTCGTATTTTATGTGTATACTTTTTAAATAAGTACAAGAAAAGAAAGCGAAAAGTGTCAAGGAATTGTCTTTTCAAACCACTTTTATTTTTAATGGATTACAGTTCTGCAGACTTTGGAGTGTGTTTGCGTGGTGTCATGTATTTGCATTTTCTGTGGGAAATCAAAGTGTCACTTTCTACTTGTAATGAGCTGCTGACCTCTTTAAGATTATTACATTCTCTTATTTAATTATTTTCTAAATGTCAAGATACAGTCCTTTCCTGTGTATAGGCCACTGCACTGGAAATAATCATTGTGCGTGCTCCATTTGACATTGCTCAGACTACCTAAACCACTGGTTTGAGTGGCTCTCCAATGGGCAATTGTACGGATTTAAACAACTTTGACAAGGGCCACATTATGGTGGCTAGACAACTAGGTCAGAGCAACTCCAAAACTTTAGCTCCTGAGGAATGTTCCCAGTCTGCAGTGGTCAGGACATACCACAAGTGATCCAAAAAAGGGAAATTGATTAACAGCGATAGGGTCATTGGTTATTAAGGCTAAAAGAATTAAACCAGAGAAATGGAAGAAGGAGGCCTGGTCTGACGAATCACATTTTTCTTTTACATCATGTGGATGGCCAAGTGACACTATGGGAAGCATGCAAGCCAGCAGAGGCAGTGTGCTGGGAAACATTGGGTCCTGCCATTCATGTGGCTATTACTTTGACATGTGATACCTGCCTAAACATTGCTGACCAGGTATACCACTTCATGGAAGTTGTATTTCTTGATGGTGGCTGTTTTCTCTTTCAGAAGGATAATGTAAAAAATTAATGCCTTGAGGAAAAAACAACGAGGTTGAGGTATTGAATTGGCCTCTGAATTCTCCAGATCCCAATCTAAGTATCTGTGCGATGTACTAGAAAAACAAATCTGATTCATGGATCTGCAGGTGACAGCTTGGTGCCAATATATATATATATATATATATATATATATATATATATATATATATATATATATATAGTTACCACCACAACAACTGCACATTGTTTCAAGTCTGCTTATTGTATGAGGTGTTACCTTAAAGTCTTAGAATGGAACACATATCGAAGATGTCCATTAGTTCCAGTCCACTAATTGAATTGGACAAATGCATTTCAAGAGTGATGATATTTACTGTAGCCCCACTGGACGTAGGGGATGTTTCAGTGTGTGAAGCTTGTTGTTGCTCATCTGTGTTCACTGCACAAAATTCCAATTTTAACACTAGTACTTGTTGCTACAGTAGTATTAGTGACATCGTCAGCAAACTTGGGAAATGAGTAATTTTTCATTAATATAGTGATTACAGTGTGCAATGTTTTGTCCAATGAAAATAAGTACTCATCCTCCAAAAACATGCTTTCACAGTTTGGTCAGGGAAGACAAAAATCATTAGATGTGATAACCTGGTCATTCAGTCAGCTGACTTCATATTTTGTAGCCACATACTGTAACGTTGCTGAGTCTAGACGTGACCAACTAAAGCAACCGCAAATCATAACATAATCCAAAAAAAATTGTTAAGTGGGAGGCATGTATCGCTTCCTTGACCCTTGATGTCGCTCTGGAATAGGGTCAATCTGGACTCATCAGTACACACGACTTTTTTTCCATTGCTCCAAAATCCAATCATTAACAAGTAGTTTTCTTATGGCCACACAGCTGTTTAGTCCCAATCCTTGAGTTCCAGTCACATTGTGTCAGTGGAAATGCCTTTACTTTGACCATTATTCATAGCTCTTATTTCTCCCGTCCATTTTTTACATAGAACTTCAACAGGCAAGCGGACTTGCTTTTTACACGGCCGTTTGATTGCCGGGCATGAGATAGCTGCTTATGGACTGCATTAGTTGCTCTGGCACGTTTAGTTTTACAGAGAGAGCCAGTCATCGTGACTCAGTTGCCGAATGGGAAAAGGCCACTGCATCAACGTTAACTAACCCAGTCAGGACCTCCGCTGCGGTCACCCCAGGATGGACAGCCAATGTTGGCTGAATTGCGTTTGCATTGCGTTGTCTGCTGCATCCAAATAGGACTGGGTGGGGACTACGAGTGCAAGCATGTCTTTAGGAGCCTGCTAGAGCCGCTCTCCACTTGGGTCCACTTCGCCACTTTGCCGCAATCATCGTTTACCAGCCGAGTGCCTACAGTATATGCCAACTGTTGCTTCATGACCTTCACATGCACAACCTCACTTCTTTGCTCCCCGTCTTTTCTTCCTCCCTCCTTAAAATCCCTTGCTTTCCCTATTTTAAAACTACCTCTTTCTATAAGACCTCACTTTGTGCCTGTGTGTTTGCGGTGCTCCCAGTCGTAAGGATCCCAAAATCATATTTCATCTATGAAGTTGGGAGTTCATCTCTCTTAGTTTCTCTTAGCTTTCTTTGCTTGATGGAGGCCAATAATTTGAGCCTTCTGACCATTTTGACACATGAGAAACTCCAAAAATACAGACGAACATGAACAGAAAAAAAAGATACATGTAGAATTAGCTATTCAGCTTAGCCAGGTTTTGTTGTGTAACTACTTCAATGCAGAGAGTCCCAAAAGTCTCCATACATAGGGGAAATTAACATAATTAAGCAATCATATGCATAACACCAGATGTGTTAACACAAGTTTAACTGGTGTGGAGGGGTGGCTTGAGTGGAGACTTGACTCATGTGTTTACAATGGACTAGCAATTATGCAGATTATTGCTATTATATAATTATGCAATTTTTTTTTTTTTTTACATTTTGCTAAAAAGTGTTCATTTGTTAATCTTTCTAACACCTTATATTTTTGTACATATGCAATTTAGTAGCAGAGACTAATTTAAGGACTTAACAGTGCCATTAATTGCAATCCCAAACAAGCATTCTGAACCATAACAAATGACACTGCTACCCAAGGACTTGCTTTTTACAACCCCTACTGTATGTTGTTCCCAGCCTAGCACATCATCATGTAGACTTGGCAACACTATCGTCACTGCGTTTTTCCATGATGCATATAAACGGTGCTTTATGTTTAATATTTAACATTTAGATTTAGTATTTAATAATATTTAAATTCATATTGACCATTTGAAGTGAATATTTGACATTACATTGCTATTTAAAAGTCTCAGAATGACCTCAAATGTTCAGACAAAAAAGGCCAGAAAGTGAAAATAATTTGACTTTTATCTTTATATATTTGCTACAATTATGTATATGCTATACAACTGTCTAGAATAATTAACAGTATCAAACAGCTTTTCTGCATGCTGTAAATAGCAGGCACAGGCAAAAGCATATGAAGTATAACGATATGCATCAGTGACATAAGTTCAAGTGAAACAAATTGCAAAAAAAAAGCCTTCCTGCCAATTTGCTGTTTTTTTCCTTATAATCCTGAGTTTTGCTGACTCGATGAACTCATGCTGCAAATCAGTTCCAATGGGCTGAAATGTATTATTTAAAAGCCAATCACAAGTGTCGTGCAGCAATGACATGCATCTAGAGCAGTAAGTCTAGATTTATTGTGCAAATGTTTTAGAGTACAATCAAAAGGTTATTAAATGAGCTCAGGATATGGGTCAGTATTAATTAGTGTGAGGAGTTATTGCTCACTTGTTATTGAGACTGATAAGAATGAGATAAATGCATCAGGACGTCTTAGTTCCATTGCAATTTCGCACAATCCTTTAAAAAAAAAAAAACAGGCTAAAACCTTGCATCATACTGAGTCGCATATTCTCTTGTTCTGAGAGAAAGTAGCAGATGTCTGTGGAGTGACAGCGTGGCCCTCGTCATGCGGTAATGACAGGATACTGAAAGAATTTTTTTTTAACATCAATTTTCTTTTTATTAAAAGGAAGTCGGAATGTGTGGGGGTATTCAAAAAAAGAACTGTGTGTGTGTGTGTGTGTGTGTGTGTGTGTGTGTGTGTGTGTGTGTGTGTGTGTGTGTAAACATGAAGGGCTTCAGTAGGAGATGTTCGACACTCATGATAATGGAGCTCAAGTACACTAATGATCACAGGGTCTGGTTTTTATCTCACTGCACTCAATAATGCATTTCACCGACACACATGCACAAATGTCCACACACACACACACACACACATACACCCCTTTTTCAGGTTTCATGACTCCATGTGTTATTCCAAGCAAGCTTTAGCACTGAGATTCTGAAATGTGAAAATGTGAAAAAGTTTTTGACTCGACACAGTCAAAAATTTCACATTTTCCTCTTATTATAGGATCTTCAGGAGCTGCCAGAAAAGCATGAGGAGGTATGACAAAGCTAGTGAGGAGGAGAGAAGGGGAATGAGGAAATGAAAGGAAGAGAGACAAATGAGTTGAGAGACATTACAGAGTGTCAAGGAAGAAGGAGCAGTGTGATGGCGATGCAGCTGGCACTCAGCCACGGCCGAACACATACAGCCCACTGAGAAGTCATTTTCAGTCCTCTATTATTAAAATTGGTGGCATGGTGGCATAGTACTTGCACCTCCAGAGTCAACATTTGTTCATTTGACCTGCACAGTATGTGTACACCTCGCTACTACCGTCGAAGTTAAATTCCAATATCTTAAATAAAACTTTTTTGTCGTATACTACCTATAATCAAAGCTGATTTTTTTTTTGCATATCTACTTGCACAGATCTGCCAAATGTTGGCACAAAATCAAATCTGTCACAGGTTCCTGTTTTTAATAAGCAGTGGTGGAAGTATGTTTACTTTGTTACAGTACTTAAGTACAGTTTTCATGCGTGAGCAGTTTTATTTGTTGACAATTCTTACTTTTTTCTTCACTGCATCCGAGAGAGAGAGAGAGAGAGAGAGAGACTTTTACTGTGGGTTTACTGCTATGGTCATCTAATACAAGCTCAGTACTTTTGATACTTGAGTAAATCTAATTGTAAGTCATTTTATGCTTTTTCTGAAGCAGAGTGCAAGTTTCTATTTTTACTTCAGTAATATGTTTAGCACTACCAAGAACAGTTGGCATCAGGGAATAGAAATTTACAGCATTTGGCAAATACCCTTATCCAAAGTGACTTACATTTTTATCTCAATATTTATATGAGCAGTTGCGCTGTTGGGCAGGACTTGCTCAAGGGCCCAACAGTGGCAGCTAGGTGCTGGGGTTTAAACCTGCGACCTTCCGAACCGTAGCCCAACACCTTAACTACTGAGCTACCCCTGTCCAAAAAATGCATTGAAACACAAATACACACATTTAAATCATTTAAAGTATGATTTGTCCTTAAGCAGAATTGTAACTCATTACTAACCTACTGTAGCACACGCCTGGTCTAACTTGCTCTCTGCTGAGACCTTCCAGTCTATTTACCCCCACACAGCCATGCTGGTTTCATTCTGTAATCTCAACAGTTTAGCGTGACTTCAAATCAATGTGTGACTGATTCTTATTTAAACATCATCATCGTCATAAAAATCCAATAACAGCACCGAAACCTTAGCACCAAGTCAGCCTTCTATACTGTAAAATTTGCACCCTTTCAGTTATGAGTGTCTCTCAGTCTGCTTATGTGTGCATGAGAGTGTATGAAGTCTGTGAAACTAACCTAACCCCCTGCCTTTCCCTTTTGACCCGCAGATACACTCTATTGCCTCCGTGCCCAGGAGAATTCCGATTATTTGAGGTCGAGTCTGTTAACCACGAAGAGAGCCTTTCAGCAAGAAGCAGGATTACCAGGTGAGGAGGAAAAGAAATGGCTGGAAGGGAAACGGGACCAAAGGTGTAAGTGGATGGGGAAAATCTTGAAGGAGTGGGGGTGTAATGGGGTATGTGATGGGAGTGGTGGGGTTTAATATATCAGTTATACAACCATCTAATATGGAAGTGCAATGTGGCCCTCTAATGTCAAATTCATTTTGACAAGGTCATTGCCGTCAGTGTAAATGCACATTTCAATCGGTGCGCTCTGGTGAGTGTGTATATTGCACTAGCGTGTATTTCATCTGACTAATATCCTGTCCTGAGTGCTATTCCCAGTGGCATTCTGTGCTCGGTTGCTTCAGAATCAATCAGCAATTTTCACCCAGACATACACACAAACACCAGATGAAAGATACAAATGGTCATATTTTCCATTTCTCTTACTGGCTTGTTTAGTGCCTCCTCGTGTATTTCTGTGCCTGTCAAATTTCCCTTCAGAATCACCATTATGCTGAGCTGAATCCCTATGTTTTGCTTTCATCAAGGACAAAACAAGCTTTCCTAATATTGGGCTGACGAGCAGATGGTACATGGGACACGTTTTCAAAGGCTTGAGGCAGAATTCAAACCTACACTGAAGAAGCTTACACACACATATACACACACGCGCAACACACACACACACAGTTTCTATATTTAACATAATTATTCATACACATAATTAATGGCCACACCTTAATCTAACTTGAACCAGAGTTAACTCTTGAAAAGAGTTTTTGTTTTTATTAAAGTTTTTTTAAAGAAAGAAAATAAGCTATAACATCTGGATCTCAACAAAAGAGTAAGATAATACCATCAATGTGGATGCATTTTCTATAAGGAAAAGCTGTTATACACTTACTTGAATAACATGACTAACAGGCAGAGAAAGAGAGAAAAGAGAGTGGAGGAGAAGGAGAGATGTCCTGTCAAGTGAAGAGTATGGGGGATATTTATTTTTGAGTGTGCGTCTATGTCTGTGGGCATTGCTGTCCAAAGGCAAATGAAGAACAGGCTGATAGATGGATGACAGTCTTTATGATAAGCTTCGGTTTTCTCCGCTGTAGGGGGAGATACAGAAAGCGCAGATTTTTCACCCTCTCTTTCCCCCTTTTTTTCACGTCTCAGTCATCTCAGTCTCGTTCCTGCACAGTCTATGAGAATGTGAGTGTCTCTCTGTCTCCCTGAGGCAGGATCCAGATGCACTGCAGTTTACAGCCATCTATAATTCATCTCTATACTAAACTAAAACAAGCCTACCGAGATCATGGCACACATTTTGTGTTCCAATAGATTTTTTTTTCCCCCAAGTGTCTTAACAACAATTATAATTTATAATTCAGTTGGAAAGGCAGGACGTCAGAAAATATTTGCCACATACAGTATACTACATGGGACAGATGGCTGAATGAAAAAGCAGATTAAAAAAATAAGAGAAGAAGTTGTAAATTAAGCTTTATAAATTCTCATACAACCTTCTAATCCCTCAACAGCAGATGCCAAGTTAAAGGTCAGCCTCTGCACCCTACAGCGCAGAAAACTCAACACCATGTTTAATAAAACATGAGACTAGTAACACAGATGTCCTTAAGATATTTTCTGTTCTGCCAGAAGCAAGTTACAGTGGTCAGGACAAAAAAACATGCCACTTTTGTGTATGATTCTAACAAACCCCAGGCAAAGTCATGTACACAAGCACTTGTAATAACCTTTTTTTTTTTTATCGCTATCCATCTACTGTAATTGTCTCAGCATTACTGTTATAAAACCATTATGAAACCTTCTATACTAATCAGAATATCAACATTCTGGCACAAGCATAGGGTTGTATATCATAGTAAATTTTAAAAAATCACTTTAATTCTCTGATCAATGTCATTCAACCGCACCCACCTCTAACACTACATTGCTGAAATAAAAACAAATTTTTTTTTTAAACACATTAGGTATGTTCATTCATCACGTTTGTGCCTTTCATGCCATGTTCTTATCCTTCATGGAAATGCGAACATACCATGGTAACTGTGAGTCACATGGTAACACTGTACATTAATCTAGTTGTTTTTGAACAATCTTTTTTCAGTCTTTTTTCAGAATTATTATTTCTTGTCTTTTGAAAGTATTTGTTACTGCACTGTATTACCGCACCAGATTTAGACGACTGAGTTTTTGCTTGTCAAAACAGTGTGATCATGTTAATTTGGCATCATTGCAGACATTGGGATAATGTTGGTGCAGTGTTGATTTTGAAATTTTTATGAAATGACTATTTGAACTACTATTTGAAGGTCAGTATTTATGAGGCGTAATACAAAAATATTCTACTGTAGTCTGGGTTTCAGGAGCTTGAAGATTTAAACATCAGATTGAACAATCCACATGCTGCATTAAGCATATAACATTTTTTGTGTGAATATTCATTTTAATTTACTCTGTATTCTCCCCTGTCAGGAATTATAAACATCCATCTGGTATATACTGAGGTATAGCTTTCATAAACGAGATGAAACTATAACCAGTACTACAGCCAATAAAATGCCAGTGTGAGAAATGAAGGAAAGAAAAAAAAATCATTCCTCAAGGGTGGGATGACAGCAGGAGCGCACAAGTTGAGGTTGGGGCAGCGGGGAGTAGAGTCTAAGGGGGAGATATTAAAGTTTACTGTCACATCGCATTGAAGGATAATTCAGTTCACTCTCAAATTTTGTCCATTGGCCACCCAGCTTCTGGGGGTAAATGTTTTTGACAGCTGAGCATTACTAAGGAGAGAAACCATCCCATACCCTGATGGCAGAAAAAAGACATACAAATATATAAAATATAATTTTTTTATATGATATTATATTTTCATTCAAATACACCAAAATTAATGACAAAAAAATATCACAAATATCTTATCAGAATGAGCGGTTATCAAATAAGTGACATTATAATTAAGCAATTTAACACTAACAAGAGTGTTATTATACTTGTCACAGCTGTTGTTAGGCTGTTAGAGCGAGGCTGCAGGGAATCACAGACTTGCTAATATTCAGCGCAAGAACATTATTGCATTGATTGCAGTATTGCTTCAATCAATTTTTGTAAATATTTAGGACACAGTATGGTCAGTAATTTTGTTTATTTTTTTCGGTTTGAGAATTGAAATAGATCCTGTACAACATGCACTGATAGCCCATCTGATAGCTGGCTAAATAGTTCACTATAAAGCTTAAAATTGCATCCAGTGACATCTCATCTTCCTTGTCATCATACCTGATGAGTTTTCATAATTTAAGTCTGCAGTAACTGTATATTCATAAAAAGTGTATAATTTGCCTTGCCTGCTAAAGATGCCTTCAACCCACATGTATTACCATTTCCACTGGGATTTTTGGAAACTTTTTTGGCTGAGCGTCACGTAATCACAACTGAGCCAATGGCTCTTCTCTCTCAAGCGCTATAGGATTGTGGGTAATCGTCTCCCATGCTCAGTCTCAGTGTGTGTGCATCACTCAACATATAGTTAACATCTGTGCACACGTGTCCTGTTTATTATGACATTGTGACTACGTGTGTGTGTGAACGCATAAAGCTAGTTTCATTAGAGAGGTTCCTTGTTAAAGATCCAGTTTCTTTGTCTGAAAGCAGTGATTCTGTAGGTGTATGTGCGCGTGTGTGTCATTAGAGAGGTTCCTAGTAAAGAGGTTTCTTGACAGAGCAGTGTTAGTGAGTAAGTGTGTGTGTGTGTGTGTGTGTGTGTGTGTGTGTGTGTGTGTGTGTGTGTGTGTGTGTGTGTGTGTGTGTGAAAGTTATCCTACACGGTAGCCCCCTCCTCCTCCTATCCTCTCGCCTTTATCCATACACACACTAACAGAAACACTGCTCTGTCTGGATTATTTTTAAAGGTAAATTGCAGGTTAATTTGTTTTATTTTTAGTTTACAGCAGTGATTCCATTTGTGTGTGTATGCACGATCAAATGTCAGTAGAGAGCTTCCTTGTTAAAGAGGTTTCCTGACAAAGTACTGTTTCTGTTAGTGTGTGTGTGTGTGTGTGTGTGTGTGTGTGTGTGTGTGTGTGTGTGTGTGTGTGTGTGTGTGTGTGTGTGCCTCCGTCCTCTGGTCTTACTTCAGCTTCACACGTATAAACACGCACACACTAACGGAAAGATTGCTCTATCTGGATTTTTTTCAAAGGTAAAGTGCAGGTTAATTTGTTTTATTATTACTTTATAATTTTATTTTAATATTTTTGGGTTGTGGAATGAATCATCAGAGTCCAATCATCGATAATCAATAATCAATAATAAATCATCGATTATTTCTCATGGGGAAACACACTTTGATATATAAGGGTTTTGATATCCAAAAAGAATTGTGCTTGCAATCCAAGGTTTGATTATATTGTAAAAACAAAACACCTTTGTAATTGAATTTAAAAAGTGAAACTTAATTTTTTTGTTCAATACATGTAAAGTTATATTTTCTTGCCTTTTGTTTTTTCATTTCGATGATTATGGCACAAAAATAAAAAATCCAGAATATTTAAATATTAGAATAGTTCTTAAGGCCAATGAAAAAAGGAATTACAATACAGAAATTCAGAAAAATTGTGTTCATTAATGTACTCAATACTTGGTCAGTGCTCCTTTAGCACAAATTACTTTATTAATGCAGCATTGAAGTCATTATTAAAGACCAAGATGCTTGGATAGTAGTCTTAAGCTCATCTATATTGTTGGGTCAGATGTTCATCATCTTCTTCTTGACAAAACCTCAGAGATACCCCATAGAAATTGGCTTCTCTGTAAAACTTGTCAGCAGATCTCTTGGTAGACTTGAGTTGACTTTGGACTTAATAAAACAGTGAACCTACACCATGGCACCCCAAATCATCACTTACTGTGGAACATTCACAATGGACTTCCATCAACTTGGATTTGTATGGGCCCTTGATTTATAAATAAAATGCAAAATTTACTTTTATCTGTAAAGAGAACACCACTGAGCAAAGGTCCTTAGCCCAGGTAAGACACATCTGATGTTTTCTCTGGTTCAGGAGTGGTTTGATACTAGGAATTCAAAAGTTGTAACCCATTTCCTGAAGATATCTGTGTGTGATGGCTCGTGATCCACTGACTTCAGCTTCACTACAACTCCTTGTAATGCTCTCCCAATTTCATGGATCATCTTTGCTTGACAGTTTTGTCAAGTTTTTTTCCATAATTTAGTCATGTCCAATTCCTCCCCGTTAAGGCTACTACTACTGTAGTCCACTCAGTCAGGAGCTCTGAAGACTATCACACGTTTCCTCCGAACCATGTGACGCCAGCCGACCTCGTCTTTTCGAACGGCTCTCTCACGTACCGTTTGGGGCGGGCGTAACACACTTGGTGGACAGCGATATCTGCTCCTTCGGCTTGCGGATTAATGTGGGAGCACCTAAGTACCTCTCACCCCTCCCCTCTAAAAGAGCACGGCCAATCATTTCTCTCTAGGTCTGCGAGAGGTTACAGCACCACCGTACACTGGAATCGAACTCGTGTCCTCCGGATGATAGGGCGAACACTTTACCACTTCGCCATTCAGAGCCCCTACAGTTTTTCTTTTTAAATGAAATTATTAAAGACAATTACATTTTTAAAGATATAGGTAGTGAATAATATACCTTCATTAGCATTACAGTTTTATGTCACTTACTAATAGTACTAGTGTTTGCTATTGTAGAACCTGTATGACAGACTTGCTCTCTCTTTCCTTCTCACTCTCTCACAAACACACACAATGCATGTTTATACTCACACTTCTTTTCACTGCAGAGCAATAATTATGCATTCACCGCAGCTGGTTGAAATGCAGCTAATCACATTAGCAAATCCTACGGCTAAAGGATTTGGGAGGAAATGTAGCAACTTTACTAATGAGCCTGAAGGAGCACAAGGGAAAGTAGATGTGCACTCATCCACTACTCTGCCTCATCTGTTTCCTCAGTCTCTCTCTCTTTCTCTCTCTTTCTCTCTCACTGTTGACTCTAACATCATCCTTCATTATGTCTATGCAATCTTAAGTTGTCTCAGTATTATTATATATACTACTCTTAGTATTAGCACGTGTAAACTAAAAGTGTCATGTTATATTTTATTATAAGTCAAAAAGGTGTGAGGGCCTGGTCACGCACCATGGAATCATGGGAATGGTCCTAATGGTGTTATAAATTATAAATACAGGGATGTCTCTAAAAAAGATAGTGTTTGGATGCAGCATACGTTCTCCAAAAAGAGCATTTATGGTACAGCCACAGATATGCAATTTACCCATGCCACGAGCAACGGCGAACCCCCATGTCATGACTGATGCTGGCTTGACCTGACAATGATAACAGTGCAGATGCTCCTTTTCCTCTTTGACCCAGAGAACATGAATGCTGTCGTTTCCAAAAACTATTTAAAACAGTGACTTATCAGACCACAAAACGTTTCATCGGAAGTGAATCTTCATCATCGTGGAGCTGCTTTCAGGGGACCTAACAGGTGAAAGTCCGATGGAGCGTGATCTGGAGGATGCAATGTTGTAATCAGCTGGTGATGTGAACAGGCATCTAGCTTCTTCTTATAGGCTAACACTTGTGCAACCTTCCTTGAACTTCTCTATCCATACATACATACTTCTCCGCAAAAAAGCACTTTCTTCACAGCTTGATGCAATAAAGTTTTTGATAAATAACAGCACCAGTCATACCCTAAAACCACCAAAAATGAATCACCTCACGCTGCTCTTCTTTCGTGCAAAAAAAGTGGGGAATGCATTTTTGCTCACACTGCAGTTACAAATGAACTGATATAACATGTTCACACCTGCACAGCAGTGACTGGGGAGATGCTAGCCTTGAATGGAAATATAACCGGATTGCAGATCATTATTGACCCTTATTAAATTCTATGACATTTTCTTCCAAGAAATAACCTTCCCCCACCACCTACGTAATACAGTACGTCTCAAAGGTTTCCAGACTCCATCGTTGCCATTAATACCAACCTGCCAAGATAAAACAATAACTAAATAAAGAAATAATTGTCCCACCAACACAAAGCCTTACTCCAAAATCTATTGGAAAGCCTTACTATAAGATTGGAGCTCATTAGAAAGAAGGAATACATCTGGAATGAGATGTTTAACAAGAACATATGGAAGTTATGGTCAAGGATACAAATACCGTTGGTCATATAAGGTAAATGGTATAGGGGCAATTTGGACAAATACAGCATAATCAGACTCACTACAAACAATGTCATCTTAACTTAGCAATTTAGTGACTTATCAGGTATTTTGAATAAGTACTATTATCTAAGGTTTCTCATTATGGCAAATCCAAGACAAGTTAAGGCTATGTCTCATCACAGTGACTAATTTCAAACTCAGTTTATATTTGGGGCATATTATTTTTTAGAAATTAAAAAATGCAAACAATAAGCAAACATAAAGACAATTTATAGCTTGAAATGAAAAATCATTATAAAACATTATAAAGAGACTGACTATAAAGATTATAAAGAAATTATTATAGAAATATCCTATAATGAAGAATTTATTTGCCAAGATTTGTTGGAAGCATGACGCTTATTGTTATTACTTTTTGGGTCATTTGAGGCAGCTGGGTGGTTTATCACTTAATGTTCTAGGGGTGCAACATCTGCCACATTTGCTTTTTTCATGGTTGCTGTCTTAGTTTGGAGAAGTCTGTAGTGTAGTTCATAGCCATGCATAGTCTCACAGAAAAAGAAATTGCACACAAATTATTTGCAGCACCTCCTGTACAGTAGATATCAACATTCTATAGCAACCATATACTGCATTATATATGAAACTTTTACTCAAAATCTCACTCAGTATGTCTGTGTCATGTTCTGAGCAAAAACATTTTAACCAGTTGTTTACTGTAAGTGCATTTCATGACATATGATTAGACTTGCATGTCTCATAAAACTTCTTATCGTCTCTCTGCAAACACTATCATGTTTGGAAGACGTAGTGTAAAATTGTATAATAATGCTGGGGTTTTTAAAACCATGATTGTATTTGGTTGATTAAAACCTGCTTGCTTTAACATGCTGCATTACCACACGGCATGCAAGCCTGATTTTTATTTTATTAGTTCTTTTGCAGTTTAAAGCTGATCATGGTCTTTTATATGAGTCGTAGCATAAACTTGTTCTATCGTAGTAATCATAAATGTCACTGATCTAATCCTCAGTATCTACCATTCCTTGTGTTTTTAGTGTGGGGAAATCAATAAGCAATAATCAAGTCTGTGAGTGAATCATCAAGACTGTCAGTATTCGCTCTAAACGCACTCCAGTTTAATATTTACACCGAGATCAATCCAAACAGCCACGTTATACTCAGCCGAGCAGATCCTTCGGAAACACCCACTGTAGCCGTGATATGATCGATATACTGAGTGACAGTGTGGCGTGTTTCACTCCGATGAGTCCAGATTCACTGCAAATTGTTTTGACCTCTATTAAACATGTCTTGTAGTTCTATGGCAGCTGAGCTTGAGCAATTATGTCCTAACACATGAGCGATTGTTCTGCTAATTTCCACATCCTTCAAAGAAATCGTATATCATGTGGCTCGTCTCTTGAAACTGTGCAACACATCATTTGGCACACACAGGATAGCATAATGTCTTCCCAGCTTTTGTGTCGTATTTAATAGCTGCTTGTAGATTTAATGTAAGTGTGTGTGGTGTGTGTGTGTGTGAGAGAGAGAGAAAGAGAGATTTTGTTTGAAACTAAAGAATTAAACAGCTCAGTCCACTTCTTTAACTTCATTGAAGCTTGATGCATGAAAGTGCAGGAGCAGAAGCGTATTTAAATTAGACTCGCCCTGTTTTTCTTGCTCTCCTCCCTAGCATAATATATCTGCTATAAGAATCATTTCAGTGACAGGCCTGAAAGCAGCCTTAAATCATTTGCTTACTAGGGGCAAAACCTAAATCATAACATCAGAACCCCCAAGATAATTGCAAATTACATCTAGACTCTTGACATGGCATCTGTTTTTCATTCTCTGTCACTTAGCAGAATGCGGCACTGGCCAAACAGCAGGAGCGCCTTAACAAATACATTTCTCTGGTATGAAAGTCAGGAAACAATGCAACTCCAGATGTTTCAGGTTTTGACATGTTAAAATGTTACTCTTGCTATAGCTTCTGTAACGTTGAGTGTGATTTCACATTGTTAAGACGTTCAATTGTTTTGCCACAGATTAGAGGTACAGTAGGAAGACCTGCATAAAGTCACTATGTTTCATAATTCCTGACAGTGCAGTCTTATAAGAGATCAAATCTGAGAGACAAACGACCTTAGACTAAAAAAGGAAATAAATGGCCCTATACCAGTCAAAAAGTAATTCCATTATCTATTCCATTATCTGTGCTTGTTCTTGTGTCAAGTCACCAGAGTAGAAAGATTAATTGCCTCTCTAGCTATTTCTCTCTTTACCTTTGTTAGGCATCTTTGAGAAATATAATTTATATACCGTTTGCAATTTTAGTCCAGTTATAGAAGTGAAGGGAGGAGTGAAGAAAGGAAACGGGTAAATAGGAAGAAAGCCAGGAGATGAGAAGAGTTTTTTTTTTAAAGCATTTATTTTATTAGGCATAAGAGGTTCAGGAAAAGACAGCCATGTTTGTGTTTGTGCTATTTACATAATGCAAACAGAGATAAACAAGCATGATCTATTAAAAAAAGGTTTCACAAAAAAAGTCACCGCAGGCTTAAGTCTCCAGGGGTTAGGTTAGGTAAGGGCTGTGTGTTTCCCCGATGCACCGTTTGCCTGCTGTACGATGCCTTTACCCGGCTTCCAAATACAGGCTGGAGTGATGCCCACTTCGAATGCCCTCTATCTCTGTAAGCTAAAGTCCCCAGTGGCTGTTTATCAGCCATTGCACAGCATCGTGGAGCGCCACAGCAGCGTGACATGGGTCGATTAATCCAGCTCCAACTCCATCACTGGCAGCTCACAGCCATACCCCAAAGCACACTAATATATATGATAATAATCATAATACCACGCCACAGCCAGATGCAGTAATGTCATTTCCTCTCTCCTACCAAGCAATATTCCCTACCTGATTCTGTCAGCTGGTTCTCTCTAAACATGCATGGTGACCTGCTGCCTCGTGAGTTTTTCAGGCTTTTTAATGCTATTTGCACATTACACATGTACTCTGAATATCGCTCATACTCAACATTAGAGATTAACCCCCCCCGCCCACATTTTTTTTCATGCCCTGTTTGATCATACAAAGCACCGACTGTGAAGTGTTTGCCTCAGTGTCCCTCGTGTACTTTACTGTGTTAGTGGCCCAGTGACCAGTTTTTCATTCAGCACATTTTTCCTCTCCATTTAATGACGTCCCCACTGAACCCAAACAACCCTGTTCTGAAATATTAATGGCTACCTGCTAGGAGCTCTAGCAGCCCTGAGCAAATAGAGCATGCTGGGAAAACTGACTGTAGTTATGGGGTAGTGAAAGAAACAAGCAACAAACAAACCTGACCGACTTCTGTTTAACTTCATAACAATTCCTAAAGCTGTCGTGAGCGCTGCTGCCGGAAAAACCGAGAGGAACGGGGGGAAAGTCTTCAATAATACACCTGGGCCAATCCATGCCAAACTCCTATTTGTTTACTGCTAGTTGGATTGTTTTTTGGTTGCTCTAGTTTTTTTTTATTATTATTATTATTTGATTGCAGCCTCTCATCATTCAAATTGAGTCAAATTGTTGTGTCAATTACAGCCCTATTTTCGAGGCCAGATTGTATGAGTAAAGATTTAAGCATTTTATATAAACGGTCATCTCATAAACCAAGGCTTCACAAACTTTCTGGTCAAATGTCCCTAAGAAACATTATGGATTTCCTGTGAATATGATTATTAGTTATTGACCATTGCATTTTTTTTATTCCAGATTTAAGACTGCACTAAACTACATGTAGCATTTTATTATCCTAACAACATATGTACATATCATGCAAGTGACAAAAAAAACAAACATTTTTAAGTATTGCTAGCACTGACCTGCCTGTCAGTAGGAAATGTTTTGTTACTATAGGAATTGCATAGCAGAGCAGCTTGGTCTATACTGCACATGGCGCATTATTTTACATGCGTGTTCAGAATTGCGTGTTCAGAAATGTGTGTGCCATTGCACTTAAATGTGTATCGTATGTTCAGTACAAGGACTAAATGTGACTTTCACTAAACGGCATGACAGAGCCAAAAGATCCTACCCTTTAGGCTTCTATTTCGAATTCTGTAAAAAAGTTTTGCAATGTCATGCACAATGTGTTAAACATGCTATGAGCTCTGTTGTCAAGCTTGAATCTCAAACCTAAAACTATGACCTTATATTCAAAAGCTGTATATAACACTAAGCATGAAAGGAAAACCAGTTAAAATCATTACGTAATAACATTTTAATTAATTCAGATAATAAATTGAATAAAAGATGGTCGAGGGCAACCGTTTAAACCACATAACCCATGGTGCGTACTCTAAATGCAAGACTGTGACTGGATCGAGGGGAATTCACATTTAGGCTTGGTGGCTGGAATAAACACTGAACTGGAAAAAAAATCTTGGGGACAGACTGGGAGCTTGAAATGAGTGTTGGTTTTGAGCTTGGCAGAATGACTTAGTCTGGGGTTAATACAGGTGTAGGGTCAGGACTTGGTACATGATCTGGGCTAGAGTTTGGCATGTGCACCCATGCTTTGTATGGGTAAGTTCCCAAGAGAGCCACCTGAGGCAATACAGACATGGTGTTAGTCCTGGGAAGCTTGGCATTGAGTTGGAGCTGTACTCAGGAGGGTGTCCCTGAAATCAGGAGGTGGTAAAAACATGATGCCCTCTAAGCGAGCTGGCTGAGTGAGTGGTAGAATCACAATGTGCTCAAAAATCGACCTGTGGGTGTATCCTCGGTTTTGCTCTTGCCGACTCAGCTCCTGTTGCATCAGGAGGTGCAAAAAAAAAAAAATGGCCATAAATATTTTTGAGGAGACCTTACACAAAAACGTGTGTTTATCAACTTCATGGCCTTTTCATCAGCTGCACAACTATAAGTTTCTAAAGCTCTTCCTTAGGGAAAGAGATGATATGCCATATGCCAGCATGTCCAACTGGGCCATGATGTGGTCCAGCCAGTGTCCCCCCCCCCCCAGTGGATATAGTCAGTATCCACTGCATCCTTGAGTAGACATTTTTTGGGATTGTCATGTATGAAGTTAATAACATCAATTAAAATGGAGCTTGTTTGTATCTGACTCCCATTATCATTTCAAAATATTGGCGAATTGTAAAATAAATGAATAAAACAAAAGAGAAAATGCATTCGTAAATCCTGCGACCCCTACATTGGGAACTGCCATACACACAACAACCTGACAGAAATGATTCTAGAGCAAATAAATTATTATTTTTTCCATTAGCATCAGTCTGCAGTCTACTGTAATATAATAAAAAGAGAAGAAAAAAAGCAATACTGCGACAATTGTGGGACAGCTGTCTATCTGTCAGTCAGTGAGGTTTGATTGAAACCTGTCAGTACATGATGCTCACACACTGATGCTCTTAGTGCCGTAAAGGCGCTCTGATGGTTCTAGTGTCTTCACAAGCCAAGCCTCAGAGCGAGACAGAAAGAGCATTCCTCATTAAACTACTCAGCAGGAGATGAGGGTGTACACAAACAAACAAATCAAACACACTAAACCCAATGTCAAGAGCATTTAAACTGCCATTACAAGCTTATTATGCAACTCAAATGAAACACTTACAGCTGTCCTCTGTTCTAACACTGTTTCCTTTTTCCGCAAAGTTTAAAGCAGCTAGATTTTTGAATTCTTTTTTTTTTTCTTCCTTATCTGCATTACCTTGTGGTCATTTTTCATTCCTAGAAAATGAGCAAAACTCTTACATTTAGTAAAAGCTTGCCAGCAGTACCTATGCATTAGTAAATAACAAACAGCACATGGCCTTGAATCAGAACACAGATTTCGGTGCCTTACTTCAATACCATTTAATCGATTGAACCGCTGTCTCCTGGGTCTCTGAAACGAACATAAAAGGCACCATCATCCTCACCACACGTGAAAGATAATTTCCCGACTGAACGCAAGTCTGAAAACTATGATAATTCAAATCCAACTAATCTTTGTAGTAACATGAGTGTCCGTGTTGTTTTCCCATTTCGACTTACAAGCACAACAAGTAATTGTACATCCTCTGCTGGGAGCAGGTACGTAGCATTAGCTCGCTAAGCTAAACATTTATATTAAAATGTCTAAAGCTAAACGTTCGAAGGTTATTGTAGAGGGTTTTGTTGTGCAGGACATACAGTATAATAAGTCAGGAGAGGTGTTGTATTTTTCCAGATAAGGTAAATATGGTCAAATTTCTGCAGAAGATTTGTTTGTAGCATACCAAAAATACCAAGTACTTTGCTGTTATTGTCTTTTCAATAGGTAGTATATAAATTTGTTGTGTATATATATCGATATTTTAAACTTTTAAATACTAGAACATTTGACATTTTAGAAACATCCCCAATCACATGTGGTATTAAGAGTTTGAATTTTGCAGAATGTTCGAAAAACAAGTCAAATCATCTGAAATATAGTATATATCATAGATTTAAGTAATATCACACTTGAGTTTACGCTGTTGTATTGGAAATCAGCACGGCAGTGATACCATGCACGAGGGCGCAGCCCGAGTCCCAAACATATCACAGCTGTGCTGGTATTCAGTAAAACAGCATGACCTCAAATATGATGTTGCTCTACAAACAGCTCTACAAATGCCATTTATTATCAACAGATTAGGATTTGTTTGTTTATTCAACTAATTCTCTACACAGCACATTCCGCAACTCGCGGAACAAGCATTGAGCTGGCAACTGACAGTCCTGAGAGTTACTTTATATTTCCACTTTGGATTATCAGAAATTATTATTGTTATTATTGACATTCCATATAGAATCAAATGGAAAGCTGGTGCACTATAGAGGATGTACAGTACAATCCCTTGTTCCACACACTAAGCTTTGCCCTTGAAGTGGTTGAGTTATGAGTAAATGAAAAATTATAATAGAACGTCAAAAAAGCTTGAGAATCTGGCAATGTGGCAATGTGGTGTGCACCTAAATCTTCTATCGTGCCTCACTAGATACAGGTGTGATAAAGGGGCGGGGCTGAGGGAATGGGCACAGCTGGTGATTAATCCTCATTTATGGATTATGGACTTCTCCTCTCGCCTAAAAACAAGCCAGGGATGTAGCTCGGGGTCAGGAGTTTTACCAAGTCACGCAGTGGACGCTCAAACCCTGGCTATGCGACAGGGACTTTAAAGGTGCGAATGGAATGACGCCTTTGATCGCTGCAATGAGGGCAACTGTGAGTCATCCTTGAGATGCTTTTACAAGGCATGTACCTGTCTATATAAGGTTAAAATAATTATCCATACAGTAGACACACAAGACAGTATCTGGGGAAGGACACAAGAAACTTTCTGGAGTATTGAAAGCACCCAAGAGCATGATAGCCTCCGTTATTCCTACTGTAAATGGACGAGATTTGGGATAACAAACTGTGTCTTTCCAGATCTGGCCAACACAGGGTGTGCTGAACTACGTAAACTTGAGTTCCCTTGTGGAGATGGGAGAGATTTACAGAAGGACAGCCATCATTGCAGCACACCACCAACCAGATCTTTATGGTAGAGCAGCCAGACAGAAGCCATTTCTCACTAAAAGGCACATGACAGCCGGCTGTCAGTATTCATGCTTATATATTCAAAAGATAACCTAAAGTATTTGTATGAGAACAGCATTATTTTCATCCCCTTTGCATGTGCCATGGGTTTTGGTTTTGGGTTAACATTAATGCCAGCAGTGTTGAGGAATGCTTTTTCAATAAAAATCCAGGAGAATTTATTTCATACTTGACTGATTGAATGTTAATAATGAAAGTGTCTACTCAAACGGGTATTGAGTGATACTTCATGCATGGAATGTCATTTTATATTGATTGGGAGAATGTTTTTTTCTTAATTCAAAGCAATATGCCATCATGTAATGTTTTAAAAACATTAGAATGTTTTAAGAATCATTTTGTGATTTGATTTGAAGAGATTTGAGATCAGCCTGAAGCATGTTGTTTGGACAGATTGAATAATTGGTTTTTTTTTTTTTTTTGCATGCTTAGTCTGATGATTGTTTATAAAGAGTAAAAAGCAAACAACATAATTACTAGGCACACAAATGTTCTTTATTAATTTGACATGAGTTAGATTGTTATCGGCTCCTTAATTCAAATTATTAATTTTTTGTTACTCTTAAGACAGTACCATCATAAAAACATATTCGTTAAAAATAATTGTACAGTATTATATTTTCTGTTACTTCAGTAAATTGGTAGACTTAGTTTAACCTTTAAACAAAGAAGGGAGAAGAATAATTAGCCTCTTGGGAATTGCACAACACTGGGTTGGCACTCATCAATTGTGTTCTTTAATAGAACTTTCTACACAACATGGTACAGATCACGTAAAAGTATACACTGTGTTCCATGTACCAGGAGTCACATTTACCACCGCATTGCTATGTGATTGAAAGAGTTGTTAGTATTATCACACAAACCCAGAGAAGGGCAGAAATATGATGAACTTTTCCCGGAAGTTTGACCATTATCGGACTGAAACTCATTCACTCTGTATAGGCCTCTCTATCTTAATAGTATATCTGAAAGAGCACATTTTCACATATGAAAACATGCACTTATTACACCAGATTAGGCATTATCATACTAATGCTGCTTATTTTGTAAATCACAATCAACAACATCAAAACAGACACAGTACAAAAAATATAAATGATGCATAGTCTTGTAGTATAGTAGTTTGAGTCTTTTAGTACAAAGTCATGCTGGAGGATTTGAGAAAGAAGATAATGTGTCCACCTGCCATCTTATCTTTTGTGAGGTGTACTTAGGATATTTATTTCTTATTGGAGCATGAAATTGAATGCGCAGCCCATTTGTATTAAAATGATTACAGAGCCCCATTACAGTACAGCTTATTTTTAAAGTCCATGAATGATGCCAGCCAAATGAATTACTTTTCAAAACTTAAGTGGTAACTAAATTCACATTTATAACACTCTTCTGAAGCGCTATGTGTAGCTTCAACGAGTTTCCTCAAGTGGAATGAATGTGCTGTTACTGAAAAATAAGCTCACAACTTGATGTGGAGCTTTTTCATGTAAAGTCAAAGTCAAAAATGACCTAATATCAAGTTCAGTGTTTTGACATAAGGCGTTCATGAATTCTCCAACACTCCACGCTTTATAAACTATTTATGCATTGCACATAAAGACAGGCACTCTGTAGGTTTCCTCCAAATAAAATGTTACCAAAACATCAAATATTCTATATTTAATTGCATGTAAATAGCATATTGATATCTCTCTCTTTTCCCCTGCTTCTCTCTCTCTCTCCCTCCCTCTCCCCACCTATCCAGTTAATAGTGGTCTGCAACAAATTGCAGGCTTACAATTAAAATGTCCACTTTATGTAGAGAGATTAGACTTGGCTTCTCTAAGAAGGCTGAAAGACTGTAATTTAATAGGAATATCTGTCCTCTTCTGTAATGAATAGATTTGTCCTGAGCGAACAGAAAAAATGTTAAGGAGGACAAAAACAACAGAATTATGTATTCACCCACTGCTTTGTTTCTATAATTGGCAGGAAATTCTGTCCTGAGTTCATGACTTTCAAAAAGTTCGACCAGCATGAACAGCATGAGCGTAAGTCTGGATGTGTTGTGCTTGAACACTGAGCCCATACTGCAGCGATTTGTCTCTTTGTCCTTGCCTATTTGTTCTGCTCACAAATGATAAAGCATTAGCGACTGGACAGTGACTGGTGACTGTATAACTAACAGTGACTGGATAGCAGCCAATCTACCACCTTTATTCATTTTCTCTCTCTCTCTCTGGTTTACTGGCACAGCATGCGACGGGGTTGTTGTTCATGAGTCACACAATTTTAATTTGTCACTAATATTTACATACCATTAAAACTCAGGCTGAATCTGTGCATTGTGAACAAATCCAATCCACATGAACATGTTTTTTCATTATTTACTTTTTATTTTTGCATTTAAATGCTTTTAAAACTTTGCAGAGAATGATGCTGTGTTGCAGTGCCTAATCTTGCTGTCTCGAAGCACCAAGGTCCTCATTTCCATCCTGAGCCAGGGTTATTGTGTGTGTGTGGGAAATTTCACACAGGTCCATGTGGGCTTATTCTGCGTTATCCAGGTTCCGCCCACATCTCAAAGAAAACAATCCTCTAGGGGATGTGGTCACTATAAATTGACCCTTGGTGCAATCATGTGTGACCCAAGGGCTTTATGTGCCAGCCAGGGAGTATTCATTGTTTGCAGTGTGGAATATGTTTGAATAAATTAATTAGTAAATTTGTTTATTTGGCAAATAGTTTTACCGCAACAAGTTTTACCGTTTTTTAAATCAACGGTGTGGGTCTATGAATCCAGGGTACAGTGCACCTCATTTAAATCATCTCATTATCACCTGAATCTGGTTTAGTCTCATTAGCCCGTCTATATACTGTATGGCCTTGGTTTTGGTTTTCTTTTCACCTGTTCATTTCCTGTTTTGTCTATCTTAGTTTAGATTACTCAGTTTAGATTAACACTGTCCCCTACGTAACAGGTATGTACAGGTTTACTATGCAACTAATTAACTAACCAGTTTTACCAGGTTAACTAAAAAAGGTAAATGGTTATAAGACAAATGAGAGGTTTTTAGACATTTGAATGTCCAATGAGACAGTTATTTACATTTGATTGAAAGAGTTCCAGTCTCAGCCCTTCGTAACAATGATGGTTCAACATGATTTAACTTCAGTGTACATGAGTAATAAGGGAAGATGTGGTAGTTCAGCATAGTACAGCACAAGACATTTCAACTAAAGTGCTTAGTCAGGAAATACAGTATCTTTCCCAGTAACATTGTAATTTAGTTAAACATTTGGCACAGTTAATCAGTCTGGGAATTAACTGTGGCCAGTTAATGGCCAGTTAGGGCCATGCCTAAAGAAGTATCACTGACATAAATCCCCATTCTGATGAGATGGATGGCACACAGGTATGGTAGACATTGCCCCAGGCTGTTCACCCACTCCAGTACAAAGCAACACTTTAAAATGATTACTACTTTCCTCTGTGTGAGAGAAAAAGCGAGAAAGAAAGTATTAACACTATGCACACTAAAACACATTAGCAGCAACCTCTCTGTGGAAGAAACCAGTGTCTTCAGCTTGATCTGACAAGCATTACATCTCGTAACCCTCTTTCTATATTTCATTCATCTAAAACATTCCTCCTTTAAAAAAAAATCCTGGAATTATTTTTACATACATTAATTAAATGTAGCCAAACCCAGATAACAGAATATAAATTTAAAAAAGACTGAAAAGTTCTCATCCAGCCTGCCTGCCTGCCTGCCAAAATGGTGATAATGAATTGTTTATTAATTTAAATGCAATAATACTTAGATTATGCTAATGCTGTTCCATAGAGAGAAAGAAACCATGGCAGGCTATCCATCAACAAAGACATACGTCACTCTCAATTCATTCTCTGAGGCCATGGACAGTTTGACAAGTGTGTAACATATAGTCTGACAGCTTAATGCTGGAAAACCGAGATACCAATTCAAAGCTAGTCAATTACAGCAGCTTGAAATAAGACTTGAAAAAAAGCAGGGCAAATCTGAAGAGGTTTAGCCTTCCTCCTGGGCTCTACGCTTGAGAAATGGACTCTAACATCAACATCTTACTGAAGTGCTTTGAGTTTCTGTGCCAAATGGGATGATATAAATTATGTAAATTAGAGAATTGTCGGGGGGAGTTGTTAGTACAGTATAAGGTGTGTATAATTGATGCCGGCAAAAAAGAGTGAATCACTTTAGGGGCTGCATAATAATTGGACATGTGGTTTGGGAACAGCTGAAAGCCAACATCAGACAGAAAAAATGAAAGTATTTCCATTGCTGATTTGTATCACTTTGGCCTTTTAACAAAAACATTGATGGCGTGAATACCCTGAGAGTTAGTTTGGTGCCATCATTAGGGATGGTAAATGTAATATTTGCTGGTCCTTTCAAAACCATTTCTTTAGATTTTGGCTTTAAATACTGGTAACACTTAACAATCTATTAATTCTGCAGTATCGATCTATAATGGTCATGGGTCTAGGTGGTGGTTTGGCTAGACCGGCTGATGGTGTACTTGCCGTGGGCATATATGGTAGGCATGAAGGCAGAGGGGTTTTCAAACAGAAATAGTCTTTTATTTACAAACTCAAACAGACAAAACAAAGAAACTAAAACAACAAACTCAAACTATAATTAGGGCTCAGGGCAAACACAGGAAAGGATCTGAACACAGGGAACCAGGAGCTGACACAGGGAACCAGGAGCTGACACAGGGAACTGACAGAAGGAAACACAGGGAACTGAATAGGGGACTGGGGATGAGGAAACATGGAGCTGGAGCTAACTAAAGATACATAGGGGAACTAGAGACAGGGCTGGCGAGACAGGGCTAGACAGGAGACAGGGCTGGCGAGACAGGGCTAGACAGGAGACAGGGCTGGCGAGACAGGGCTAGACAGGAGACAGGGCTGGCGAGACAGGGCTAGACAGGAGACAGGACCAGGGGCAACAGAGACTAGAGACCAGATGGGTTAGTGGTTAGTGAGGTTAGTAGCTACAAGGAATATGGATGCTGGATGCTGACCTAACCGGGTTAGTATCTAAAGGCGTTAGTGGCTAACCGGGTTAGTACTGACCTAATATGGAAACAGAACACAAGAAGCAAAGCTCACATGAGGCTATTCCAAACTAGCGGCTAACCTACTAGCAAACAGAACCACTAGCAGTCAATCCCTCTAGAGGCTAGCCTACTGGAGGCTAACCCTACTAGCGGCTAACCCTACTAGCAGCCAAGGCCTACTAGCGGCTAACCCTGCTAGCGGCTAGGCCCTCATGTGGCTACACAAAACTAAACAGACAAATAACTACACAAGAAGGCTGACACTGGGGAGACACAGAACAGTACTTACACAGGAGGAGACACAGCCTAACTAAACACTGAACAAGGGAGCTCCATGAATCCACTAACACAAGGAACATCAAGAAAACAACAATAGAGCCCTCTAGAAAAACAAAGGTAAAACAATATAACTAAAATATCAACTCAAAGAAACAATCAAAAAGGAATGCCCACATGACGGTAATACAAATATACCAACAAACAATCAATGCTCGACCCAGTTTCCCAGAACAAACTGCTATTTATAAGATGTTTAATGAGCCACCTCGGTTCAGGTGAGCCCTATCACCTGACCGAGGTGCCTTCTGGGAAACTGAGTCGACCAACAAAAACTACAAACAGACAGACATGAACAATGACCTCTAGTGGAGGTTCCTAACAATAATATGTATAAGTATTACACATCTACTGTATTTAAGAAGGAAATCTTCCAAGAAACTACCACAGAGTTTTTGAAGCTAAATAAACGGATGGTCTGCAGATTGCTATGTGTAGTTACAGTATGTTTATTTCAAAATTGCCTTATTTCAAAATCTTAATATACTCATTCACTTTCAGTTAAACACTTAAACATGCAGCAACAAATAAAATGCTGTATATAGTATACATTGTGTTTACAATGAAACAAATAATGGAGTGAGATTTGTTTTTAGATTAAAAGTGTGTTAATTTCCACGACTTTATACTGAAAAATGCCTGAATATATTATTTCTTTTTATTAGTAAATTTCAACATTGTAAAAAGTACACATCATCTAAATATTATTCTTATAATAATGTTATAATGTTATATAATACTTTGAAAATTTCTTATTTCACAAATTAATATCATTACAGCTTAATGCGACTAATATCTTAAATGATTCAAACCTGGAATAGAACTCCATTGGGTTCATTGTGTAAACTTTCCTTAGTTATCATTAAGCCTGAACTGGTAGAAGACAACAAAAATAAAATAAAAATGTGTTCAACATACCATACACCTGACTGAAAAACACAAGAAAACATTCCTGAAATGCTCGATCTTTAAAAACTCTCCATAATCCAATTGCCTTCGGCATTAAAACTATAACAAAACAATGTGGTTTTACATGTGGTAAAAATCTCTAATGCTAAAATATTAATCAGTTTAAAATTCAAAAACATATAGAAATCAAATTCAAAAGCTAATCCAGTCACAGTCTGAAGTCAATATCAACCAATAATTGTGTGAAAACTTTACTTTTATAATATAATTATTGCCGCTGCTGAAAATTTTGAAATAAACATAACTACACATAGCAATCTGCAGACATCCGTTTATTTAGCTTCAAAAACTTTTCTAAACAAAAACTAGTTTCTTGGAAGATTTCTTTCTTTTAATATTTCTGAAAACGCAGCAAATATGTCTATCTCTAGTAGGGCAATAGCCATCTAATAGCCAGCTTTTTGGGTTCCTACATTTCAGAAAGACCAGAAAAGTGTGCAGAAATTGCTATCAGAATCCACTATAAAGCTGGGGAAATTACTGACTCAAAATTAAAAACAACTATTAGCGCATGTCTTATAATATCCATGTTAATTAGCTTGGTTCAGTGAACAGAGTTGCCAGGTTTCACAAACAACAATGGCCATTTGTTGTACAGTAGATACATAATGAAAATCAGAAATGCACACAATTTCTAACATGAAAAGATTGAGGACTCTACCTTATTACATACCAGGCTACTTTCAGATGAGCTATAATAATAATAATAATATGTGCTGTAGCTCTGCTCAAAAATGTTGTAATGCACATGCACAAAACAGTAAAAACTATGGGTGTTTTTTGTTGTTGTTGTTGTTGTTGTTGTTGTTGTTGTTGTTGTTGTTTGTTTGTTTGTTTGTTTGTGTCCTGCTCCATCTTGATACACTTGCCTGGTCTAAAACTGTTGGCAAAAATCCAAATAAATCTTTCAATAATGTATTCAGTTACATCCACGCTTTATAGTGGTGGGCAATATCAAAAAGGGGAAAACACACCAAAAAAACCTTCTGATGAAATGGCTTATATGAAATGCCATATATCCCACTTACTGTGCACTGTATTTCAAATAATTTTGTTTCACACTTTTCATTCACTGCATTTAATATAACACACAAAAACAGTATTGTCAAGTGCATTTGCAAAAATCCATCAAGCACAATGATGAAACTGGCTCTCATGAAGACCTTCCCAGGAAAGCTAGACCAATACTTACCTCTGCTGTGGAGGAGAACTTCATTTAGAAATACCAGCTTCAAAAATCACATTTAACAGCACCTCAAATTAGAGCCGTTACGAAGGCTTTACAAATCATGAGTAACAAATACATCACAACACTAACTGTTCAAAGGAGATTATTGCATATTTTGGACGCCTCCAGCATCTCCTGTGTAGTTTACAATGTACAAAGAAATAAAAATCAGGAACAACCATGAAGTTAGAAAGTGATCCCTAAAGAGCTGTAGTGTATGTTAAGAAAAAAACATTTAAAAAGAAGAAGAAGGAGACAGTATTTTTTTTTAAATGAAACTCATTTAATCTGAGACTTTCACTTTCAGTGAGGTGATTCATACAATACTGAAACGAGAATTCAGGTCTGCAGTTTGTTGAGTACTTAGCCTCTGCAGCAGGTTTGACAGATCTGCAGGCTGCAATTGTAACAGAAACAGATGGCATATGGTAGAAAATTATTATCCAGTTAGTTTACTATGTTAAAGGTACAGTAGGCATAAATCGGCATGCAAGAAAATTATCTTCTAGTTGAATTAACACCATTTATTATATTATATAGTTTGTAAAAAAATAAATAAATAAAAAACGTTCCTAGGAGCCATCATTTCAGATGTGAAGCAGGTAGTCCGATCATAGCTCTGGCATATTGAGTAAACTTTCTACCTTGATAGAATCCATGTCAAGAAACAGCAGACCAATTATATTACTTTCTTGAGCAGAACGAAATCATAGGCTAAACATTATATTATTACACATCAATTTTATATCCAAGAGAGGCAAAAACAGAAGGGTCAATAAGAAATGCCATAACTGCACTGCAGCAGCAGATAATTACAGTCTCCCATACAAAATATTGGATGAGGTTTTATCTGTATACTGCAGTTGCCAATGGCAAGCTTGGTAAGGATGTATTGTCTAATACTGGGTTCCACAGAAATTTCAACAGCCAAACACTAACTGAGCACAGAGCATGAAAAAGACATTGTAGCAGCGGTTTTATATATATATATATATATATATATATATATATATATATATATATATATATATATATGTATGTATGTATGTATGTATGTATGTATGTATGTATGTATGTATGTATGTATGTGTGTGTGTGTGTGTGTGTGTGTGTGTGTGTGTGTGACTTGTATATAGTTAATTATAAATTTGTGCCTCATATTAAATGTAACACTTGATTTCCGACTTGTTTTTTTATCAGGTTTTCCATAAGTAGCACCCTTTTTTTTTTTTTTTCCTGCAATTTTTTTGCATGTAGTCATTGCCCCAAGGGGATCTTGCTGAAACCTGGCAACCTTACCCACATGCGTCAGCAAGTTGTCCTGCTTCCAAGTTGTTCACTTTGTGTTGTTGTTTCTTCTGGATTCTTCTGAAGATTTCTAAAATAATAGAAAAACTTGACTTCTCTGCCATTTTTTTGTATCTGTATTCATATTCTTTTAAAATGGACAATATGAATCATTTATTTGTATTCAGTTACACATCTAAATACATTGGCATCTGTAGGCAGGCAACGTTTAATTCCACATAGTATTTTAAACGTGTGTAATTGAACCTACCTTTATTTTAGATATAATCCCTGCTCCACTAATTCACTTATCACAGCATTTCCTAGTGCTTAGATACCATCAAAGTACAGTAGAAGGTTTTCTCAGTACAATGGAGCCATGAGCAGAAGCAGAGATGTTGAGAAAGTGACTGCTACGTATATGTATTAAAGAACCGAACATCTGAAAATGGCTTGGAGCGAGATAAGGACTGTACTGGAAGATGTGGCGCAATAACTCCCAGTTGAATCCCTGTAATGAAGTTGTGGCGTTCGTAAATGATTGTGTGTACAGCTCCCAAAGACAATGCTCTGAACGTTCACAGGAAATGACTGGTAGGCTCCAAGCCATCTCGGCCTGGATTGTCATTCACCGACAAACGGCATTCTTTGTAACACCATTCAAATGTTTTACTGCAGCTAAGAGTCTCATCACTATACTGAGCTTGAAGTCTTCTATAAATGACATCGGTTTTATGCCTTCATTAATGAGAAATTTCATCACAAGTCCTGGTTTGAGTTAAAAGCCCCTCATATCTAATCATTATACTACACTATGTTAATACTATAGTAATAGTAAATATACGTTATTTACAATTTTCTATATTAAGATGAAATATAAACCCAATTTCTGATCCTTAGACCTGTTCATATACAAACCCATGTACTGTATGCTTAGCATGTGCACCTAACACCAGCACAGAAATCATCATAATAAGATTCAACAAGGACACTGAAGGCTGGGACAGCAATGACTGCATTTGAGGAAGAACAAAAGGAAGGTTGAAAACAATGAGGTGGAACGATTGCAAAAAGCAAATGCTTTATCTTTTCTCTGCTCTCACCCTTTCATCTGTGTTATTTCCCTTTTCCCCATTTGCTCTATCTGCCACGATCTTAATGAGCACCACAGCCCTCCATCTAACAGCAAAGCCAGGGCGATACATCACTGGCAAGATAGGGAGAAGGGTTAGAAGAGGGGCGATAGCGAGCAGAATGTAGTTCAGCACGTCTCTCACATCATGCACGCACACACTATCATACCATAGAGAGAACTTACTGCATACACTTCCCCCACAAGGGCAAGGCAAAGAATCACTACTTCTCTTTCATCTCTTCTTTTCTCATTCCTACAATACATGCTGTCTTTCCATATTGAGGTTCAGATGAGAAGAAAGTGATTATTTTGACAGTTGCCTACAAAAATGTATAAAAGTAAGTGTAAAGTAAATTAAGTAAATTAATTTTACAGTGCAAAAGTATTCACACCCCATGAGCTCATGAACATTTTGTCGTGTTACAAACACAAACGTAAATGTATTTTATCTGTTTTTTTTTATGTGATAGACCAACACAAAGTGGCATATAATTGTGAAGTGGAAGTAAAATGACAAATGATTAAAAAAAACTTTTACAAATAAAAATCTACATTTTAAGCAACTGTGCATTACGTTTTACGCCCCTTTTACTCTGATGCCCGTAACTAAAATCCAGTGGAACCAATTTCCTTCAGAAGTCACCTAATTAGTAAATGGAGTCCACCTGTGTGTAATTTAATTGCAGTATAAATAGAGCTGTTATGTAAAGCCCTCAGAGGTTTGTTAGGGAACATTAATGAACAAACACCATCATGAAGTGCAACGAACAAACCAGACAGGTCGGTTATAAAGTTGTGTTGAAATTTAAAGCGGGGTTAGGTTATTAAAAAAATATCCCAAGCAGCTCACAGAGCACTGTTCAATCCTTCATCGGAAAAAATGGAAAGAGTATGGCACAACTGCAAACTGACAAGGAAAGCATTAATCAGCGAAGCATCCAAGATGCCCATGGTAACTGTGGAGAAGCTGCAGAGACCAACAGCTCTGGTGGGAGAATCAGTCCACAGAACAACTTTTAGTCAGTTAGACTTAAAGCTATTTTTTAAATACTTAATATGTAAAATATTTTGGGTTCCATATTTTGGCTTTATTGCAAAAAGAATATATAGCTCAGTAAGTGAAACTATCTGAAAACATGTTGCCTAATATTGTTAGTATATAATAAATAGGTTACCATTAAGGCCCCAAATGTCTTTGTGAAAAATAGTATTAGATCAGATTAAATATTTTAATAAAAGTAATAAAGCTAATACAATTTATCAAGAGACCCATTTCTTCATATAAAATAAAATCATGATGATTAAATTAAAGGGAATGGCAATGTTTTACTATGACAGGCTCTAAAATGCGTAGTTGTTCATGTAACTACCTCAGCAGCAACCTCATCTCCCCTCTTATCCGTTCAATCCGCAGCACCAGTATAGTAATCACAAGTCAGAAGTCTGTTATCATCTGCACTTACGCAAAATGTTAAAGCAAAATTTGTAGAAATGAGGTCTCAGTCCAAACACAGTACTACATATTCAAAAAGTGGTAAGTTTAATTTAGGGTACTTTCTTGTATATTACCCAAATGTTATTAACTAAACGTGTTCATCGTTTTCGTCATTATTCAGTTAATATTGCAAATCATTTAGGCTGTACATTTTGCATACTCAGTTCTAGTAGATGTCAGATAACAGTCAAAAAGTCTACAGAAAGTCAAAGTGAGAAGCTCGCAGCTGTGGATCAGAGGGATAGTGACTCCTGCAGCGAACGTCAGACAGATCAACAGATGCACACAAACAGCTTCTCAAAACATGAATCATATTTGGCATTGAACCTGACAAGCTCAATGAAATATTTTTTAATAAACAATAGCACAACTTTCCTCCTGCAGTCTGACCTTTTCAAGCAAAGCGACAGAGGAGTCGTACTAGTGGAGCAGAATATTTATGCTGCCATCCTGTCTCCAGGATTACCTCCAAATTAGGGCAATATTTGCCAAATTCTCAACCCTCCCACTGATATCCTCAAAGTATTACATTTTTATGAAGGCGAATGTGTCAATTCGCTTTACAAATGGCAGCAATCTTTAGGAAAGACCCCTAAAAATTAGAAGTATATTAAAGGCTACAGAGTCCAGGTTTAGAGCCCTGGAGAAGTGCTCCCCTAACACCTTTCTCTTTTTCATTTTTAGTGTAACAGAAGCTCTCAGTGTGTACTTATTGCAGGTGAGAACATGGAAGACAACACGCATATAGACCTGCATACAAAATGGATAGTGTGAGAGAAAAGGGATATTCCTTTCTTATTGCCATCCATTATGTAGATGGCCAGCAGCAGCAGTAGGACAGCCTATATAAACAGCATAGATTAGTCTATAATAGCTTATGCTCCAAAGGTGTTTATGCAAGCATGCACACACACACACACAAACCCCATTCTTTTTTTGTATTAAACACCAGCTGTTGAACCATAGATACTTGTTATTGCTGTAACAAAAAGCTCTAACCGTCACTCATCAGTAGATAAATATTGAGAAATAAACTGCCCAAACATACACACTACAGACAGCTATAAATCTGTCCACCCAAAATCCTTAAAAGAGATGTAATGAACTTGTTGCACAAGTTGATAGTCAAACAGTCAAGTCTGGACAAAACATAAAACCAAAGAGGGATTACAGACCAGTGCAGCTCTGAGCATGGGACAATTCCTCTTGAGAATGGTGAACACCACATTTACACCAGCACGCAACCAGTCACTCGGATTGCGTTTAATTTGTCTCTTGTGGCTACTGTTGTCAATTGTACTGTTTTGGGAGCGCCCAAAATGTATAGCCTTTAGCTAAATTACCAGGTGTGTGCATGCGTGTTTGTCTGTAGAGTGTGTGTGTGTGTGTGTGTGTGTGTGTGTGTGTGTGTGTGTGTGTGTGTGTGTGTGTGCGTGTGCGTGTGTGTGCGTGTGTGTGCGTGCGTTTGGTTTTATGTGTGTGTGTGTGTGTTTCACTGTTTATGAGAGCCAAATTTCACTAAAAATACAATTTATGATGTTTGGCCATTTGCTATAAAGGAAGCCACCTTTAAAAACACAGTTCTCATTGTAAAGTCAGAGCTGGATAATGAATAATGAATAAGAAATCTTAGCAAATAATGGCCACGATATATAAAAATGTAGTTATGTTAAGCACGCTGGACAGTTGAAGACTGGGGGGAAAAACAGATGATATATTTTTCCAGTCTTCAGTTGTCTAGTTTTGCTGAACCTGTGCCCATGATAGCCTCAGACTCCTGTTCTTGGCTGACAGGAGTGGAACATGATGTGATCTCCTGCAGATGTGTCTCAGCCACCTCAAGGTCAGTGTTTTGTGTATTCTGAGATGCAAACTATGCCACAATCAAAGCCATTGAGATCATGCCTTTTCCTCATTCTGATGTTTGATGTGAATGATACATGAAGCTTTTGTCATTTATTTATTTATTTATTTATTTTATTTTATTTTATTTTTGTTTGTTTGTTTTTGTTTGTTTGCATTGCTCTGATGCCACCTGATTGGCTGATTAAAAGACTGAATATGCAGTGTTCAGGCGTACATGTGTTCCTCATAAAATACTATAGATGGTGAGTGTACTTGCTTCACAGTTAGACGGGCAGCGAACTTCTCTAAAATGAGACACATTAGACAAGCAGGTGCAAATAAAAAAAAATCTCCTTAAAACTGAAATAAAAAGATGTAAATCAAGAGAGGAAAGAGAGTTATGAGCAGAAATTGTATTCATACAGATTCTAAGATAGACTCTTCCAGGCACAACATAATTATTTTCTCCACTGAACAAGAGGAGTAAACAAACACTGGTTTCCATGTTTTGACCAAAAGGACACTGCACTGTCTATTCAAATACACAATATATTTACTGATAAACCACAACATGAACACACAGCATTAATATATTAACACTGATTATCAATTAGTAAACTGGTGACAGGCTCATGGGCACCATTTATGCCTGTGGAGAGAAAATGCTAGTCTGTCCAGGCTGATCCCACAGAAGGGCCAATGCAGCACAATTTGCAGAGCAAATTCAATGCTGTCCATGATAGAAAGGCACCGAAACACCCAAAGGACCATAGTCTGCACCACACATGGCCCGGCAGGTAAAGAGCCCAAGGCCACTGACCCGGCCACCAAAATCCCCAGATCCCAGTCCAATCGATCGCCAGTGGGATGTACCAAACAAATCCACGGAGACCCACAGCCCTGAGTTTGATCCAAGCTTTCCTAATACTTTTGCAATTTTGGGGACATACAAACAATATAAACAGCAATCTGTGTGGGTGTGTCTGCAATAGAGTATTCCAGGGGTTCCATCTTTGGTGCCCTGCTGAGCAGAAAGAGCATCTCCATCTGTCAGCACTTGCATCTAGATCACAAAACAAAAGCAAGATTAGAGAACAGTGTAGCTCGGAGCATGAAACAACTCCTCCTGAGAATTCTGTATGCCACATTTACACGAGCGAGCAACAAGTCACTTGGATTGCGTGTAATTTGTCTCTCGTGGCTACTGCTGTCGCTTGTACTGTCGCATTCACTGTCCAACTTTTTTTAAGCCCTTGTGAGGAATGGTAGCAGCCAAAATGTATAGATTAAATTACACACATCGCATTTCTTTAATGTGTATTTAAGTCTGATTTACATGTGATCTGTTTTATGTTTTTTCTAGAAAACCACTAAACTAACTAAACACCCACTAGACACATTGATCTGTTTCATCTGTTACTGTCTTCCATACTTTCATTTTCTTCATTTAATTTTCTTCATAATGTCCCTACTGTATACACATTTCATGACAGGTTGTATATGGATAAAATGGGATAAAATTAAACCATGAACTATCATTGAAATTATTTTCTGTCGATGTCATGCCTAAAAGTACATTGCGGAACACAGAATTACAAAATTACAAAAACAAGTACTTCTACAAGTACTTGTACTGTAGAACAAGTCAAGTCACATTCTTACTTACTCATTCATGTTCTGTACCACTGTATCCTGTGTGGTAATGGGGGGCTCGAAACCCATCCCAAGAGATTAAGGGCACAAGGCGGGATACACCCTGGACAGATGCCAATCCATCGCAAGGCGCACACATGTAGAAATACTCACACGCTCATTAACACACTACAGGCAATTTTGGAACACCAGTCAACCCGGAGGAAACTGGGAGAACACGGAACCTGGAAGTGCAAGGTTACAGTGCTAACCACAAAACCACATAAGCAACGCAGGTTACAACAGAGCAGAAATATATAGTACACATAATTGTAAAAAAAAGTGTGTGTGTTCACAGATTAAGTATCAGGAAGTAGGTGGGTTTGATCCCAATCCCTAGCTGGAGTTATGAGCCATTTTATGAAGAGGCAGATCTTTTGAGTACACGTTGTTCCTTACTTACGATCGAGTTCCGTTCCAGGAGCATGTTCTTAAGTCAGATTTGTTCGTAAGTCGGACAGAGTTCTATATGACACAAATATACAATATAAGGCAAACCAGTCCACGAGGAGAGGAGTTATTGTGTATGACGACTTTCACACACACACACAAACACACACACCGGCATAAATGTTTGACTGCAAACTAACTTTGAGAGGGGAATCCCAAACACCATTCTATCAAAGTTTTCAACTTTCTTGGACTGTGAACTTTTTTTTTTTTTTAGGATTTTTCGAAATTAGTATTATTTAAGATCGGGACAGCTTTACAGGACAGCCATTTTCCATTATCATGCTAATATCATGGACTAATTCCTGGACTTCCTTTCATCTACACCTACAATATACCGGAATTTAGACATTTTATTCATTTACTTACACTATTAAAATATTGTATATAATTATAAATATTGGTACTGTATCTGGTGCACTGCAGTGTCTAATTTTGTACAATAAACGTGAGCTACTTCCGCAATTTGTTCACGTCTACAAATGTTAGCTGTCCATTTGTATCTGCGGAAATTAGGGAACTTGAAAGTTTATAAGTAAACACTAACACAATTTGATGGCCTGCCCATTCTAATATCCTAATAAGGCGCATATCAATATTTTTAAAGGGGACTTCATAAATGGGTAGATGTTTGATGCTACTTTTGGGATGATTGTCTGATTCACCAGCTGAAATTTGCAACATGTCATGAAAAGTGATGAAGTTGTAGAAGAAGTTCCACTTATACATATTACTACAAATCTCCAGCCAATACTACCCACCTCAAATGCCTAGTCATGAAATTATAATCAGCTGCATGGAACAGCTCTGCAGTACCAATTCAGTTTACTTCAACTAACTTTATTGGTATGACCAATAAATCATTGCATTCCCTTAACAGCTAAAGAGACTCATCATGCATCTGGTCAAAGGCAAAGTACTCAAGGGGAATTCACACAGAAGTGGATAGGGGCAGAGCCCTGTTCCTCCTCCCAGTAATAACGATTATTTGTGTACCAGTACTGCATACAGTTCATAACTCTCTATTCTGCAGCAGGACCTATCCGTCACTATAATTTTTTACATTTTTCCCAACACTGTCAATGCAATCCCTTTCAGCCCAGAAATAAATTAATATTTATAAAAGTTAAGATTTTATTTGTCACACATACAGTACAGTGTTTTATTCGTTATCCCAACATACTGTAGGAAACTGCGGTTAGGGCAGAAGGCAGGGTTAAGACAGGGTTGCCGACAGTGGCAGCTTGGGCGAGCTGATGCTTGAACCACAGCCTTCTGATCAGTAGCCCAGATCCTCAACACACTAAGCTACCACTGCTCCTGGGCACCAGTGAATATTTATTATATTCCCATAAACACACCTCAACTTTACAACTTCATCACTTTTCAATTCTTCATATTGCATCTGGCATCTTGGTAGATTTAGGTTTGATTGTAATAGTAATAGTTGTGGTGGGCATTGGATATTCCTTTTGTAGTGAGATAGATCAAGAATGGGAAAGATATTAGAGAGACACAATGTCCTGGATATGAGGTTCAGGGCCCCATCATCTTGTTTCTTGGAGGCTGGAACTAGGAAAGAGAGAAAGAGGGAGAGTGCACAAGAAAAAATAAGGGATATCTGTAACATTCACTGCGTCAGGCCACCCTCTGCTACCTGAACAGCTTTGTCTAGAGACCCAGTGGCACCCAGACTCACTTCGCTTTTCTTATCAGGAGTATAATGATGAACTGCTCCGGTACACACAGCTTGACGACCTATTCTGTGTCCTGCTCGTCTACCATCAATCATCAGAAACAGGAAATCTTCAGCTTCTGCTAGTATGCAAAGAAGGACTCCTTTGGTGTCTGACTGGCCTGCTGCAGTTTCCCCCTGAAGATATGCAGATATTCCATCTGGGTCCATTTGTTATCTGACCATTTCCATGCAGCTGCTGCACACTCAAAAAAGCTCAAGGAACAAATCTGTATCAAGTGTTCCACATTTATCTTCACCATTTTGAAACTCAGACATCATTATGCGCTTAGGACTTTTATCCTGCTGATGTTCAAGATTCAAGTTCATGCTCCAGTGTATTTATTTCTAAGCGTTGCCAGCTATAGGTTTTTCTCTTTCTGTCTCTGGTTCCACGGTTACAAAAGCACAAACAACAGAAGGAGACTAATAAGACATAGGTGAGACTTTTTATGATTTACCTGCCAGTTCAACCCGCCTCCTCTCCATCACTCAACCATGCCCCAGCTGCCATAATAACCAAACTAATTAGGGTGTAAACTGAAAACAGGTGTGCATAATTAGAAGGCAGTTGAATAGAAGGAGATTATGGTGGTTTGTGATAGGAAATTAAGTCATTATATCATGTGGCTGCGATGAACCTGAAGAAGCAGGAAACTGATAATGACATGACGAACAAAACTGAAATTAATAATTCTAGCAAGTGTAGAAAGTGCTTATAGACTTGTATAAATATTTTTTAAAATCTTACATTCATAGAAACTGTCAAATTTATAAGCCTGAATAGTGTATGAATTGTAGTCATGGATCATTATAAACTCATTGTCCCTTTCAACAAGTTACAGGTGGTTCCAATATTGTCACTAATTGACATCAACAAATAAAAAAATTGCAGGCATGACATTATTTATTTTGGCAGTTTAATTTCCAGGGTCTGAATCATTCCTTTGTTTTGTTTCTATGACCTTATGTGTGACATCATGAAAAATCTCCATCATCCAGGTAAGGTTATCTGGAATTTGAGTAATGTTAATTGGATTTTTTTTTTAAGCCAATAAAGGAAATGTTTCACTACTCACTCACTTTATTCAAAGTGAAGTTGTTAGGATTTCACAAATTTGTATCCTCTAGGGTCAGGGCCCATTCAGGCCCCTGCCTGAATGGGCTCATTACGCAAACAATAGAGAAGGTGAGAGTCGGAGAGAGAGTCACTAGGGAAAGGGGAAAGTAGTTAAGAAGAACAAGTAATAGAGATTAGGTAGAATCATTAAAATATAGCAACCAGAGAATGTGAGAGCAGAGGGAATCTTTAGGTGTGACTTTCCTGGTGGACTGGTGAAAATGCCTTTAGGACCGCATGAAAAATAGAAGACAGGTTGTGCCTAAGACCTGTGTTGAGAGATAGATTTTTCTACTTGCACATAGATGGTCTCCTTCAAACCTCACTCAAAACATCTATCATCTTTGTCTAATATTTTTTATTATTGTTGTTGTCCACAAGTGTGTGTCCTTTGTAATTCAGATGAAGGTAAACTGCTGATTCTGGTTCTTAGATGTTGCTCTTTCTGTGCTGGTTCTGTCCATGCTCCCATGAAGAGGTTGTTTTGTCTCTCTAGTATACTGTAGAGCTCAGAACACTATTCACTGCACTGGACTGTGTATAATATATTTCTCTTCCTATGTTTTGATGTCCAGTCTCTGTCTTAGTGTTTGGTTGAGTCTGAAGTGAGCTGGTATGTGGTGTTTTCCAAAAATCTTTTTTACCTTCTTGGACACCAGCCATGTAAGGGATGACAAGATTTTTCCATTGGCTCTGGGTGTCAGCTCTATCTGGTGTCCTTCTGCTGGATCTGGAAGCTATTTTGTTGAAAGTCCACGTATAATATCCACAGGCCAGGAAACAGGAGCTGTCTTTAGATGCTTCTATTTCTTTTCTTTTTTTTTATACGAACTTATTAATTAAATTTTACAAAGCAGTATTACAGAAATCTGAAAATTACACATATAAGATATATTTTAAATGTATGCATTTTTCTGCACACCAAAGGTAATGATGGGACAAACTCCCAGAGAAAGGCTTGAAAATAACACCAGTCCTCAACTAAGTAACATCAGACAGTATTATTGTAAATAATTCCCTTCTATTACTGTATACTATAGAGAGAGCAAGTCTTCTGTAAAAATAACCATATACCGATCTGCCATAATATGAACATTAACACATTAACATTGATTATCAATTATATAATACATGGGCATCAAAGGCTAACCCATGCCCATTATAATGGTATGCTTGATTGATTTATGAGCAACTTACAAGTATAAGAGTCATTTCCTAATAGATATACTCTAAAATTATATCAAACTAAAGTTATTAACTGATTAATGATGGCTGTCTCACAGCCATCTTTATGGTTTTTATGTTTCTATTGGGTGGCAATCTACTGTCCATGTGGGGCCATTCTTAGAGTTCTTAGAGATTTTCAAATCTCCAAACCAAAGAAAGGCCTTAGGGTGGATCAGGCTGGTCTGGAGAGAAGGAGAGAATTTAACTGGTATCTCAGAAGTAGTATGTGGAGCTCAACGGAGAGAGAGCGAGAGAGAACAAACAGTCTACAAACAGCATGGCTTTACAATAATCCCACCTAACGGGCCCCCAAGTGGCGCAGTGGTAAAGTGCTCAACATATTATCCGGGGATCGCTGGTTCGGCGCTGCAGCCTCTTGCAGCCAAGGGTTTAGAGAGAGCTAATTGGCCGAGCTTCAGCCTTCAGCTAGTCTTCAGCCCTCCCGATTGAATAGTTGTAGGAGCCCCTAGTGACGGTAGGAATTGAATTAATAGAATAGGGAGAAAATTGGGGGAAAATCCAGAAAATAAATAATCCAACGTAGAGTTAACATAAACGTGATAGTTCTTTTCTACATAATGTTTCTTAACAATATTTGAGATGAAATAGGCTATCACAGTACAGTAATATCGTTAATAGGAGCCTAAAATGAAAAGGCTGGAATCAATACACACCCTATGTTCTTGTACTGCTGCACTTAATGTAACTGCAACTAAAAGGCCATACAGAGTAAATATGTATTCAAAGATCTTACGTCTAGCTGCATGTGATCCTGGTATTAGTGATTCTCTCTTGTAAGAAGGAAGTGAAAAAAAAATCCAGTGTCTAATGTTATTTACACAATCCTCAACTTTATTAAGCCGGTGTCTCTAGTCTGGATTTGCTGAAAAGCATGTCTAGTGCATTGAACAAAGAAAATTAAGAACACGGAATTTAAATCGAACAGTTATGTTTAATTAGTTCTGATAGTTTTTTAGTAAAATTACAAAATTAAAAATTAAAACTGTTAAGGTGATTAGAATGATCAGTGGTGTCTACACTAATGGCAATCAACACAGGCAAGGAGAAACAACCCTGATCAGAGGCCATCATTAGGTCATTTACTACTTTCAACAATGAACCAGGGAAAATATCTTGTGACATTTATCTAGTATATTCTACTGTATGTAAATCAGCACAAATTTATTTATATAGAACATTTATATATAGAAATTTATATATATATAGATATATATAATATATAATATATAGAATGTGCTCTCTTTAAAAAGCTAGAAAATAGCACTAAAATTAAAGTGTAAAAAAAATTGCATTTCAACTATGGAAGAAGTAAAGCAGAACAGTTTTTACCTGACAATTGCCTTTCCTTGTATACTGTATGGATGATCTGCTTAATGCATTTATTGGCTCAACATTTAAAAAATGTATATGAGGGTAAATTGGAGTGTTCTATGTGCATATGGCATGTAAATAAGGAGCTAATAGCCTGTGTGTGTGTGTGTGTGTGTGTGTGTGTGTGTGTGTGTGTGTGTGTGTGTGTGTGTGTGTGTGTGTGTGTGTGTGTGTGTGTGTGTGTGTGTGTGTGTTCTGAAGACTGACAATAGCAGCTGGGAAGATGTCAAATCCTACTGCTTGCTGTCAGAAAGAATAAGACTGCTATGCCATGGCACACATGAACACGCACACACAAATGCACAGACTGCACATTCTTATATGAACGTATAAGGCGCAGCTCCCTGACTGAACAAACTTATTGTCAGAGCCATTTAAGCAACTCATCAGCTTCTCATTAACCTTACAGCACAATGCATCTCTGAAGCAATAGAGACACACACACATATAGAGAATATATATATATATATATATATATATATATATATATATATATATGTACACACACACACACACACACACACACACACATTTTAATGTATATTATCGACACAGTTACCTTGCACAGTTAATACCTACAGCACAATTACCTTGAAGATTTAGCCATTAAGAGGACCAGATCGATCAATTTCTATTCAAACACATTACTAAACAGTTGATACAGCATTACTGCCTTTATCTGACGTTAGTCCAATACAGTGAAAACCATGATGCCGACTATAGACATCTTGGGTGTTCATCAAATTAAAGTCAATCAAACTGACTAGATGGATGCCCAAAAATTGACTCATAGATGCACACTCTGCCAAATACTGAACATTTAATGCTGATAATGTTTTTCAAACCCAAGCTCTATGTTTGTCTTGCATATCATATATTGTATCATATCATACCTTCACTATACTGGTGTATTGTCTCATGAAAAAAATTGTATGGCTGAACGCTCTGATGCTTAGTGAGATATGTGAAAGCTTCTCCCCGTATTCAGGGTGAATCAGAAATGAAGGAATCCTGCTCCAGGTATTTTTTTTTTCTTTTTGAACCCATAAAAATAATCTCATATCAAAGGCCAGGTCTGCTGCTTCCATTTTGGCAACACATCTACCTTTTCACTGCCTCAAGTGAATCTGGATTTGCTTTCTAATAATGGAGCTATATATGATGTGCAATAAGGAGGCAGCAGTGGAGCACTTGGTTCCTAGCTGAAAATGTTGACTAAAGGTCAAAGTCACCCTATATAAGCTCCACTGTGCATGGCAAACGCACAGTGTTTATGCACTTTGCCCGGCCCCTAAAAAAGTCACACATTCTAGGATTTTGTTCAATTGCCTTAGGCTTCAATTACAGCACACTATGTGGTGGTACTTTCAGGTAGTCAGCTGACTTTGTTTTAATGCCATATGTATATAATTGCTGAGTCTAGACCAGACCAACTGAAGCAACTCCAGATTATAACACTGTCTCCAGTTCATAGCTTCATGTGCTTCCCTTATTACCATGATGGACCAGGGTCAACCTGAACTCATCAGACCACTTGACGTTTTCCATTGCTCCAGTCCAATCTTCATGCTCCCTAGCAAAATGAAACCTTTTTCTTTTGATTAGCCTCACTAACAAGTGGTTTTCTCATGGCAACACAGCTGTTTATTCCCAATCCTGAGAATTCTCTTTATATTGCCCTTGTTTCTACTGTTAAATATAGATGAGATAGATATTCATCCTTCTTTAAGGGCAACTTTTTTAGCCAGGAAGTGTAATTTGCTGCACAAGCATGTACTGTATACTACAGTATATGTGTATGATAAATCTATTTCTGTGAGTTCTACATTTTAGCATAAAATTTTACCTTTATTATACAGATGCTAAAATTGTGTGGCATGTGAGACATGTGTACACATATTATGGTAAAAAAAAAAAAAAAAAAGTTTGTGGAAATCTGACCATCTCACCCATGTGTTTTTGTTGAACATCCCATTCCAAATTGTATTCCCTCTTTGATGTTATAATAGCCTCATCTGTTCTGTGAAGGCTTTCCAGTACTTCCTGTAGTGTGGGGAATTTGTTTACAGAATGGGAGGTGTGCATTATGTACACACCTCTAAATGTACATTAGTGCGGTCAGACGTATCAGGGAACCCCTTCATTCAAAACGCATGGAGTTGAGATATCTCATTATCATACAGAATAAAACATTTCAGGCAGCTAATAAGCAAAAACACTACTGTAACTCTGGAAATTTGTAAGATGAGTCACAATTCCTTTAATGCAGAGCCTTACGTAAATGTCCTTGTAGCAATGTTGACGGTGTGCCAATCCAAGAGCACAGCAGACAAAGAGAATCCAAATGCATATTATACATTATTTACTTGAGCTTTTGTTTTACAGTAATCAGTCGAAAATGTAAAACTTCCAACAAATAACTTTTTTAAAAGGATTAATGTTACAGCTTGCCTGTTTCTGCTTCTCTGCTTAAAGCATCGTTTTAAATGTACTGCTTGGAGAGAGAGCGACAGAGAGACAGAGAGAGCAACCAAACCAGTATATGTGGCTCAGCTGTGCCATGTTTGTCATTAGCCCTTTAGATCATTCACAAACACCTCCCATCCTGTAAGGGGCCACGCTATATGAGTTCTCCACCTGCTACATACTCTACCATTTGTTCATCCGATGCAGGCTAGGCAGCCATCCAACTAAATAAGAATGCCACTTTATTGTTTAGGACTGTTGACCATCTTGCAGCATATGGTTCACCATTTCAAAGCTTTTCATAACAGTATGTTTACCAAAATCAATTCAATTTAGTTTTTTAACTTATTTACCTTGTGCTCTTGTGCATTCATTATATTATCTTCAGAAAGGACTTTATCATGGTTGGCGGATGCCAACTCTGGTAGTAATACACCCTTAATAATCCCAACTGATTGTAGAGCACCACACATGCTCAATCACATCTAGGAGTGATTTACAGTCCACTTATTGAGAATTTTAAGAAGAGGGGAAAAAACCCTAGCAAATGAAGAATTCTTGAAATCACATGTATACAGTTACCTGAAAATCCTGTAGCTGTGCAGCAACATTCCTACTTCTATATTATTTGGCATTCGTATCACCACTGAGCTCACAGGTACAAATATGTCCCCTTTCGTTTAGATGTTACAGTTGAACCTTGGCTGAATTGGGAATCAGCTGTGATTGTTTCTTCGGTTGGTTGTTTTAAGTTAGTTTTTATTGAATTTTAAATATATTTTAAATATATTGTTTGGTTTTAAACTTACATTAAATCGTTTTACTAACATAGTGCTGCAGGAGGCTACAGTGACGTATTGATAAATGCACCTAACTGATTATGTAACTAATTACATGTGTATTTAACATAATATTTAAAATGTTGAAAATTTGATGGCATAACAATAAAATGGTAAATCCTGATCTTTTTACATAACACAATTTGATACATCACACAGATTCTGTGCTGTCCAGCATATAAATAATATCCATGTGGCAGAATTACATTGCTCATGTAGAGAATAAAAAAGAATGATAGAAAAAGAAATAGTGGGACTTGTGGAAGTCCAGTCATTGGAGCATCCCAGAGGGCAGATGCAATTTTCAGCTCTAGTGAGCCATCTCGAGGAACAGTTAAAGTCCAAAAGGCCAACAAAACTGGCCTCTCAGCTCCAAGTCATCCATTCAGTCATTCACCATCAACCAGAGCTACAATTTGCACAAGAAATCAGAGAAACCTATTAACACTGACGAGGAGGAATTCAAATAAAGTACAAGGCTGCAATGTAACTATAAAACAAAAAAAAATGAGGGTCATTTTCCTCCAGATGTTTATATAGAAGTATTTTGAGCTCGATTGTGAGCCCGAGGTGAGATCGTAAGCGTGAGAATGGCCTCTGTAACTAATGTTGTGTTATGCCTACTCTGCCTAGGGCTTCTGCAAACTGCTACACACAATCACACACTGACACCAAACAGAGTGCACAGCTGGGTGCCTGCATGGTAAATCCATAAATGACGCCTGCTTGCGATATCATCTTGCGCCACACAAGCCTTCAGGGGAGATAAAGAGAAAGAGAGGAATGCAGAAAGTTCTAGGAGTCAAACTGATTTAAATGCTCCAGATTGGAACGAATTAGATCTCATCATAAATAAAATCTTTATGTAATAGTGCACTCTGTCTTTGATCAGCTTTCATCTGTATATTAATCCTGCATTAATGTAGCCCAGATCACTGCTCAGCTCAAAATAACACCACCATGTGTACCAAAGGAAACCTAGCGGAACTCCACGCAGGATACAAGGAGAACATGTGAATTTTACACACAACCACACCGACACTATCCTTTGAATTAACTTGTAAAATATTTCTTTTTTTATATAACACTCAGTATTTCTTTTAGTCTGAAAACATGAGATGACATCTGCCAAATTGTGAATTGGTCCCACCTGTAATTCGCAGCTGCGACAGTCAGAATTAAATTCGATTTAGCAGTCACATTTCACAATTTAATTCTGCAGCCAAAAATCTCATTAAAAGAGTTGTGACAACATTTATTCCGACCATTTTAGATTTATATTGGAGAGGAATCCTATAATAAGGAACACACTGGTAATCAAATGCACATCATTATACAAAATTCCCCTTTTAGGACATTATAGGGGAAATTATTAATTAAGCAATAGCAGTTTATCAAAGTGCGTGTAGTATTTTCATGAAAACAGAATAGTTCCCTGGTTAACACACATTACTGCAAGGATTAAGTAAGAATGAATGAATATGTACTCATTATGCTCCAGTTACTAACTAGCTATTAACTAACCATTATTAACTACAGTTCATGAACGCCCCGGGGTACAACCACATCGTTTTACGACTAAACAATTCTTCTAAAATTGTCTTTGTTCACGAACACCTCCTCGGAACAGAACCCAGAAACCTCCAACCCAAGCTGCCGCTATCAGCTGAACAAAGGCATGAGTGCATTGCCCAGCATCGGTTTTGCTCAGTCCGCAGTCGCGGATCATTGCACATGATAAAATCATTTTGTGCAAAGTGGAGTGACTTCCAAGACTTTGCCTAGAAGTATCATGTGAACAAAACTGTGTCAAACAGAATGCAACACCTTATGAACTATAACGTGGTATCCTTCTTGTGCAAGTGTGCACCACTGAAGAAACAAATGTCTCTGGGTAGATTTTTAGTGGAATCGGCTGCCACGAACGAAACAGAAGCCAAGAAACAAAAAAGAGAGAAAACTCCTGAAGGAGAACTACCCAGTAGAAGGGTATTCTCCTTCCAAACACTAAACCTCCTGTCCACACATCTTCCTCTCTTCCATTTAGTCTCCCAAAAAAGCAGTGCATTAACAGTACATGTAAATATAAAGTGTGCACTCTCTCCTGAACAGTTTATATTTATATTTAGTGCTGTATTCTTTTTGTATAATTGAGGCTTTTATATTTTGTAATATAAACAAAATACATCAAAAGTTAAATATAGTTCATAGTGACGGAGAACAGATTAATTCTATAAACATGTATTGTATGGAAAAAGCTGAATTGGTCTATGACCAAATGGGGTGGCAACCAGAAATTGGGAACAAATTAAGTTTGTGAACCGAGGTTCCACGGTACTGGATATTACATTACCCCTGCAGAACAGCTAGCTAAATTTGCCTCTTTCCCACTAACCAGTGGTTCATTACTAGGGTGCACCAATTTAACATCAGTACATGAGTATTGCTGATATTCACCTTGTTAACTCCCATCAATCTATCAGCAAATAAGTTTCTGTTGCGTCGCATCAATTTTGCACTGGTTATATTGCCTTTGTTAATTGTAGCTTGACTTGAGACAACAGTAGCATACCTAGCTGCAGGTTTGGGAAAGACCAATAGCTGGCACTATAATACCACCCAAAACAGCTCTCTTTGCAACGACATTCTAACAGGGCTGCTGTAGGGAGTGAGGAAGAGCCACGAACCTCTGCTTGTGTAGGAATTTTCACCATGTACCTTTTTTTCTGACAAAATAAAACCACCCAAATCCAGTATCCATGACACTACATTCACTGTATTATACATGGCTAGAATATAGAATACAACAAACTTTCCCCATACCATGTGTTACCTCTATAGACACATTTGATGTTTATCATAAAAAAGAGGTTGATCTGGCGGCATTATTTGCCATTATTGTATAGTCACATTACTAAGCTTTTGATTGTTGCAACATTGCATGATAACAGTAACCAAACAAACCAAAAGATGTATATTGGCCATCGACAATCTGTAAATTTGAAACATTGGTATCGCTATTTTTTGCTTTACATTGTACAGTATATTAGTGTCAATGGTGTGTAAGACTCACTTTGTCACATGAATCCGATTCTATCGAATTGGCAATTCTATTCCACTCTTTCTTACAAAAAAATATATTTGTAGATCTTCATCTCTTGATGAGAGTTTTTGTGTGTGTGTGTGTGTGTGTGTGTGTTGCTGGAAGGTGACATTTTTCTGTCTAACAGAGACCTGTGGGTTTTGTGTCAAACTAGAGCTATCCAGTAATAAATCTTGACCACAGCACCAGTCTCATGTTGCAGCCACAAACCATCCTTTTTGTCGGTTTGGTGTTCTTTGGTAATATTGCACTGAAAGGTTGTAATGTTTTAATAAATTGCACTGAAAAGTTATAATGCTTTTAATTATTCCTACAGCGATGTGCATATGGCCCTTGGTTATGGTTCTTGTAAGGTTGTGTTTTGTTTTTATCTTGTCTTGCCGTGTCTTGTCACTGGGAAAAGACAAGACATTATTATGCAGGAAGTGACCGGTACTTTGGCAGATATTTCTGCTCCTCCTTTAATGTTGCTGAAGGTCTCTTGGCAACCTCAATAATAAGTATTCTTCTTGTAATTATGTCAATTTTGTATGGATATTTTGTTCTTGGTAATGTTACTGAAGCAGCCCATTTTCTCCACTTGTTGATGATGGCCTTCCGTGTTTCCTGGAACTTTCAAGGTACAATTCTTTTGTTCCTTTGTCCTGATCAATACCTTTTAAGAATCCTTTGTAAGCTCTGTGATTACCATGGTTTCCGAAGTCAGATGAAATCAAGAACATAGCAATGAAATCTGAAAGAAACCTCTGATATTAATTCTGGGCGCAGTAATGTGCCCTATGATAAATGTGCGGTTTCAACGACAGTGTGTTAGGCTTTATAGTTTCCTTACACAGTTAAAAGATATGCAGATTCGTTTAACTGGCATTCCCAAATTGACCATGTGTGTGTGTGTGTGTGTGTGTGTGTGTGTGTGTGTGTGTGTGTCTATCGTGTGGGATAGGCTCCAGGCCCCCAGCGACCCTGTACAGAATAAGTGGGATAGAAGATAAATACATGAATTAATACAGGTAATCCTAGAAGATTATACCCATACCCATACAAAGCAAATCTACTTTATTTTAATATGTTCTTTGACGTATTGTCATCATGTTAGAATTAGAGTTGAAAACTGAGGTAGACAAAAAAGATTCCATTTATGAAAGGCACTTATTAGCTTATTATGTGGATGTTAAGGCTTCCACTGAAATGAGCTATGGGAACACAGCTCCATGTCCAGCTGTTACAATAGCACTAAATAACTCTTACTGCCCCTGAGAGAATCCTACATGCTGACATGATGAGAGGACGTGGAAGGAACAAGTGATAAAAGAGAAATTGCAATGTAATGTGCGCAGAAGTGTGTTAGTATAGAAAGACTAGGTTTACTGTGTGCGAATGACTAGTGTACACTTCAGGTATTTAAGTATGTTTAGTTCTTATTCAGTCCTCACTGCAGGCAGAGCTGAAAAAGTTCCTCCCTTCTTACTGCCTGCCTAAAGTCAGAATTATTGTGCTATTATTCTTTTTAAAGCATAATTTGCTGGAGCTTTGTGTGTTTTGTACAACTGCATATTCAGTGTTGTGATTAAGAATTTCTCGCACTGGATAAGAGTGAATTGTCTATAGCGTATAAAAAGGGAATGCAGATCATAATTTTTAATGGGGAAAAATGAGAGTAGGTACCTGGAGTAGGTACCATGGGTGCTGCAAAGACAGAGCTCCTCAGGCCAATTCTCCTTCCACACCATAATTATATCCTTCTCTGTCTGATTCAACTGTATCCAGCAAAAATAAAATTGGCATTTTCTGAATCTGACACTCAACAGCACAACAAACTATTTTTGAACACAAATTCTGCCATGTTCTTATAAATTACTATAGAGGTTTATCATGATTCTATACCCTAGAAAAAGGGGTCTGTACACTTTTCTTGGTAGTATATAGAAACCTAGACAGTATATCAGAAGTATACAATAACTGTAGTTAATGATTTCACACAAATATTTCTGTCTTACTAATGTTTCTGTGATTATACATTATAGCTTCAGATAGAAGGGTGAACTATGGTGAAAGTATAAGCGTACTTCTTTTGATATGTATGTATATGTATATAAATAATAATTAAAGGTATATAAGTGCTTCTTGCTTTCTATGTTTACTACGTTTACCCTTTGAGGTAAGAAGTACATACTACACGAACAAAAATATAAAACACCCACACACTGATAGCTGATCCACTATATAGTATTTTAGATGATTGTGATCATTCAATGTCTTATTATCTCAGAAATCCTTAAAGAATGGTTGTTTATGAGCTGTACATGTGCTAGTATGCTTGAGGAACTTTTTTTAATCAAAATAATCAACCAAATGGGCCATAAATATTTTGTTTATTTTGCTACAAATTAAAAATACAAGATATATAAGATGTTGTTCAGCTGCCTTTAGCATTAATTACAGTAAGCAATGTTGTGGCCTGTTCATGTGTTAAAACGTTTCCTCATTCTCCCATTGCCTCTGGTCATTCAGTACAGTATATTCATGTAGTCAACTGATTTCATTTTATTGCCACATGACATTGCTGAGCCTAGACCTGACCAACTGATGCAACCGCAGATCATAACACTGCCTCCAGAGGTTTATAGAGTGGGCGTTATGTATGATGATATGATACCCTGACACTACCATCGCTCTGAAATAGGGTGAGTCTGGACTCATCAGACCAAATGACCTTTTTCCATCATTTTAAAGTCCCTTCCAAAGATTGGTCTCTATCAAACTGAAGCATTTTTTCCAACTAGACGTACTAACAAGTGGTTTTCTTACAAGTTGTTTATTCTTGTGAGTTCTGCATGTTCTCATCATTGCATATGTGTGTGCAAATTCTCTTACTTTCACTATTAAACAGCTGTAAATTCTACTGTCCATTTTTCATGATGCTACTTTACCAAGCTCTCAAGTGGTTGCCTATCATGGCCATTCATGATGTCTTTTTCTGGCTACAAGAGACTCAGGAAAACATGTGCCAATAAGATAGGAAGCTGATGAGAGAGAGCCAGAAATAATCCACACTCTGGCTGTGGAAATTTTTTTAATGCACTTTTATAAAAGACAAATACATCATTTTTGACATAATCTCCTTGCTTTTCAATCCATCTGTCAACAAGCTTTTGTATTCCCTCATTAAAAATATTTAGGCTGAACTGCAAGCCATGCACCACTGTCCTCACTTCTTCATCAGGGAATAGGGCTGCTTTCAGGGAACCTAACAGATAAAATTCAGAGGGAGCTCAGGATTATAGGGAGGATGCTTTAACACCTCAAAACTAGGAGACCGTGGAGGGGTGTCTGGCTCGTCCTTGATGGCAAACACTTGTGTGAACTTCCTTGAACTTCTCTGTCCATTCATATACAATTCTTCAGGTCAAAACTCTTTCTCCACACTGTGTACATAGTCTTTGATAAATAACGGCACCAGGTACACCCTCAGACCACGAAAAACCTAATCACCAGTGGGACATCCATTTGTGCTCACACCACAGTTACAATTGAACTGATGTACAACGTTCACACCTGCACAGAAGTGACATGGGAGACAGTAGCATTGAAAGGAAATTGTGTGGAAATTTTAATGTCACCAGAGCGCGGATCATTTTTGACTCACCCTCGTATTAATTAGTCTTTTGCTTGCATACTGGCCGAGGAAAAACACACAGATCTCCTCATAATTGCCCCAGAACTTTTCCAGCTGTACAGGGTGGGCCATTTATATGGATACACCTTAATAAAATGGGAATGGTTGGTGATATTAACGTCCTGTTTGTGGCACATTAGTATATGTGAGGGGGCAAACTTTTCAAAATGGGTGGTGACCATGGTGGCCATTTGGAAGTCGGCCATCTTGGATCCAATTTTTGTTTTTTCAATAGGAAGAGGGTCATGTGACACATCAAACTTATTGGGAATTTCACAAGAAAAACAATGGTGTGCTTGGTTTTAACGTAACTTTATTCTTTCATGAGTTATTTACAAGTTTCTGACCACTTATAAAATGTGTTCAGTGTGCTGCCCATTGTGATGGATTGTCAATGCAACCCTTCTCCCACTCTTCACACACTGATAGCAACACCGCAGGAGAAATGCCAGCACAGGCTTCCAGTATCCGTAGTTTCAGGTGCTGCACATCTCGTATCTTCACACCATAGACAATTGCCTTCAGATGACCCCAAAGATAAAAGTCTAAGGGGGTCAAATCGGGAGACCTTGGGGGCCATTCAACTGGCCCACGACGACCAATCCACTTTTCAGGAAACTGTTCATCTAGGAATGCTCGGACCTGACACCCATAATGTGGTGGTGCACCATCTTGCTGGAAAAACTCAGGGAATGTGTCAGCTTCAGTACATAAAGAGTGAAACACATCATCATGTAGCAATTTCAAATATCCAGTGGCCTTGAGGTTTCCATTGATGAATAATGGCCCCACTATCTTTGTACCCCATATACCACACCATACCATCACTTTTTTTGTTCCAACAGTCTTGGAGGGATCTATCCAATGTGAGGTAGTGTCAGACCATTAGCGGTGGTTTTGTTTGTTAACTTCACCATTCACATAAAAGTTTGCCTCATCACTGAACAAAATCTTCTGCGTGAACTGAGGGTCCTGTTCCAATTTTTGTTTTGCCCATTCTGCAAATTGTGTGCGCCAATCTGGGTCATCCTCGTTGAGATGCTGCAGTAGCTGGAGTTTGTAAGGGTGCCATTTGTGAGTAGCTAATATCCGCCAAAGGGATGTTCGACTAATGCCACTCTCCAGTGACATGCGGCGAGTGCTACGCTGTGGGCTCTTGCTGAATGAAGCTAGGACAGCCACTGATGTTTGTTCATTAGTGACAGTTTTCATGCATCCACATTTTGGCAAATCCAACACTGAACCAGTTTCACGAAACTTAGCAAGCAGTTTGCTAACTGTAGCATGGGAGATGGGTGGTCTCGTAGGGTGTCTTGCATTGAAATCTGCTGCAATGACCCGGTTACTGCGTTCACCAGATATCAACACAATTTCGATCCGCTCATCACGTGTTAACCTCTTCGACATGTCAATGGCTGTGAACAAAAAGAAACTTGTAAATAACTCATGAAAGAATAAAGTTACGTTAAAACCAAGCACACCATTGTTTTTCTTGTGAAATTCCCAATAAATTTGATGTGTCACATGACCCTCTTCCTATTGAAAAAACAAAAGTTGGATCCAAGATGGCCGACTTCTAAATGGCCACCATGGTCACCACCCATCTTGAAAAGTTTGCCCCCTCACATATACTAATGTGCCACAAACAGGACGTTAATATCACCAACCATTCCCAGTTTATTAAGGTGTATCCATATAAATGGCCCACCCTGTATATTGGATGTGAATAAGCCAATTTTGACCTATTAATCTTTCATTGTGATATTCAGCTTAGTTTTGAAAGAGACTTTCCCCTACTGTATGAGATGTTAATTCTGAATTTCTATTTTCCTTTCTCCTTATTTCATGTGTAGGTGTGAAGGCCTATGAGCAGTGCTCCTCGTTCAGTTAGGGAGCTCTTCCTGAGGCAGGAACAGATGGACGGAATAAACTTCACGTTGGGGAATTCCTCCGAGGGAAATGAAACGGAGCCAGACGTGGAGACAAGCTCCTATAAAACAGTGGAGGTGGTGTTCATTATGCTAGTAGCAGGCTCACTTAGCCTGGTAACCGTGGTCGGGAATATACTAGTAATGCTCTCGATAAAGGTAAACAGAAGCCTACAGACTGTCAATAACTACTTCTTATTCAGCTTAGCATGTGCAGACTTTATCATTGGGCTTTGCTCTATGAACCTGTATACTCTTTATATTGTCATTGGTTCCTGGCCGCTTGGCCCTGTAGTGTGTGACCTGTGGTTGGCCCTGGACTATGTGGTCAGTAACGCATCGGTCATGAACTTACTCATTATCAGTTTTGACCGCTATTTCTGCGTCACAAAACCACTGAGCTATCCTGTAAAGAGGACCACTAAGATGGCAGGGATGATGATTGCTGCTGCCTGGGTGCTGTCCTTTATCCTCTGGGCTCCTGCTATCCTCTTTTGGCAGTTCATTGTGGGTGGCCGCACCGTGCCAGAAGGGGAGTGTTATATCCAGTTCTTTTCAAATGCAGCTGTTACCTTCGGCACTGCTATTGCTGCTTTCTACTTGCCTGTCATCATAATGATGGTGCTATATTGGCAAGTCTCTCGAGCCAGCAAGAGTCGTGTGAAAAAGGACAACCGCAAACCTTCGGCGGCTAATGCCGGAACTGGATCTCCCAGTCAGACCCGCAGCAATGCCGCCAACAAGCTGGACAACAACAACGTAATGGCCGTTGACCCTGATCGAAATCAAACCCAGACCACAGATGAAATGACCAACCAGAACGACAGCAAAATGCAGAATGGCAAAGGGCCATCCACAGCCAGTGGGGCAAGAGAAGTGGATGAAACTTCCAGAGACAACTGTGTCCCAGTTGAGGAAAAAGAGAGCTCCAATGACTCTACTTCAGGTAGTGGGGCCCCAGTTCATCAGAAGCCCGAAGCCAATGACACCCATACGCCTCCACGGCACAGTGCCAAGACCGGTGCCTCTAAACTTACCTGCATTAAAATCGTCACCAAGTCACCCAAAGGAGACTGTTATACTCCCTCCAACACCACAGTGGAGATTGTACCAGCAGCTGAGAAGCAGAACCATGTGGCCCGCAAGATTGCAAAGATGACTAAGCAGCCCCCCAAAAAAAAGAAAGCAGCTCCTTCCAGAGAGAAGAAGGTGACACGCACCATCATGGCAATCTTGGTAGCATTTGTAGCCACATGGACACCCTATAATGTGATGGTTCTCATCAATACCTTCTGCAACAGCTGTATCCCTAACACGGTGTGGACCATTGGCTACTGGCTCTGCTACATCAACAGCACCATCAACCCTGCATGCTATGCTCTGTGCAATGCCACATTCAAAAAGACCTTCAAGCAGCTTCTGCTTTGCCAGTATAAAAATATCCGCTCAACCAGATGAGCTACAATATAAGTATGCATGTGAGCATGTATGTTTTATGTTTTTGTGCGTCTGTCTAAGTGTCTGAAAAGGTTTTGGATGACAATGTCAAAAGGTTGGCAGCTAGGTCAGACTTTGTTTTTAGTGTTGTCTTTTGTATCGTGTTTTTCTGTTCTTGACATCCTGTTGTAGCACTTTACACACAACCGAATAACACAACTCGGACAGGGCAATAGATCTTTAGGCTTTGCATACAGACAGAAACAAGCATCATGATATTAAATAAAATTTGAACACAACCATGATGTGAAAATATAAACAATTTCTAAACTATTTGTAAAATAGAAATGTATAAACTGATGTATTAAGTGTAATATAAACAGCATGAATATACATTGTGTTAGTGAGATAGAGCACTGGAGCAGAAACTCCATGTTTGATATAATGTTATCTGTGCATACATAAAAGTAGAGTAGCTGATAACAGATTTAAGAGCGCAGTATAATACTTAATCTGCACTCTTTAACAATATAATTATTAAAGGGACAATAGGGCTGACTGAACACTCAAACCTAGTGTTTGGACTTCAGTGTAAAAAAATATATATGTGTAAATATATGTATATAATTTTGTATAGTATTTGTTAGTTTGTGTGTGTGTGTGTGTGTGTGTGTGTGTGTGTGTGTGTGTGTGTGTGTGTGGTAGATATATAGAATTTTGCAGAAATTATGTATGAATGACAATGGACTGCTTTATCTTTCTTTCTCTCTTTGTGTGTGTGTGTGTGTGTGTGCGTGTGTGCGTGTGTGTGTGTGTGTGAGACGCTCAGCTAGCCTAAAGCTAAATGAGCTATTGGAAAACCACTCTGCCGTATCCACATATAAGAGTGGGAGTGTGGGGCAGTGTGAAGTGCTCAGGCCTCCAGAGATGCAAATTAAAGGCTTTTAAAATGATGACTGATTGCAGGGTGAAGAGACTCTTCTATATAGAGCTGTTACTGTGGCCTTTTTTTTTTCATAACCCATTGCGCACCGTCGCTTTGTTGCAATATCAGATAAAGAGAAATATAAAATATAGTTAGTGACAATGAACCATCTGTCATGCATGGTGATAATCCATCTTTAGTTATTTAAAATCCATTGCAAAAGAACTCTTTGCTTTCTCATGAAAAATGCAGTGATGCAAATGTATACTCATGCCTGCAGCAAGGTGTTCATTCATGCAGTCTGCAGGTGGTTACAGCATACTGACAGGCCCTCAGCACTCTTCTGGAGGGATCCTGTGTTTTTCTGTCAGTGTAACTGCATGTGTAGAGACTCAGAGGTGATTATGAGAGACGGCTAAGCATCAGGTAGTGTATGCATAATGTGTGAGTAGTGATAGAGCTTCCTCAGTGGCATTGTGAGGCTTTCAATCAATGTAGAGGTGTGTGTACATGTATGCATGTGTGCATGCATTCATACAGTGTGTGTGTGTGTGTGTGTGTGTGTGTGTGTGTGTGTGTGTGTGTGTGTGTGCGTGTGTGTGTGCGTGTGTGTGTGCGAGATCACCCCAGAATGGGGGGTTAATTCTAAATCACAGGCCTTGGTCTTGTGAATTAAAAGGGCTAGATATTTTGCACATTTTATCATGTAGCATCACTTCAGTGACCAAAAAAATGAAAGCAATGAAAATATCTTGTATATAGTATCATTTATTTAGAATTTACATATATGTAAATAGATTTATATATAACCTATTTATAAAGTTTTCGCTTATTTAAACCCTCATTTCTTTCTAAAAGCATATGCTTTAAAATAAGCAAAAAAATATGTTAATAGAATAAAACAATTTCAAAGCTTGAAATGAGTATAACATCTACAGCTATAGGTCATAATCTCATACTTTCATGAAAGTACTAATCAAATGTAACTATGTAAATGTAACTGGTCTAAATATTTTCACTTTTTTTTTTTTTTTTTGTATTTGTATTGACCTTTTAGGACATGGAAGGGAAAATACATAGAACAAAATAGAGGCTTTCGATTCTTCAATTTAGTTTCTTTCTTTGTCTAAATCTAATTCAAAAGTTCAATTGTCAAATTATTTGCAAGCGTATGTGAGGTTAGGTTTGCCAAAAGGTATTAAGACAAAATGAAATTCAATATTTGATAACATTCTCAATTTTTTTTAAATAATAACAATTAGGAAAATAAGTATATATTTGCTATTTTATGTAATTAAATTGCTATACAACAATTAAGATTTGGTATAAAGACCTTTCTTTTTCAAAAGTTAGTTGACAGTTATTCAACTCTCAGTTGCCAGCTGGAGTGAAAGTAGGTCTGTATGTTCCGCCATACTGAGGAGCGAGTAGCTGACTTTCAGTAAGAAAACCAATTTGATAATTTTATGTCATCTTAAAAATTACTTTGTCCGCTTAATAATTGCTTCTAAGTTTAACTCATCCTGAAGTGTTCATTTATTTACACAGTATACAGTAGCTACAAAACTAACTAGCTCCTAACACAAGGATGAATTCCAAATCACCAACCCCTGATCCTACTTAAGCTAATAATCTCAAGCAGCATAAGTGAAAATATAAAGAGAAACTTGCGAGATTTACAGGACTGTCCACCACGTCCTTGGTTTATTCTCCTCACCTTATGTCTACTGGTAATGACACTAACTTTTGGTTGATAACTGTCACAGCTCCGCCAGTCGTTGTTCGTTAGTTATGTCAGTCGCAGAAGGATAAGCGTTGGTGGAGCAAAATAGCTGGTTAATTAAAGAAACAAATCATAATCTGTTAATAAATTGCGTTCACTGAACTGTTGTATAGAAGCATTATTGCACTCGACGTTATGCTGTACTGCGATACAGCACGACGTCGATCTTGCTTACAAATCTCATGTGATTTTGTTTCATTATATCTCAGTGTCAGTGTAAATCATGTGTACATATCATTTTAATTTTTAAATAAGATTGTCCTTTATGAAAATGTATATTTTGCTAGTGTAATTAAGCTTAGGTTTGAAACAGTGCCCCTACTTTTTCCCACAAATACCACCTTCTTGGTTATGATTGGTGATAATAATTTGGTTTCTCTAACGACTGGTTAGAGCTTCACTGCACATTAAATTGCGAGCCAGTCCTAGAACAGAAGGTAGGACTTAAAACAATGCGTTTCTATTTTAATGCAGTTTAGTATCATTTTTCCAGTGTTGTACAATGAACAATCACTGTGTGTCTAAAAGAATGGGCTTTTTTGGGATAATTATTATTTTTAAGTAAGGTTGTTGTTAATAATGAAAATTATTTAGTTAATGTAACCACTTTCTGACAAATTCTCTTTTCCTTTTATGTATATTGTTATACATCAGGAGCGCATCTTTAATTCTCTATAACTATTAATGTTAGGGCAGGATGTTGACTAATGGGAAGGCTGGTGTCTGTGAGTGCGTTGAATTTTAATTTGAGAGTGCAATGTTTTGCCAAAGGGCTATTTCTTTAGACTGAGTAGAATAAAGGTTTAGGCTGAAGATGTTGATAGAGTTAAAGATTTGGGCTGCAGTGGTTGAAGCAGAAGTAGGTCCTTGCTATAGGCAGTGCAATGTGGATTAAAGTAATAACACAATCTCACGGTAAAATGTATCAGATTATCTGATGAAGCTGAACACTGTGTGAAGCTAAAGATTGGGCAGGCTCAGGGGCAGCCTGCTCCACTTGCTTTCCCACACTTTTTACACTCTCATCATTCACGAATCACAAGAAAAGATGTTCAAGGTTATGTCAATATTGTTCCTGAACAATATACTTGGCAAAGTAACAGCTGAATATATATAAATAAATACCCTTAAATTTTCCTTAATTGATTCAAATGAAAAGACTGCAAAAAATATTAGCATGTGGAACTACCTTGAATATGCTTTAAAAAATAAATAGTAATAATAATAATAATAATAATAATAATAATAATAAATCAAGAAATTTTTATTATAAGATTATTTCTGATCATTTTATAAATGTCCAGTTTGTAATAATCTTGCTTTATTGGCAGATATTTATGCTCATTGTAAACATTTATTTCTTTAAAAATAAATAAAATGCAAAATGGCCCAGTGGTTAGCACTGTTTAGTGCACTGTTGCCTTGCATCTTTAGACTTGTGGGTTTGAATTTTGCCTTCAGTTTGTCGACATATAGTTTGAAGGTTTGCCCAATGTTTTGCAAGTTTCCTCTAGGTATGTCAGTTTCTCTCCACAGACCAAAGACATGCACTAGAGGCGGACATTTTGAGCTCTGTTTCCAGAGTGCTCAGGGGGTGTGAGTGACTGTATGCCTGTGCCCTGTAACGGGTTGGCACCCCAACCAGATTGTTCTTTGCTTTGTGCTGAGTTCTTGGATAGGAAAATTGTGAGTAAATGCAATGCAATTCTATTCTAATAGAATTAAGAAAGAATGAAGTTGAGTTGTTATTGTGCCTAGAAGTCAAAAAGGGAACTGCACCAACTGCACCATAAAGAGCAGGATTTTCACTGCCCCACACTGGCTCTAGAAATATTTTCATTTGAAGAACGGCAGAACTGGTATTGACTACAGTAGGTGGCCAAATTGGTCTAGTTTAAAAAGAGCTTGCTTTGAATATATTTTTTTAGATATACAGGATCAATTTTATTGTAAGATATAAAAAATGATGGAATAGATAATGCCCGTCAGAAACATCAGAAGAAATATATAAAATAGTTGTTTCAGCTTGGAATGGCAAGAGTCACGCAACAGTAATTGTGATAACCTTTAATTCTGTTTAAGGCAAAAACAATATTAAATGTTGTCCTGCCACACTAACATCTACGATCTATCTACTATTCACACTGCCTCTATCTCTGTAGTGTCCAATGTGTCCAAATGAACACTTAAATCTGTAGTGCTAACAATTTATCACACACTTATCACCCTGGTTCTTTTCCATCCCAGTCATGTGGCATCTCTGCTCTGACAGAGTGACTTAATAAGTGGGAGAGAATGTGAAAGAAGCTGAGGGAGTAGTCCAGGAGATTGAGTGTTCATAAGTCTCTATGTTTACCTGTCTTACACACACACACAAACACACACGCGCACACACACACACACACACACACACACACACACACACACACACACACACACACACACACACACACACACACACACACGCGCGCGCGCTCCTGATGAGGAATGGGTCTGATATCCAATCCAACAGAGCCCAGATAGAGGGAGTGTTATTCTGAGTGTTCAACCGAGCAAGAATGTTTCCACCAGGAACTCTCTGCCCACTCTTAATGTATCTCTTGCACCATGACCTGTGATGTGCAAACACATCCTTACATGGCGTCTGTCATATTCATTATGACCATGCTGCCTGAGCAGAACTAGAGTGTGTGATAGTTTGTAGTGGTGTATGACAGTAGACAGCTGCTTGCGATTGTTGTGTGAGTGATGAGACGTGCACTGGGAGGTGGTTGGCATTTGACGGTGATCTGCAGACCCCCTGTCAGGTATGGCTTTGCTTTGTGTGCTGCATTTGGCTGATAAGACTTTGTTCTGCTCTCAGAAGCAGGGAGGAAGAAAGAAAGAAAAAAGAAAGAAAGAAAGAAAGAAAATCATTGAGCCTCTCTGTGTGATACTGAGATCTCAGGGGCCTTGGCAGGAATGCGATTCCATATACACTGCTGTGTTGCTGGCGTGTACACATACAGGTGTGTGTGTGTGTGTGAGAGAGAGAGAGAGAGAGAGAGAGAGAGAGAGAGAGAGAGAGAGAGAGAGAGAGAGAGAGAAAACCTAGAGAGACTAGAGAAGTGAGTTTACTAGATATTCTTTTAATCAGCACAATATAATGCAAATAACAAAAGGGCTTAGTATACTGCAAGAGGATGCTTGTTAGCAACTGACAATATCTTACATTTATCTAGTCTTTTTTATTATAATATCGTTAGAAACATAAATCAAATCTGATTACATATTTCCAATTGCGTACAGAAATTATTTGGCGAAGAACCAAGTAGGGTAAAATGCTTAACTAAAATGCAAAATAAATAAATTAATTAATTAAATAATTAATAATTAAATAAATTAATTTATAATGTTGTATTTGGTTTAATGTAATATTAAAACAGGAAATAGTAAATACATATATTTGGCATTGTCGGCAGTACACAAATCTTTTTAAAACTCGTAAAACTTTTAAATAATTGGCTTTATGAAATTCATTGAAATCTTTCAGTAAATTCTTTCAGTAAACATATTGAATTTTCATAGATTGTTTATTTCCAACAAGATTTTGTTTATATAATGTACATATGTACTATATATCGGTACAAAGTATTTCAGGAGCAGTGTTACAAAGCTCCTGAAGTCTGGTTTTTAATGTAAAAGTCAGTCTCTCTCAAAAGAGCTAATTACTACCAACCAACATAAAGTGCCTTCATTTTTTTTTTTTCTCCTATTATGAGTTTAAACCATGACTGTAAATGTTATCACTGTGTGTTTTTCTTTTTTTGTGTTTGTGGTTGGGAGGATTAAAAAAAAAAAACAGAATTATTTTTATTTCATTTATTCATTAATTCTGTACTATGATCCTGATATTGATTTGCATAGCATTGTCTGTTCAAAAATGCACTGTTCTCTATTTGCGAAACAGGAAGATTGTGTATAGACGTACGAGCAGCTAATCTCTGGAGGTCTGGGTATCTCACTCATCTCACTGCGCATGAAAATGAAGGAGATTTGTTTTGGCAGTGTGTGTGTATGAAGTGTGTACTGTATGTGACTGAGACTGTGTTAGTGTGTTGCCGTGTGCAAGGAGTTATATCCGGATAACAACAATAATGTGTACAGAAAAAAAAAAAAAGTCAAAACTTTCTTAAATAACTTTCCATGCATCTGACAGTTAGTAGGACACAAGATGAATTACTCAGACACTGATCAGCACTGAGAGGAAATATCACACACAGGGGCAATTTCACACACACATAAAAATGGGTGCCAAAGACACACTGCGAGAGGTAAGGCAACAAACTAACAAGCGAAATGAGCATGCTCAAACACATGATGTATGACTCATTTAATTTATTTGTATATTCTTTCTTTTTTATATAAGGTTTTATAAATGTCCACCTACTCTGTATAGATGTATTGTACAATACGTATATAAAGCATGTGTTGATTGCCGGACTGACTCTAGAGTATCGATTGTGATGTTGAAGCATCTGTCAGTGGAAACAAGGGATAATTGGACTTTAAATCAAGAAACTGAAGACTTTAAAGCCCCACAGACAAGCTGAGGTTTTAATTATCATGCCAGAAAGAGAGATCATGATGACAGAAAATCATAAACATTATAACTAATTGTTGTGTACAGTCAAAAGAAATAGAAACACATGTACTGGTGTGAGTGTGTACTGAATATCTTTTTTTTTTTCTTCTTCTTCTTCTTCTTCTTCTTCTTTTTTGCATGGAGTTGGATTTAAATAAACCGGTAAGGGTTGTCTGTGAACTGTTTTTACAAAGTCATGCCAGCTTTGCCTGTGAGCAAGACAGGAAAAGGCAAGAAAAACCTTCAAGCTAATAATTAAAAGAGCATATAAATAAGCACACAGACTTCTTCCTCAGGGAGTGGGGAGGAATGAACCAAAAAATAAGGAAATATATATATATATATATATATAAAGCAGAACATCTTCTCTAAAGAACATTAGAAAGTAGCGTTAGTGTAGGAGGATATGTGTATAAAATGCACTTCCTATGTCTGATGTACATACTAAACTCTTTATGTTCCCTGGATGAAGTGTGTAGATCCTCATTGTGCTTCACCTTCACTGTAGGTTGTGAACTTCAACTGGTAGAAAAAGTAGTTCGTTAACATTTCAAAGCTTTCTACTGTACATATATACAGTTTCTATATATAATGACCATACTCTGTAGTTTGGCACAGTTGATGTAAATACATACTTATTATTTATATGATTGTCTCCTTCTTGACCCTACTCAGTCTTCCCTTCTTCAACTTGCCCTCCTGTTTGTACATTGTGTCATGGTAATGATTTATTCAAGGAAACAGAAACTGAAATTTGGATGTTTGGAAAATTATAAATGATACTATAAAATGAAATACCTGAAATTTACAATGTATATTGTGCTATACTCCTTTGGAGAAGAATTCTATCTAATAAAGATATAAGAGTCAGCCTGGTTTGTGTTCTTATGCATGTATCATGAAATGAAGAAACATCTTTAACTGCTCTATACTGATAAGTCAAAATATACAATTTAATACTTCAAAACTGAGAGTATTTATTTTGTTTGTTTTAACAAATTTAACAGTAAAGTATACAGGGCAGAATGCTGGATCGTAGAGGAATTTATTTAATGTGAAACTGAGTAAGAAGGAGCAGAAATATGATAGATAGATAGATAGATAGATAGATAGATAGATAGATAGATAGATAGATAGATAGATCTTACAAACATTTAAGCTGGTTTCACACTTAATTTGGACACACTGCAAAAAATCTGATTATTACGTGACAATCTAAAGTGTGATCATACATTTATAGTAAACCAAATATAAGATTATTAGACTAATTTCTACACCTTTTTACTAATTGAAATAGCTTGAAATAGTCTTGTTCTGTTGTAGCATCACTTATAAATATAAGGAATGTTCAAGTCAAACTAGAACTTTTGAATGTGCAGGATAACTCTCACAGTTCTGGTGTACCCTTATTTCTCTATATGATCCCCAGCTACACTAATTCAATTGTGCTTGTATTCCATCAACATAGAAAGATTTCTCAATACTAGATGGATACACCATGATCAGACTGCCTGATATATTTCTAAAATACTGGCCTTCTTGGAACTACTTTAATGACCCAAACATATGGAAATTACAAAACAAGATTAGGACTTTACGGGGGATGTCGAAATAACTCCAAGCTGAGTTCCTGTAATGTACAAGTGGTGTTTGTGATTGAATGTGTGTACAGTTCCTACAGACAGATGCCTCCTCGTCTGCAAGTTGGCGACAAGTTATCCATCGGTTTTCAAAGATCAGGTGTTCTATTCTCTGAGCCACCTCAGCCAGGATCCCCGTTCATGGACATATGGCATTCTTTAAGACTTGCACTATTCAAATGTTTTGCTAAAGCTACGCATTTCATCACTGTACTGTGCTTGAAGTCAGTGCTATCATAAGCCCCTGTTTAACTTGAACACCCCTGGTGGAAAACATTACTGTATCTCCAAAAACACTGCAAACATTGTATACTGTATTTGATAGGTCATTTGGAATGATATTTCCCTTTATTAAACAAAAATAAGATTATTAAGCCTATTTCTAGAATTTGTTTCTCCTTTCAAGCTTGAAATTGTCTTCGGCTATTGGCAAATTATTTAACTAATTTCAAGCATTTATTTCTAGAAAGAAGTTAAAAAAAAATAATCAGTAGAATACGCAGAGCACATAATTTAGCTTGTTTTATTCTATTATATATATTTATATTTAAACCTCTACAAATCTCCTACAATTCAAGGGGGAAAGGGAGGATTTTTTTTTATTTATTTTTTATTATTCATTTCCGTTTTTTCATGTCCTTCCATTCGTGTGTTGCTACTGCCACCCCTGTCTCTTCCATCTCAGAGCAGAAAAATACAGGGGAAGGGTGACTGTTATTTCTTTTTTCACCTCTAGTCCAGCGGGGCTTGCTCTTTCTTCTTCCCACTGCGCTTCGGCTTCAGTGAGCCTGTAGAGACACACAAGACTGCATCAGTCTCCAGCAACACAAACACAATAAGATTCTGGCATGTCTGATGTGGCAGGGTGGGAAAAAAGGAGACTGCCGTGCTGCCGTTTCCCCAGTGCTGGATTGCTATAATGAATGTAATCTTTCAATGCCTTGGTGCAACAGCCGCAGGAAGAGCACGGCTTTGTTTCCTTTCACTGATGATGGGGGTCAGTCCACTTGCGGGTGATGAAAATAGAATTGAAGGGGACAGGGGGAGGTTTGTAGTAATTAAAAAAGATTAGAGACATGTTGAGGTTGTCATACGCAGTGCCAAAATAACAGTTACATCAATCCCTATTCTCTTACTTTTCCCTGTACCTGTATCTTCTTTTTCAGGTTTCTGTTTGCCACTGATCAAAAAATCTCATTTAGAACTGCTTCACTTTAGAGCAAAAATTTTGTAAACTCTACGTTTCTGATTAAGGTCTTATATCTGAATTTGTATAAAAACAGTTTATTAGTCACATACTGTACAAAGCAATACACAATACGATATGAAGTGAAATACTAGACAGTGCATAACCATAAATAATTGACATATGTATATATTGATAATATATATATACATATATATATAATAAAGTACTCATGATAGAGTTTATATATACAGTCCATCAGTTTATCAAAAAATTGTGGGAAATTGTGTTTTCTCCCGTAGCATAATTAAAAACGTGAACATCTCATATATTCTAGATCCATTACATGTACAGCTCAAGATAATGCAGTATCTCAAAATATTTGAATATTTCATTTCAAGTGTGAGTAAATTACTATTCATACAGTATAATGAATGGTAAGACCAAGATGGTGGCATGTGTGCAACATGAGGTGCACACATGCTGTGCCTTCCAAGGTTTTTTAATAGTTATTACTCTACTGACTGCAAGCTTATTTACTCAAAATAATGTATTTCTTATAGCTGACAAGCAGTGTTAGACATCAGCTGAAGTTGCACAGATTGCATATTAAGCAACTATTAAGTTCCTCAGGAAATCGTCAGGACCGTGGACTGTTGACCCTCCTTTTCTTGCAGAGAGAACCTGGCCGAGACGTGGAAGCAATGCGGCCTGAGAGCTAGGCTGAAGCCCACACAGATTCTCCCAACCATCAATGCCTCACTAATGAGCAGAATCAGATCTATTCTCACTTTGTCAAAGACGACTGTTCTTCCAGATGTGTAAGCAGCACTAAGACAATTGTTAGGTAAGTACAGTAGTTGCATGTAAGGCTGCTGGTCCTGACAACATACCAGGTTTTCATTGATACTGTATCTTCAACCTGTCACCAGGCCAGGCTTCTATTCCTACATGGCTGAAGATATATACATATCAAAGCTTTTTACTGAAGCATGCTTGAATTGCTTTCACTTGGTTGTACTAACCCCATTATGATGAAATGCTTCAATCAGCTGATAAGGGATTGTAAGGAGTGCAACTTCCAAAAACAGTGTAATTTAAAGGACTATATACATATACAGTAGAACAAAACATTAGACAGCGACCTGAGGTTCCCAAACATAGACATAAATCAAAGTACACAAAAGCAGCCCTGAGTAGAAGAGCCATAAGCTGCTGCATCTGTGTGAGCCACCATATTGGCCATAATGGCATAATAACTGTTAGACAGAGGATGCCATTTCTACTCCACTTCATTCAGCCTTCTCTCATCTGAACAACAGCAACACATATCTCAGAATGCTGTTCATTGTTTTTAGCTTTGCTTTTAGCACAATCATATACAGAACACTACACTGATCACCAAGCTCAAACACCTGGGCTTCAGCCCTTCCATTTTCAGCTGGATTCTGGAGTTTCTAACGGGCAGACCACAATCTGTCAGGTTGGGCAATCACATGTCCTCTATCCTCATATTGAACACTGGCATTCCACAGGGTTGTGTGTTGAGTTCATTGCTCTACTCATGGTACACATCAACTACATTGTTTACCCATGAGTGTGTGCTTCCGCATAACTCCAACATGATCATCAAGTATGAAGATGATACCACGGTGTAAGAGCACGTCACCAACGTGTTGAGTGATGAGTCGGCTTGTGTATCAGCATGATAGTCCTCGAACAATCTCACCCTTAGGAGCAGGAAAACCAAAGGGCTCATTGGGGGTTTCCAGAAATCAAAAATCAGCAGACTGTCCCATCTAAATTAACAAAACTGAAATGAAACGTCTCCCTGGATTCAAGTTCCTAGGTGTCCACATCACTGATGATCTGAAGAAAAGTGCAACAGCAACTTTTTGATGAGACTAAAGAAAGATCATCTGTCTTCCCAGATACTAAAAGCTTTTATCGTAGCAAAAGTGAGGGCAACTCCACGGTGTCTGAAAAGAAAACTTCCCAGCACATCACCTAACGACCAATCACAGAACACCTTTACCAGAGCAGACGTCACTTTAGTGTCTCCTTCCACCCTTGCCCGAACTTTTTGACCTCTTTCCATCCATGAGAAGGTACAAAAGTTTTCGCATCAGCACCAGCAGGTTAAGGTCCAGGTTCTTTCCCAAAATCATCATCCTGCTAAACTGTACATTACACTGTTAAACTATATAAATCAGTTACAACTTATTTCCTGTAAATCATTTTCTGACTCTATTATTCTATTTGATACATATACACACACTGCCAGTAACAAGTTTGGAGACACCTTCTAACTCCATCCTGATTTTTATTTCTTTCTGGATTGTAAAACTTTTTTTTTTTTTTTTAATGTAAAAATCTCCTTTAAACAGTTGATATTGAGATGTGTCTGCCTTTATAATGGCACTAGTCTGAGCAATTAAAAATGACATCTTAGCAAGTGAAATTTTGTGGAGTCTAGCCAAACCAGATAATTTTGCTACTTTCGAGAAATGAATTCATGAAGCTAGCTCAAATTATCTGCGAATAGAACAAGAATTTTTTTGTTTGCGATTTTAGTAACATTTGACTTGAAATAAGTTTAATAATCTTATATTTGTGTTGTGGTAATCTTTTTTCAATTATATTATATTTAATATATCTTAAATTATAGATAGATTGGCTAGATTTAAGAGTAATTGCATTGTTTTGAAAAAATCCAGTATTGTTCTAGAATATATAAAATAAATCCAAACTTGTGTCCAAACTGTCTGGTGTATCTGTCCTAACGTTTGACTGGTACTGTATATATACAGCTCCCTGAATGTGATTAGACACACACACACACATTTCTCTTTACATATCGCCAAGCAGCCAGGCTGTTCAGACACCCATCATGAACTCAACAGCTCCCGGCAGTTGCCTTCATTGCAAATGATGTTCTGATGGTCTGGAGATCTAGGGACTAATGCCGCTTCTCATAATGTCAATTTGCATATTCCTTTGCTCTTTACATCTTATTGAGAGTATGCTTTGGCCCTTGGGTTGCTCAGTCATGCACCGCTTGCATCAGTGCCTTCTTTAATGGAAGATCCTCAGAATAAATGTGACTTCTGGCCTTTCCTACTCGACGGGAAGAGAATGTGTGGAATTGTTTGTGAGCAGTGCAACAGGAATCCGTCAGGGAAGTCGTCGCTGAGTGTGTGTACATGTGCCTGTAATCAGTAGGTGTATTTTTTCACAGGGATTGCAAGTGTCCCAACCTAAGCATAGTCATTTAGGGATCAAGAGCGAAACCAATGAGAAACCAAGAGAGAATATCCTCTGTTGTTGTTTTTTCTATATTTATTTTAACAAATAATTTTAGAAATATAGAAGATATTAGTGTTAATTTACCCTGACTAACTTTAGTAAACAAATTAACATTGTGTCGCAAATTACATACTTACATTCTACTCTGGACTGTTATACAGTACTAACACTAACCAGTATTTCACTGTTCCACTTGGAACCCTGACAATTTAATTTAATTTAATTTATTTAGTAAAGTTGGACATTTTAGCATGAGGGACTTCAAGGATTGACTCATTTTGGAGCTAGCTCCTAGAAGTCATTTAAGCAACTGCATGTTTTGCCCATTTTTTTGAAATCTCAGAGGTTGGCCCTTTGTCTCCACATTAAGGCATAACACATACCCCAGCATGGATTATTTTCCTTAAAGAACACAACATAACTCAGTAGACTGGTCAGTCAAGTATGTATATACTGTAAGGCACACGACAACATCAGTACATGTTTTGACCACCTTAAAAGCAAAGCTAGATCTATAATTAGTTCACCTCTCTAAATAATTATAATAATCAGAGAGCATAAGAGAAGTGGGTAGAAGAGGGTCACAATGACTGGATGGATTACAGAGTGAAAAAAGAGAGAGACAAATGCCAGTGCTATCAATTATGTTTCATTTGCTAGAAATGTATGTTTGGAATTGCATATGCACAGGCTGTTTTTTTTTTTAGTGGAATATGTTACAGAGAAAAGCAATTACATCCTACTCGTCTGCCTCTCCAGTTTCAGACCTCTTCACACAAACCTTGTGATTGTCAAATGCCAGCTAGCAGATATACAGTATCAGTGTTTTTTACAGTACATAAATGATGTAGCGTGAAGAAAAGTATTTACGTTTACCTTTTGCTATAAAATTTTGATAAAATCATAAATATAAACTGTGGTGCCCTCCAGAATTATTGCCATCTTTTACACAAAACAATAAAAATGATCAACATGTCCACTAAGCCATTAGAATGAACCATGTATCTTTCATAATAATAATAATTATTATTATTATTATTTCTTATGAAATAATTTCTATGAAAACATATATCTAATAAAATTGTTAATGCCCCAAATAAAATATTAAAATGAATAGATTTTTAAAAACATATAAAGCTTATGTTGTACAGTATGCGGTTCCAAACGTAAACTAAAAGGGCATTAAATGCTAAAAATGGTGACCAACCCAAATTATCTAATGTATCTGAAATATATAATATACAGTACAGACCAAAAGTTTGGACACACCTTCTCATTCAAAGAGGTTGAATTTGTATTATGGCAAGAAAAAAGCAGCTAAGTGAAGAAAAACGAGTGGCCGTCATTACTTTAAGAAATGAAGGTCAGTCAGTCCGAAAAATTGGGAAAACTTTGAAAGTGTCCCCAAGTGCAGTCACAAAAACCATCAAACGCTACAAAGAAACTGGCTCACATGCGGACCGCCCCAGGAAAGGCAGACCAACAGTCACCTCTGCTGCGGAGGATAAGTTCATCCGAGTCACCAGCCTCAGAAATCGCAGGTTAACAGCAGCTCAGATCAGAGAGCAGGTCAATGCCACACAGAGTTCTAGCAGCAGACACATCTCTAGAAGAACTGTTAAGAGGAGACAGTGTGAATCAGGCCTTCATGGTAGAATATCTGCTAGGAAACCACTGCTAAGGACAGGCAACAAGCAGAAGAGACTTGTTTGGGCTAAAGAACACAATAAAGAAAACTCTTTGAATGAGAAGGGGTGTCCAAACCTTTGGTCTGTACTGTATATTATATAATATATATTTATTATTATAATTTTTTGTATCAATTAAGTAATTACAAAGACCATCAGCAAAATAATAAACATTTTTATTCCTGAAATTTTTGAAATTTTGAACTCCTGAAAAAATATCCGAAGTTAGGCCTATGAGTATACTGTAGGTAAGGCAATGTTAACAACAATGGAGTCAATTTCAATTATTAAAACATAACAAAAAATTATTCAAATAGTTTAGAGAAATGCATTCTGAAAGGTAAGTGTGTTTGTGTAAAGATGTGATTAAACCCACCCTGTAGCTTGGTCTTGGTCTTGCCGCAGAGTTTACTAGCAGAGACAGTGAAGGCGCAGACAGCATCTGGGAAAGCACGTTTCAGTGTTCCAGTCCGGGTCTTCTGCCCTGTGCTTAAATCACACTCACTCCATGACTGGAAATCATACTTGCATTCACCTGCATGGGAGTACACACAGTCAGATATTGAAACCCTTGCTTAAAAGTTCTGCTTTTAAAGGAATTTAAACTGACTTGAGCTTTTAAGAACAAAAATAGTTACAAAGCAACATTCCATAAAGTACATGTAGATTTAGATCCTTAATGTGCAAGCCAGAGGCAAATCCCTGAGATGATATAAGGAGAAACCTTTAAAGGAACTCAGTAGGGAACCTGTCATCTTCTGCAGGATGCACGATTGTAGGATTATAAATCATTGCCTCATACACATTTGGAAGAGTAAAAGCAAACTGTTTTAGGAAATAATGTTCACATATTTTGAATATACAGTATTGTATGAATTGGATTTTAGCGTGCTCCTAGTTTGGCAAACTTGGTAACATAACAAAAGCATGAACAGGGATGAAGTCCTGTGAAATGAAGAATATATATAAAATAATATTAAAAGGTTAAACAAAAATAAAAGGCAAAAATACAGACTGGTGACAAATTTTTTAAAAATACTGTAAACTACTGTAATGTGTCTTAAGATGTTAAAAGGTCAAAAGAATTTAGAAGTCTTCTAAAAAATATTTCCTCATTTGGGAAGCCTATCCCAGGGAACTCCAGGCACAAGACATGCACATGCTGGATGAGCTGCCAATCCATTGCAGACACACAAGCACACACTCACACACTTGCACATTACAGGCATTTTGGAAATGCCAATTAGCCTACCTTAATGCCTTTGGAATGTGAGAGAAAAGCCAAGTACCCATAAGAAAACCCACCAAGCACAGAGAGAACATGCAAACTCCATGCACACAGACCCAAGGTGGGAATCAAACCCTTGCCCCTGAAGGGGCACAACCACATAATCATGCAGATGTGAAAACTGAACCCACACAAACAGGATAGCTTATCAGTAATAAAAAATACTCAAAAAAGAGTTCAAGTAGAAATCTCTCTTTCAACTGCATATAACCATTTATCCATGGCACATGGCAAGATGCAAAAACCATGACTAGACTGTCAATGTAGTATACTGTAAAATGTGAGCACAGGTGAGGGTATGGGGCTCTTGCTTCCAGTTTGAGTTCATCTGTCCTCAAGCTTCCTGTTACTCCGAAGCCCTCTGCTGGTTGATCACTGCTTTTTTCACTGGTTGACAATTATGAGATAAATGTAACGAGTCAGAATAAATTTAATGAATTTCATTATCTGTTTTTCCTAAAGAGCCAAGTGGACACAAACCTGCCTGCCAGTGGCCCTAAATTATAACAGTTGCAACTCCTTCGGATATATGCTCTTGTTGAGTTTACCCATTAGTTTTAGTATTAGTATATAATTTATATTGCTCACAGTGACACATTGATATAAAATATGATATGTGACATTATGATGCCAATAAATTGTGCCATTGGATTATGGCCATGATAACAGACTAACTCCAAGTAGCACTGTAACTAGCATCAAGCCTGATGAGGAATAAAAAAGTCAGGTGAGAAACTTATACCAATCATCCTGCTGGACTCCACCAACAGCTGTGGAAATGTCATCTTTGTAATGTAAATAGAACGTCAAAGTAACAAAAATATTAAATAAAAAAAATGCTATAATGATCTTACCTTATGACATTGGGAGGCTGGTAAAAAGAATTCACCATGAGGCCAATCCAAGGGCCTTAGGTTATTGAGCAAGGGTTTCAGCTTGCTGGCAGAAGGTTATTAGTTTTGGCTTGAGGTCACAGATTCCTGTGGACCAGTATGTAGACTGATCCAAATCTTATGCTCAGACAGAAACATGCTTTCACTGGGTGTCCTAGATCAATATTTGTCAGTGTCAAGTGATCAACTTATCCCAGAATGTACTCATCTTCTCAGACTGTTATCTCCATGTTTTCAGCTTCTAATGGTGATATTGGTGCAGTCATGAAATTGGTCTCAGTAATAACAGATTGGCTCGTGTACTCTTGACAAGTCATTTTCTTTCTGGCTCTGAACATGCAGAGGTGGAAAGTAACGAATTACATTTACTCGCGTTACTGTAATTAAGTAGATTTTTGTGTACTTCTACTTTTTAAAGTAGTTTTTTAAATCTGTAATTTTACTTTTATTCAAGTGTTTTGTTTGAAGTGTAGTACTTCGCTACATTTGAAATCATATTCGCTACTGAGTAAAAAATATATAATAAAAATAATGCAATGGGGAAGGAAAAAAATTGCTCCTGCGAAACCATCACTGATTGATTGATGGACAGGGAGAACAAACAGATTCACAAGAGCGATGGAGACAGACAAAAGAGATGCCCATGATGCAAACCTAGCTGAAAGCGAGATTTTACTTTTACTTGAGTACAAAAATTTATTACTCTTTCCACGTCTGCGAACATGGCAATGTGAAAGCTGACCTAACCTAGCCTTGTGAAAAGATAGAGAGCAACCAGATCCAGCCTTACCACAATTTGTTGCCTCTATAACAGATGATACCCAAACCTCTCTATATAACAGATGATACCTATAACAGATGTAGATGATACCCAAGGGCAATGACAGATTGGGCAGAATGAACAGCCATACTTTAAGCCGTAAAGTAGAGAGGAACAGCAGTACTTTATGTTATACCTTTCTTAAGAAGGTGTCCTAGTGAGTAAACATTAAGGAGAGCGATGAAAGTACATTGCTAAAGCTCCTCAGAATGGTGTGTTGTGTGTACATTACCATCTAAGAACCTTACTGACACCTACCTGTATAGTCTGAGGTACTGTAAATCCACATGCTGTTGATGTAATTCTGAATGTTTTTGCGTGAATCCTTTACTTACAAATAGCGTTCTGCTTATTTCCTCAAGTGGTTCATGGTAGATAGTCTTACTTGTTCCATTGCTTCATCACTACCTCTTACTATTTCACTAGCTCACTTGCATTCTTTGGGAACAGACATGCAAATTGAATCAATGCTCCAGCTTTGACATTGAAGTGCCTTTCATTTTCACAGCAGGCAGCTTTGTGCTTTTAGAACAAAGCAGCTGGAGTTCCAAAGAAAATGTAAGGGATCAACCGAGTTAAAATATAAAGACGTGACATTTTTTAAGTTGTCTTTTATACAATAGTCAATAGTTCGAGTCAAACCGGGACTTGTGAATGAAGGCATAAAACTGATTGACATCCCAGAAGACTTTAAACACAGTACGGTGATGAGTCTCTTAGCCCCAGTAAAACATTTGAATGGTTCAAACATTTTAAAAAAAGACCGTACATCTGTGAATGACAAGGTGGCTTGGAGCCATGAACATTCAGTGAGTACAATACCTGATCCTTAAAAAAAAAATCAACAGATAATTTGTCGCCAGCCTGTGGAAGAGATGCATCTGTCTGTAGAAACTGTATATCCAAACATGTACGTACAGAATTTGCATCCAAGCACTACTGAAATGCTAGGATATGTGCAGAAATAAAGGTAGTTTTTATCCTCATAACTGTGTTCTATCATTCTGGACAATGAAAAGTCTCAGTTTGGTCTACATGTTATCTAGATGGTGTGTGTACATTATAACAGCTTCTGAGAAGCTGTGAATTATAAGAATGATAAGAAGTTGTTATAATGTATACAATATTACAGATTTAAACTAGAATTGGTTTATCATGCTGTAAAAAGGCATGGCAAGCCCATGATTGTGCGTGAAGGTTCATCCCATTGACCAGATTAATCAACTAATGTGTTTTAGAGGTTCTGTCCTCTAAAAACATATTAATTGAATAAGCACAGCCTTTGACTTTTTGAAGATAATATGACTATTTTGAAAATAATCATTTGAAACGTGAGGTCTGTGACATAAGAGCCTAAGAGATCATTTTAGTGTTAGAACACCAACGTCTGTTAAAATGTCCAAACTCTAGTGTCTTTTTTCATGCACTATAGATTACAGAGGCTGATAAAAATCTTCTTTTAACAGTTGTGTCAGTCATTTCAATCAGGAGCTAATCAGCTGTTGGATATTTAGCAAACAAAGACAATTAGCTTCTTCTTAACAGCAACATGCCTCACACAAAAGTAGCCAAAATATAAATCTATAAAGGAAACTGATATTAATGTAAATGGCTCCTGCAGGACATTATGTGATATTCACCTCCAAATTGCTTCTTCCAGTTGCAGGGAATCTTGCAGCGCTGAGTTTTGATTTTCTGTTTGCAGTCAGTTCCTGTACGAGTTCCCTCTCTGGTACCCAGGCCGCAGTCACCCTCATTTGCTACACACACACTCCATTGCCAGACTCCGCATCCTGACTTACGTTCCTTTTTACCTGTCAGAGCACACACACACACACACACACACACACACACATATTCACACACACAGCTTAGACTTATATGATTTCTTAACACTGGCTCAACTAGTAATTGATGAATAGATTAGTTTACATTTCCGAAGGCTCGTAATAACCATTTACCTTGTTTCCCTGTCTTTCCAACTTCTGCTAGCACATCTGTGACCAGCAAGAGAGCCAAAACAGCCATACACACCCACTGCTGCTGCTGCATGCTGGGACAGAACATAGGTATTACTGCAGATTATTTTAGAAAACCATGTTTTGCATTGCTATCACTAAATTCAATCATAATCCTAACAGCGTGTACAGTATAGACACTGGCAGTGCAAATTCAACACTACATTATATTATTTAATATTGTATTATAAGCACAATAAGACAATATATTTAGCCTATGCTGTCATCTAAATGCCTGTACTCACGTATGTAAAATTTTATGATAAGAGAATCTAAGAGTTGTTTTTCATCAACATCTCCATGATCCTAATAAAACTACCAGTTCACACATAAGACATGGAAATAACAATTTCAATATTGAAAATATTGAAATGCATAATGAGAAAATGTGTGACAGAGCTTTCTCATTTTATCTTCTTCTATGGACATTCTTGTCTCAATGATGAGACACTTAAAAAGTACCTGAAATGCATTCAGTGGAGCCACATGATGATTCATCTGTCACTAACAGTTTGATTTTGACTGGTACCAAAAAACACACCATGAGTCTTCACAATTATCCACAATTTCTCTCTCACCTTCTCTCTTTCTCACCATGTTAAAGTAACAGAAAAGCTGCTCTAAGTAAAAAAAGACATAAGATGTGGATAATTTTTGAGCATCTGAAGAGCAAATGCTTCACTGTGCTTAAATCGCTGTGAAGGTGCAGCCTACTGCTGACATTATCAGCATTCGTTATTTTCAAATAATTACAATTCTGCTCCCTCCATCCTCTCATTCTCCGTCCATCTGCCTCACTTTCCTCTTAAACTTGCTCTTTCCACTTATTTTTAGCTCTCTAGGTACTGCCAGTGTAATTGTTGCTGTTCCCTCTGTCTGTTCATAAATCTGTGGAGAGTGACTATGGACTGGAATATCATCCAATTATTTTAGTTTAGCATCCAATAAAGATCATCAATGTCAAAGAAACTACCAAGAATCATACAAATTCATCAGCAGCCATACCATTCCCATGCTACATAAATTAGTTATTAAATTAGGCCATCTGTGTGTTTGAATATGGAAAATACACCAGTCTTCAGTGGAGACCTTGGGGCCATTCACACTGTTATTTGCTATACAGTAGGTCCCCAACTTACAAATTTCCACAGATACAAACGGATCATGAATCTACGAACATTCGCGGATGCAAACAAATTGTGCAAATAGCTCACGTGTATTGTACAAAAAATAAACACTGCAATGCACCACATACTAATATTTACAATTATATACAATATAATGATATATTTACAGTATACATTCTACATTATATACAGTATGTGCCGTGGGGTTCTGCAAGGTCCGTGAACTTCCTCAAGGACCACCAAAATATTTTAATATTAAGCTGTTATGAAAGTCAAGTGCCACCCCACCAGGTAGCTCCGCTATGGCCCATTTGATGGCTGGGACTTTCCACTTGATGGTGGTGTACTTTTCCTCAGCAGGTTTAAGCTTTCTGCTTAAATACAGGATCAAGAGTTCTTCTCTGTCAAATACATGAGATCAAGTCTCCAAGGCATCCATGAGGAGCAAGAAGGCAATTCAAGTCGGGGTTGGGGAGGATGAGGAAGCTGGTGAGAAGAGTTTTCAGTTGTGGGAATGCTTCCTATTCCTGTTTTGTCCATATATCTTTTTCTGGCTGTCCCTTTCTGAGAGGGGTGCTGATACAGATGAAAAGTTAGACACAAAACTTGCGTAATAACTAGCAACGTCCAAAAAGGCACATACTTGTTTTTACAATGTGGGTTGAGGGTAGGTACAGACTGCTTCTACTTTCTTCTCCTGGAAATTTAGCATCCCAGCACCTGATTCGACCTAGGTACTGTGCCTCAGTCAGCCCCAGATGACATTTGTGTGGGTTTGCTGTTACCCTGGCCCTTTCTGAGTTCTTCTAGCAATGAGCAGAGGTGATCAAGGTGATCTAGCCAGTTGATTAAGTGCCTTTCCCGCCACAAAGCAGCTGGCAGTTGTGGCACTCTAGCATGGCCCCACTCTGCAGGTGCATGGCTGGGGTTGTCATGATGCCTATTGTTGGCTAAAAATACCCAGAGGCTGCTTCATGGCTTTAGGCTCCGTGGTTATGGGCTCATCAGGAGGAACTTGTGGCCACTGTGGTTCTCTTTGGAGTGAGGACATGAAGCAGTAGCGGAAGGTTTCTTCTGAATCAGCTTTCCATCCTGATTCAGAGCGAGCATTGTGAGTGTGAACTCTAGCGCGTCTACCAGGTACTGTACCACAGGGAGGTGGGTGCATTAATACCCACTGCTTTTCATTCTTTTTGGGATAGGGAGCGAAGAAACCAGTCAAGAACAATGCGTTCGGTGTTGTAGTTTATCTTGTGAGGGGATTTCTGGATCCTAGGTCAACTAGTGGAATTGAGCGGCTGCCTGGTAGCTGGACAGATTTCTTGCTTCAGTGTCTCATAATCCTCTGCTTCATCGCAGTCAAGGGCAAAGTACTCTTACTGTGCATCCCCAGAGAGCAAGGGGATTAAAATCGCACTCCATTCCCAAGAGGACCATTCTCCCTGCTCTTCCATTCTTTCAAAGGTTTGAAGGAAGAATTCTACATTAGCTTATTGTGGAGGTGTTGTTCCTAGTTGTGGGGGTCAGGTATAGGAACAGCGGCTCCGCTGCTTTGCTGGAGCTTGGTAAACTTAACCGTGGTAAGTTTAAAACTGGCTCAACAGAATGTAATGAAATTTTGCCAGTCTTTAGATCTTTAATCAAATAAAATTACATCAAAATGTTGAATAGAAAGGAAGTTACAGTATGAGCAGTTTTGCACCAGATTACCCTACAGCAGCCATCACTTTTTTGAATGAATACAGAGCTTTTGCCCTCGAAGTGGATGTGGATATAGGTGTGACTCAACAAAGACAATTAACAAGATAGTTTATCCTATATACGCAGAGTATGCGGATGACACAGAAACAACTATAATGCCCTTACAAAGTGCCCAAATCCTTATGAAACACAAATGAACATGCAACACGGCATGGCTAACTCCAAAAAAGGTATGTATATTTTACCTGAATCTTCAACTATGTATGGACATGTAATTGTATGTTTATTCTTCCTGCAGGAAGTTTAAAACCAGTTTGTCTCATATGTTTTGAAACCAAAGTGCTAATTAAAGCGGACATGTCGAGCGCCACTATGACATAAAACACGGGTTGTAAGAGTAAAAGTGATGTTAAGAACTGTCCTGTGCTGGATGTAATAATCTACTTTAAACAGGGATTGTATCTGGCTGATGTCGAAAGAAGTACAACTTAGCAACATTAAAGTTAGACAGAGCTCTGCCACATAGAAATACAGGCAGATATGTTTTTGGGCTTCAACCTGAAATAATAATATCACTGATTACATTAAAGCTCAGCAGCTTATTTTTAACTTTAACCTTTTAACTATTTCTAAAAGCTCTTTACCTGTCAACAATGGATACTAACGCTAGTCTTCTTATATGAGGAAATACAGTAGAGGAAATTCTAACTGATAAGTCTAAGCCCTGGGCCATCACCACCCCGAGTGCACCACACAACCTGTTTGTCTTTTGAGCATGTTAAGACCTACAAAAAACATAATAATAATAATAATAATAATAATAATAATAATATTAAAAATCACTTATAATGGTCCAAACTGTCTGCTTTTTTGTCCACCAATATATAACAGTGTCACATTTGTGCAGCATGATTGATAAGCCATTGTGTAGTAAGGATAGGTGTTTTCTCTTAGACAGGTGACAGGGTAATTGTTCACACAATGGCAGAATAAAAAAAAGGATGTGCTGTGAGGGGGTTGCTCCTCTTTCTCTTGTAATTTGCATTGGCAAGCATCTGCTTCAAGACAGAGCCAATGTGTTTTACCTGTGGGGCTTTAGCTTATGCCATTTTAAGCAAACAACACATCATGCATACAAATTCAGTAGAATTTCACTGGAAAATATATGAATGAAGTCATAATGTATGACTTTTACCTCAACCCCTCACACTAACCTCATCTTTTAAAAGGGCGAGCTCCATGATGTGTATATGTATTTAACAATTAATTTTTTTTTCTACTTAATTGTGTTTTCTCACAGTTCATGAGAACTCCAATTCAATGTTCTTCATGTGATGTTTCCAAAACACTGCACATGCCTAAGACTTGTGAGAATTGAAAAAACCTACGTTGCTGAATTTAGGAAGCTGTCACAACGTGCCAGATTTCGCTCACAACATAGCTCCTCTGAAAATAATCAGAATCACTCCGGTTCCAGCTCCGTGCCGCCTCTTGGTTTTTGCCGCCTCAGTCACGGCTCGAGCTCACCTGTTACCGATTTGGAGTGATCAGATCTGCTTATTTAAGACGCTGCTAGACACCCACCCATTGCCAGATTATTGTGCCGTATTTGCCTTTACTCTCGCGTTTTGTTTATGTCTCAGTTTCTCCGGTTACGACCCCGCTTTGTTTCTCGTTTTCGCTCCGGATTTAACGTTAGGAATACGAATTACGCTTGCTCTCGACCACGAATCTGCCTGCTCTCGGATTTAACGCTGTTGGATTTACCGGCTTTCGACCTTTGCTTACGTCAGACTACATGATTGCCTGCCCTGGATATATATGCTGTTTGGTTATCGGCTTTGATCCCTGCTCACATCTGACTGCATGCTTCAGGATTAAATTTCACAAGGAAGTTACTGACCTTACTGGATTACTGATCAGCTTCCTCATTGACTCAGGACTCGGGATTACCTTGGATTATTCATTGACCTTGTCGGGATTACGGGACAAGGTTTCCCTGACGTGGATTTCGGCACCGCCTCCCTACCTCCCCGCGCCGAGACGCCCTCTGCTGGCCATAAGTTTCCTTCCAGATCTCTCTCTCACTCTTTGCTGTTGGATCTGCGTGTTTCCCTCCTAGTGGAGAGCGTGACAGTATAATCTGGCCATTATGGATCCAGAGGAGTTTACCCACTTGAGATCAGCACTGGAAAGTCAGGGAGCGCTCTTGGGTTCACATCAGCGTGACATTCAGGAGGTCACCAGCACTCTTAAAACGAAACACTGACCTCGCTTGCCATCCAAATCCAGCAACTACAAACACCTCCAGCTCCTACCCCAGCCGCTCGCCTCTTAGCAGCCGTAGCTGCCGCACCACCCCATGAGCCACGTCTGCCTGCCCCGCCTACTTATGATGGGGATCCTAACACCTGCCATTCTTTCTTGTCTCAGTGTTCTCGAGTTCTCGAGTTACAGGCCTCGTCTTTCCCTACAGAATGAGCTAAGGTGGCATACATTATCACCCTCCTCTCCGGTAGGGAACAGCTATGTGGGATGCCCAATTGCCCTGCTGCTTCACAGATATCTCTTCAACAGGAAACCCGATCTGTCCATGATTATGCCATTGAGTTTTGCACGTTGGCGGTCTCTCAGATAATGTCAAAGACGAACTGTCAGCACGCGAACCAACTTCCAATCTCCAAGACCTCATTGATTTGGCAGCATGCATCGATGCTCATAAGCGCCTCAGGAGCGCAGCCTGAGCCTCTGGCCACCACCACATGCAGCCTCTACCAGCTTTATAATAATAATAATAATTTTTATTTATATAGCGCCTTTCCAGAGCTCAAGGACACTTTACAATGAATAGAAAAAGGGGGACAAACAGACATTAAAAAAAAAAAAAAAACTAGGAGACAGACATACGAATCGAGCTGTAACATTCAGAAAACAAGTACGTTTTGAGTAGGGATTTAAATGCTGAGATGTTATTAACAGAACGGAGAGAGTGTGGTAGGGAGTTCCAGAGCTTAGGTGCAATAACACTAAATGATCTGCCCCCCATTGAAGATAGGCGGTACCGAGGGACAACAAGAAGGCCAGAGTCGGAAGAACGTAGTGAGCGAGATGGGATGTAGGGGACGAGCAAATTGAGGAGATAAGAGGGAGCTAAGCCATTTAAAGATTTAAAAACAAGGAGAAGAATTTTGAATTTAATACGGTAGTTAACTGGAAGCCAGTGGAGATCAAACAAGATTGGGGTTATATGAGCAGAGCGTTTAGTATGAGTGAGTATTCTAGCCGCAGAATTTTGAATATATTGTAACCTAGAGATGGAGCTGGCAGGTAGACCAGTGAAAAGGGCATTACAGAAATCAATGCGTGATGAGACAAATGCATGGATGACAGTTTCAGCATCCTTGGTACTGATGAAGGGACGCAGTTGGGCAATGCGACGTAGATGGAAGAATGCAGATTTAGTGACAGATTTAATGTGAGACTGAAAGGAGAGTGTGGAGTCGAGGATTACTCCTAAATTTTTGACAGAAGTTGATGTTTTGATGTAAGAGCCAGCAATCTCTCAGGTGAAATTAGTGGAAATATTGCTGGTGAGTGCTGGGGTGCCAATGAAAATGATCTCAGTTTTATCCATGTTAAGTTTCAAAAAGTTTAAGCTAAGCCAAGCTCTAATGTCCTTTACGCATGCAGAGATTTTGTCAATTTGGACAGATGGAGCAGGTGTACAGAAGGAATAAAGTTGAATGTCGTCGGCATAAAAGTGATAATTAAGACCATGACGTTGAAGGATCAGACCGAGTGGGATTATGTAAATTGTAAATAATAGGGGGCCAAGAACAGATCCCTGGGGAACACCTCGCTTCAGGGGGACAGTGGGTGATCGAAAATCCTTAACAGAAATGTAAAACTGTCGATCTGAAAGATAGGAAGAAAACCAAGAAAGAGCCGTACCAGAAATGCCCAGAGAAGAGAGACGAGAAATAAGTAAATCGTGGGAGACAGTATCGAAGGCAGAGCTGAGGTCCAGTAGCAATAATATAGACAAGGAACCAGAACCACCAGTAAGCAGTAGATCATTTACTACCTTTACAAGTGTAGTTTCAGTACTATGGAGGGGGCGAAAACCTGACTGAAAAGGGTCGAAGAGATTATTATCAAGTAGAAAGGACTGGAGTTGGGTAGCAACAGTACTTTCCAGTAATTTTGATATGAATGGTAAGTTAGAAATGGGATGATAGTTAGATAGAACTGAGGGGTCGAGGTTGGGTTTCTTAAGCACAGGTGTAACTTCAGCAGTTTTTAGTGGCAACGGAAATGAAGCAGAGGTAAGCGATGCGTTGATGAAATGAGAAATAGGTGCAGAAATAGCAGAGTGGCAAAGTTTCAGGAGAGAAGTAGGAGCAGGATCAAGGTGACAGGAAGAAGAGTTGGATTTCAGGATTAGCTTAGAAACGAAGTCTGGGGTCGTCAGAGAAAAACAAGATAGAGACTGAGATGATAGATTTGTTGGATGGCTGAGCTCTGTATTAGTAGGGAAACATTGGTGGACAGCATTAGTCTTCTCAAGCAAATAATCCAGAAAAGAGCAGCAAAACTCATTCGATACTATAGTATCCTGAGGTGTGCGGTTGGTAAGTTTCTTTATCGAATTAAATAAGGCTTTAGGCCTGTTGCTTGATTTATTAATTGTGGCAGAGACAAAGTTAGAGCGAGCTGAGAAGAGAGCAGATTTATAACGTTTGAGATGATCTAGAAAAGCCAAGTAATGAACACTAAGTCCAGTTTTCCTGTAAAGACGTTCAAGCCGTCTGCCAGTGGCCTTAAGAATACGGAGCTCAGGGGTATACCAGGGAGAAGAGTGAGTGGCGGGAACGTTTCTGGTCTTGATAGGAGCATACTGCTGTAGGATATCAGAAATTGTAGAGTGGTAATTAGATAGTATCATAGATGAAGAAGAAATATACATGACATCAGGGAGGTTTGAAGAGACAATAGAAGCACAAAATGATACAGTATCAATAGCTTTCACATTACGGTATGAAATAACAGTCTTAGGGCATTTGGAATGAAAAGGCAGATTGAGTCTGAAGTCAAGAAGTTTCTGGTCAGAAATACCGGTGACAGAGGCAGAAATAGAAGTGATATCCCCCGTTGACGTACATATTAGATCAAGGGTATGACCACGAGTGTGGGTAGGAACGTGAACATGCTGTGTCAGATTAAAACACCCAAATACAGACAGTAATTGGGTAGTTTTGGGGCAAACTGTATCAACATGAATATTGAAGTCACCAAGCAGAAGAATAGGAAATGACAATGAGCAGGCAGGAGTTAACAGTTCACTGAGTTCAGAAAAAAAGATAGACAGGGCTTTAGGAGGACGATAGAGCAGGATAACTGTGAGACAGTCAGCTTTAAATACCATGTATTCAAATGAGTTCGTGTTGTGAAAATCAAGTTATTTCAAACTGAGATTGTCCCGGTAAATGACAGCAAGACCACCTCCTTTGCCATGCAGTCGAGGTCAGACGAGATACTTGTATCCATCAGGTGCAAGAAGATTTAACTGAAGAAAATCATCCGGAGCTTGCCAGGTTTCAGTGAGAAGAAAAAAATCAAGCTTATTGTCAGTGATAATTTCGTTGAGATAAAGGGCTTTGTCCGATATTGAGCGACAGTTCAGAAGTGCAAAGTGACGATTTACAGAATTCAGATTTGCAGTATGATGCTGGAAACCAGTGAGATAAATTAGAGAGCGATGAACAGTATGGCCAGCAGCCAGTTGTTTGGAAGCAGACAATCTTTGATTAGTCCAGATACACGGAAGGGCTTCGGGCGTAGAGCAAAAAGTACTCCTGAACACACACCGTGAGCGGTGGATGTACCGTGGACGCCGGAGAATCCCTAAACTCCGGCAGTGATCATACGTCATGGAGTCAAGACGTGGATGGCAGTTCAAGGCCCTTAGTTGCGATGGTAAATATCTAATATCCATGACGGAAGTGAAATGCAAAATGAGACGAAAAAGAAGAGAGAAAAACTTTAGCCCAGAACATTACAGTACTGAGCAAGTGAGAGCCAGACACAGGCAAAAACTGCCTGACACAGGCAAAATCTGCGCTAGCCAAACCCTGAAGCGCAACTTCACCAAAAACAGCAGACTAAATAGGAGACAGCACTCCCAGATAGCGAGCAGTAAACAAACAGCGCAACCGACTGAGAGAGCGATCACTCACCCATCAGAAGAGCCGAGCGTGGTGGAGACGCTAACAGGGCAGCGGTCTCTCAGCGGCCCGGTGGCAAACTCACAGACAGCAAAAGTTTGATAGTTATAGTCCAGTTTGATTGAAGCCACAGCAATATGAAATGAGATAATCCAAAAAATCCAGTAGAATGGCGAAAAATCATGCAGCAGGAACGAACAAACAAACAAACAATCCAGGTACGAAGCGGCAGCACAGACGCGCACAGCGTTCTCGTCCCGGAAGTACAAAAAAAAAAAAAAAAAAGTACCCCAGTCTCCTGGGATTTTATGAAGACTCCTCCTGAACCAATGCAGGTGGGCCGGACCCGTATTTCTCCTGAGGACCGACAACAAAGACGGGATAAGGGGGCATGTTTTACTGTGGCCAGTTGGGTCATTTCTCATGAAACTGACCCGTAAAAGGCCAGGCCCCTCGGTAATTTTGGCTGCACTGGGGGTCCCGGATCTAAAATCTTTTCCCAACCATCGCTCCTATTTTTCAGTAACCTGACCCACAATAATCAATCCCATGGCACGTATGCCCTGCTGGATTCAGGGGCCAACCAAAATCTGATCTGCTCTTCACTGGCAAATCTCCTTGGCATCCTTTCCACGCCCCTGAGTCACTCACTCACTGTGCAGGCCCTCGATGGTTGTTTCCTGGCCCCCATTCACCACAGAACCAGTCACTTTGCACTTCTCAGGAAACCACTCAGAAATAATTTCCTTCTTGATTGCTAAGAGCTCCCATGCCCCGCTCGTCTTGGGTCTCCCATGGCTACAGCTACACAATCCCCACATAGATTGGGTCAATAAGAGAGTTCTGGAATGGAGTACCTCATGTCTGTTGTCATGTCTCCGTTCTGCTGTCAAAAGGGCTCCATCCTCTCAGCCTGAGGACCTCTCCAACCTCTTAAATGTCCCAACCGAGTATCATGATCTCTGGAAAGTTTTTAGCAAGTCTCGCTACCTCCCCACCGCCCATATGATTGTGCTATTAACCTTCTCCCTGGTACTACCCCACCCAGGGGGCGACTATACTCTCTCTCTCGCCCAGAGAGGGAGGCCATGGATCAATAATTACGGAATCCCTTGCGGCGGGAATCATTCGTCCCTCCTCTTCTCTAGCAGACGCGTGGTTCTTCTTTGGGGAGAAGAAAGACAAATCTTTATGACCCTGCATTGACTATAGGGGTCTCAACGAGATCACTGTAAAAAACCGCTACCCACTCCCTCTCATGTCCTCAGCCTTCGAGTTACTCCAGGATGCACGTGTTTTTACTAAGTTGGACCTTTGAAATGCCTACCACCTAGTGAGGATTCGAGAGGGGGACGAATGGAAGACGACCTTTAATACACCTACGGGCCACTATGAATACTTTGTGGTTCCCTTCGGACTGACCAACGCCCCGGCTGTCTTCAAGGCCCTTTTTAATGAAATACTGAGAGATTTTCTTAATGTTTTTGCATTTGTCTGGATGACATTCTGATATTCTCCCGCACCCTGAAGGAACACAGATCCCATGTCCAACAAGTTCTACAAAGGCTCATGGAGAACAAACTTTACGTGAAGTCCGAGAAATGCGAATTTCACAGCGACTCCACCTCCTTCCTCGGGTTCCTCATATTCGCATGGACCCAGCTAAGGTGAAGGCGGTCACCGATCGGCCGGTACCCTCCTCTAGACGGGACGTCTAAGTTTTCTGGGCTTCGCCAATTTTTACAGACGTTTCATCCGGAACTATAGTTCCGTGGCAGCACCTCTCACTACACTCACATCCATGAAATCACTGTTTCGAGTGCACTGGCAGACAAGGCCTTTAAGGAACTCAAGCGCCATTTCACCTCTGCCCGTGTCCTCACCTTTCCTGACCCATCCCTCCAGTTCGTGGTCGAAGTGGACGCATCAGAAACAGGCATTGGCGCCATTCTCTCCCAAAGGTTGCCCAAGGATAACAAACTCCACCCCTGTTCCTTCTTCTCATGCCGACTCTCTTCGTCTGAATGCAATTATGGAATCGGAAACCGCGAGCTGTTTGCCGTCAAGCTAGCACTGGAGGAGTGGAGACACTGGCTGGAGGGGGCTGAACACCCTTTTCTGGTCTGGACAGACCATCGAAATTTAGAATATTTAAGGTCAGCCAAGGCTCGTTGGTCCTTGTACTTTTCCAGGATCAATTTTACTTTGTCCTACCGCCCGGGTTCTAAGAATACTAAGCCTGACGCCCTCTCTAGACAGTTCTCTCTCCCTATGGATTCCCCCACCCAAGAAACCATTCTCCCTCCACATTGCCTTATGGCTGACACTCATTTGGAAATAGAGAACCAGGTACTACGCGCGCTTGAACATGAACCAGGTCCAAGCAACGTCACCCCGAACCAACTCTTCGTTCTCAGACCACTCCCTATCACTCATCGCCCATGGTCACACATCTCCCTCGATTTTGTTACAGGATTACCACCCTCAGACAATAATACCTGCATCATGACCGATTCTCCAAATCCGCTCACTTCATCTCGCTCCCCAAACTCCCTTCAGCTAAAGAAACAGCCAAATTCCTGGTGTCCCATGTTTTCCGACTCCACGGTCTTCCTTCAGACATCGTCTTAGACAGGGGCCCGCAGTTTTCCTCACAATTCTGGAAAGCCTTCTGTAAGCTCATTGGTGCCACACCCAGCCTATCCTCTGGCATCCACCCCCAGAGCAACGGACAGACGGAAAGCATCAACCAGGAACTAGAGAAGTCTCTTAGATATATGGCGTCACAGGACACCGCCTCATGGAATAGATCTTTCCCGTGGATAGAATACGCCCACAACTCACAATGTCACCTTTCCAATGCTGTCTGGGATACCAACTACCTCTGTTCCCTGCTCAAGAGGAGGAAGTCGCAGTACCTTCCGCCCAAGCGTTCGTCCGGCGCTGCAAGAGGACTTGGCAGCAGGCCCGCTTCCAATTGTGGCGCTTGGTGAACATTTTCCGTTGTAAAGCCCAACCGCCACTACCAGAGTAATGTTATCCACATGCGACTTAACCTTAAAGACCACATCAAAGAAATTGTCTCCCAAGTATATTGGGCCCTTCTCCATCAACCTGCTCTGTTAAGCTCGCCCTGCCATTATCCATGCGCCGTATCAACCCCACCTTCCACGTGTCTCAGATTCGACGACTGGTCTCCTGAACATTATCCCCAGCAACTCCCCCACCCCCCCCGCCCCTGTCTCATTGAGGGGTGGGGGGAGCATTCACAGTCCGTAAGCTCCTCAAGTCCCGCCGCCGAGGACGCGGACTACAATACCTAGTGGACTGGGAGAGGTACGGACCCGAAGAGAGAAGCTGGATACCTGCCAGGTTTATCCACGACAAATCCCTTATAACAGAGTTCCATAGCCTCAACCCAGAGGCCCCATCTAGAACGCCCAGTGGCATCCGTAGGGGGGAGGATACTGTCACAGGAAGCTGATTTGTACCTGTACCAAATAAAAGGTCTCATACGTGCCACTGATTTGCTACTAGTAAAGATCTCCCCAATTCAGTGGATGATTTACCAGGTAAAGGGCATTCTATAGGGGTCGGACAATGAAACTGAAACGCCTGGTTTTTGACCACAACAATTCATTAGCATGGTGTAGCGCCTCCTTTTGCAGCCAATACAGCATCAGTTCATCTTGGGAATTACAGATACAAGTCCTGAACAGTGGCCAGAGGAATTTTGCATTATCATCCTGATACACAGCACCGCCTTCAGTGTTTGAGCCATTGGGTGCACATTATCGTCCAGAATGGTTCAGTAGTCCTTGGCAGTGACGCACCCATCTAGCACAAGTATTTGGCATAGGGAATGCCATGATATTGCAGACCAAAACATCACTGATCCACCCCCATGCTTCACTCTGGGCATGCAAAAGTCTGGGTGATATGCTACTTTGGGGCTTCTCCACACCGTAACTCTCCTGGATGTGGGAAAGACAGTGAAGGTGGACTCATCAGAGAACAATACATTCACATTGGCCACAGCCCAAGATTTTCACTGCTGGCACCATTGAAAAAAAAAATGGGATACAGTGGACACCCTGGACTCAGCTGGACGACCTTGACTTCGCTGATGACCTGGCGCTCCTGTCACACAATCATAGCCAAATGCAGGACAAGACCACCCGTCTTGAGACCATATCCGCGCAAACAGGACTCAAGATCAGTATAGAAAAAACTGAAGTGATGAAGATAAACTCCACTGCCAACACCCCTATCACTATTGGGGGAAATCCTATCAAGGAGGTAGAGACCTTTGTATACCTTGGAAGTGTGATTGACCATCGGGGAGGCACCGACCGAGATGTCACTGCTAGAATTGGAAAGGCAAGAGGAGCCTTTGTCATGCTGAAGAACATCTGGGCTTCTAAAGAGATCACCATGAAGATCAAGCTCCGCATTTTCAACTCAAATGTAAAATCGGTTCTGCTTTATGCCTTTGAGACTTGGCGGACTACAAAAACTATGCTGCAGAAGATCCAGACATTCTTGAACACCTGTCTGAGGAGCATATTCAAGATACGCTGGCCTGATAAAGTCAGAAATAAAGACCTGTGGCAAAGGGCGGGACAGGAACCAGTGGCCAAGCAGATTCTGCGAAGGAAGTGTGGCTGGATAGGGCACACACTCAGGAAGAAATCTTCCAGCACCAACTGCCAGGCCCTGACTTGGAACCCGGAGGGGAAGAGAAAACGTGGCAGACCCAGAAACAGCTGGAGGCGAGACAGCACGGGATCACCTGGAGTGAAGCAGCAAAAGAAGCCCAAAACCGAGTTCGCTGGCGGAGAGTCGTCAATGGCCTATGCTCATCTGTGGGCTAAGGGCTTAAGAAGAAGACCATTGAAACCGACGTTTGGCATTGGCACGAGTGACCAAAAGTTTGGCTATAGCAACCCGGCCATTGACATTGACCATGTGGAGCTCCTGACAAACAGTTTTGGTGGAAACAGGAGAGTTGAGGTGCACATTTAATTCTGCAGTGAGTTGGGCAGCTGTGTTTTTTTTTTTTGGATACAATCCGGGTTAGCACCTGGACATCCCTTTCTGACAGCTTCCTCTTGCATCCACAGTTACTTCTGTGAGATGCGGTTCGTTGTTCTTAGTGGTATGCTGACATTACCCTGGAAACTTGCTGTCTTGGTCACAGATGCGCCAGCAAGACGCGCACCAACAATTTGTCCTCTTTTGAACTCTGATATGTCACCCATAATGTTGTGTGCATTGTAATATTTTAAGCAAAACTGTGCTATTGCTCTACTAATTAAACCTTCAACCTGGTCAAATTTAGCCATGAAACCTCCAACACTAAATTGGCCAATGTTTCAATTTCATTGTCCAACCCAGTAAATTCAGTTGGATACAGACATGTGTTTTTCCCCAAAATTTTTAGCCCATTAATGCCAATGTGTCATTGCATTCTAGTTAAATTTCTAGTACAATTTTCACCTATGTATTGTTAATGAAATTATCTATGATGTGATTAAATTTAAATTTTTTACTCTTAATTTAGTCTCAGACCGATCACAAAAATTTTAGCTTTGTTATGCCTGGCTACTTCATGGAATTAGTACAAAACTAATGACCATTTTTTAATGCCATTTAACATGCAGCACAGGGTTTTGTGTCAGTTTTCCATTGCAATTAAACTCATTTATTTCTGTAGGAAGTATTGCCACTGGGTCACTTTTAATTGTCACTGTTATTCTAACTCCTATCTTTCTCTTAGTTATAGAAAACTAACTTCACTGAGAAATCACTGAGTTTGCTCCTATTTCACAAGAGTGGTTTTATTCAGAGGAGCATTCTGAGCATTCTAAACCAGGACTTTTGATTCTGTGACGAACAGAACACAAACTGATCCCTCACTTAAACACTTGATATCTAGCAATTTATCTAGATGCATAACAGTGTACTTTGACCATCAGAATCCTACATTATCTGTTAGTATCTGTTTTGCTAATATAAGGTATTAGCAAATACCTTATATTAGTAATAAAATGATAATGCCGTTGTCATGCTCCTAAGCAGATGAGCCAATTATGAGGTACAGTACATGGGGAAACGTAAAGTACAGCTCCAGTAGCAGCAATCAGACTCACTAGAGTTGATAGGGCTGATGCATGCAACTGATGCATGCAAAATCATATGCACTCGCTCTGCAGGAAGCAAATGGGTGAGGAGCTGGTGATCATCAGGTCCTTCTACATGAGCTCAGGAGGAAGTGCTGATGACTGAGCTTGTCAATATCACTTCTTTTCAATGCTTTGTAGGTCAGGCATGTGCGTGTGTGTGTGTGTGTGTGTGCACGTGTGAAAGAGAGAGACAGAGAGAGAAAGAGAGAGATAAGCTCAGCAAAGACAAGCTGCATTATACCACTCTATTAACTCATTGATTATAGCCACATTAGCTGTACCCATTGAGAGACAGAAATGCAGCCAACAATGATAACGATCCAAACAACACAGACACACAAATCACAAAGTAAAATCAACCATTTTATATGGAACTGTAGACTGGGTTATGTGTAAATGTACTGACCGAAATGTATATATCACTCATGATTATTCTTTGTGTAGACAAGTCAGTGTATTCCTTATAATACTGCACTAAACTGGGTTCAGAATATAATAAGACATTTGTCTAAATATAGTTTAAAAGGATGTACCGAATTAAAATACATCTTAGTCTCAATCATTTGCAAGTAAATTTTATATAGTGTGGGAAATCTAAGTGTGTACTGCATCAAAAACTGTGGTACATTACTGTAGTAATGCAACTGAAACAGATCCTTGGCTTCTGTTCCTGCTATTTTCCAGGAAGGATGTTAATAAGTTCAAGAATTCCTTTGTATGTATGATATGCAACGTATGATAAATAGTAACGTGCAAAAGTCCTGAGCCACACCTCATTTCTTTTGTATTTTACTTCAAAGATAGTCTCGGGTTACTTTGCTATAACCCTGTTCCCTGAAAAAGCGGGAACGGGATGCTGCATGAAAACGCTATGGGAACGTCTTTTGTTCGACCAGTTGTGAAGCACGTGTGTATCAAACACGCCAAACTTTTGACTTACATAACCTCGGTCAGGTGACGTCATCTGATGAAGTGCACCTGAAAGTTATGAACAGGTCTTAACCAGAAACATCCTCAGGTCAATTTATGTCTGAAAGGACGTCCAGTCATGCCTACAGTGCAGCATTGGAGTGCAGCATATCGTTCCCCGCTTTTTCAGGGAACAGGGTTACAGCAAAGTAACACGAGACGTTCCCTTTCAAAAGCTACACTCAATGCTGCGTGAAAATGCTATGGGAACGAGAATACCAACGCCACTGCACTGAAAGTGTCTGGACCCCCAGGGTTGTGTAGTGTGTACGCACAATCATCAAAGAGGTCTCAAACATGACTCTGGGATCCTGGCTCGAGGACCAGCAAGCCTGGAGTAGCCTTTACATCCAAACTATAAAATTTGACAAATGTGTGCAGAGAGGACCAACCTGACGCATCACACACTTGCTGCAAGAGGACGCCTCTTGCCAGAGCAATTGATGAGGCAAGACCCCTGCAACAGCATCTCTCACCCAATGTGACAGCGTCTGTCTAGTGGCAGCTGCCCCCTGGTTGGGGCCGCCATAGCATACAAAAAGCTGCTCTGACTTACGCCACTGGCTGGTGGGGTGGACGTAAATCTGAAGAGCATGTACTGGGCACAGTAAGTGAAGTCTTTCCTGCTCCGGAGCTGTAAATGGCGGAGGACAGAAGGCTTCTAGAAAAACAGGATGCATGGTCGAGAATTGAACTTTTGGAAGATAATTCGAGTGAGGATGCAGAATAGATTTGACTAGCCCAGGGGCAAAGTCTAGACAGGATGGCGAAATCGACAGATCTTGCAAATCCGCAATTCTCTTTAGAGAAGTAAGAGGCCTTACAGGCGCTGACCCTAGTGGTTCGAAAGGGGTATCAACCAAGCCTTCAAGCACAATAGCTAAGTCCCAAGAAAGGACTGTCGCTCTAGTGGTCGGCCTCAACCGTTTAGCTCCACAGATAAAGCGGGCAACTAAGGGGTGCTTTCCCACTGAAACCCCATCAGTCAGAATATGACAAGCCGATATGGCAGCTACACACGTGGACAAAATTGTTGGTACCCTTCGGTCAATGAAAGAAAAACTCACAATGGTCACAGAAATAACTTTAATCTGACAAAAGTAATAATAAATAAGAATTCTATAAATGTTAACCAATGAAAGTCAGACATTGCTTTTCAACCATGCTTCAACAGAATTATTTAAAAAATGAACTCATGGAACAGGCCTGGACAAAAATGATGGTACCCCTAACTTCACTGCAGTCAAACGATTCCTGTAACTGTCAATGAGACTTCTGCAGGGTATTTTGGCCCACTCCTCATGAGCAAGGTGCTCCAGTTGTTTCCGGTTTGAAGGGTGCCTTTTCCAGACAGCATGTTTCAGCTTCTTCCAAAGATGCTCAATAATAATAATAATAATTTTTATTTATATAGCGCCTTTCCAGAGCTCAAGGACACTTTACAATGACTAGAAAAAGGGGGACAAACAGACATTAAAAAAACAAAACAAAACAAAAACTAGGAGGCAGACATACGAATCGAGCTGTAACATTCAGAAAACAAGTACGTTTTGAGTAGGGATTTAAACGCTGAGATGTTATTAACAGAACGGAGAGAGTGTGGTAGAGAGTTCCAGAGCTTAGGTGCAATAACACTAAATGATCTGCCCCCCATTGAAGATAGGCGGTACCGAGGGACAACAAGAAGGCCAGAGTCGGAAGAACGTAGTGAGCGAGATGGGATGTAGGGGACGAGCAAATTGAGGAGATAAGAGGGAGCTAAGCCATTTAAAGATTTAAAAACAAGGAGAAGAATTTTGAATTTAATACGGTAGTTAACTGGAAGCCAGTGGAGATCAAACAAGATTGGGGTTATATGAGCAGAGCGTTTAGTATGAGTGAGTATTCTAGCTGCAGAATTTTGAATATATTGTAACCTAGAGATGGAGCTGGCAGGTAGACCAGTGAAAAGGGCATTACAGAAATCAATGCGTGATGAGACAAATGCATGGATGACAGTTTCAGCATCCTTGGTACTGATGAAGGGACGCAGTTGGGCAATGCGACGTAGATGGAAGAATGCAGATTTAGTGACAGATTTAATGTGAGACTGAAAGGAGAGTGTGGAGTCGAGGATTACTCCTAAATTTTTGACAGAAGTTGATGTTTTGATGTGAGAGCCAGCAATCTCGCAGGTGAAATTAGTGGAAATATTGCTGGTGAGTGCTGGGGTGCCAATGAAAATGATCTCAGTTTTATCCATGTTAAGTTTCAAAAAGTTTAAGCTAAGCCAAGCTCTAATGTCCTTTACGCATGCAGAGATTTTGTCAATTTGGACAGATGGAGCAGGTGTACAGAAGGAATAAAGTTGAATGTCGTCAGCATAAAAGTGATAATTAAGACCATGACGTTGAAGGATCAGACCGAGTGGGATTATGTAAATTGTAAATAATAGGGGGCCAAGAACAGATCCCTGGGGAACACCTCGCTTCAGGGGGACAGTGGGTGATCGAAAATCCTTAACAGAAATGTAAAACTGTCGATCTGAAAGATAGGAAGAAAACCAAGAAAGAGCAGTACCAGAAATGCCCAGAGAAGAGAGACGAGAAATAAGTAAATCGTGGGAGACAGTATCGAAGGCAGAGCTGAGGTCCAGTAGCAATAATATAGACAAGGATCCAGAATCACCAGTAAGCAGTAGATCATTTACTACCTTTACAAGTGTAGTTTCAGTACTATGGAGGGGGCGAAAACCTGACTGAAAAGGGTCGAAGAGATTATTATCAAGTAGAAAGGACTGGAGTTGGGTAGCAACAGTACTTTCCAGTAATTTTGATATGAATGGTAAGTTAGAAATGGGACGATAGTTAGATAGAACTGAGGGGTCGGGGTTGGGTTTCTTAAGCACAGGTGTAACTTCAGCAGTTTTTAGTGGCAACGGAAATGAAGCAGAGGTAAGAGATGCGTTGATAATGAGAAATAGGTGCAGAAATAGCAGAGTGGCAAAGTTTCAGGAGAGAAGTAGGAGCAGGATCAAGGTGACAGGAAGAAGAGTTGGATTTCAGGATAGGATTGAGGTAAGGGCTCATAGAAGGCCACTTTAGAATAGTCCAATGTTTTCCTCTTAGCCATTCTTGGGTGTTTTTAGCTGTGTGTTTTGGGTCATTGTCCTGTTGCAAGACCCATTACCTGCGACTGAGACCCAGCTTTCTGACACTGGCCAGCACATTTCTCTCTAGAATCCCTTGATAGTCTTGAGATTTCATTGTACCCTGCACAGATTCAAGACACCCTGTGCCAGATGCAGCAAAGCAGCCCCAGAACATAACAGAGCCTCCTCCATGTTTCACAGTAGGGACAGTGTTCTTTTCTTGATATGCTTCATTTTTCCGTCTGTGAACATAGAGCTGATGCGCCTTGGCAAAAAGTTCCATTTTTGTCTCATCTGTCCATAGGACATTCTCCCAGAAGCTTTGTGGCTTGTCAACATGTAGTTTGGCATATTCCAGTCTGGCTTTTTTATGATTTGTTTTCAACAATGGTGTCCTCCTTGGTCGTCTCCCATGTAGTCCACTTTGGCTCAAACAACGACGGATGGTGCAATCTGACACTGATGTTCCTTGAGCATGAAGTTCACCTTGGATCTCTTTAGAAGTCTTTCTGGGCTCTTTTGTTACCATTCGGATTATCCGTCTCTTTGATTTGTCATCAATTTTCCTCCTGCGGCCACGTCCAGGGAGGTTGGCTACTGTCCCATGGATCTTAAATTTCTGAATAATATTTGCAACTGTAGTCACAGGAACATCTAGCTGCTTGGAAATGGTCTTATAGCCTTTACCTTTAACATGCTTGTCTATAATTTTCTTTCGAATCTCCTGAGACAACTCTTTCCTTCGCTTCCTCTGGTCCATGTTGAGTGTGGTACATACCATGTCACCAAACAACACAGTGACTACCTGGAGCCCTATATATAGGCCCACTGACTGATCACAAGATTGTAGACACTTGTGATGCTAATTAGTGGACACACCTTGAATTAACATGTCCCTTTGGTCCCATTATTTTCAGTATTTTCTAGGGGTACCATCATTTTTGTCCAGGCCTGTTCCATGAGTTTCTTTTTTTAAATAATTCTGTTGAAGCATGGTTGAAAAGCAATGTCTGACTTTCATTGGTTAACATTCATAGAATTTTTTTTAATTATTACTTTTGTCAGATTAAAGTTTTTTATGTGACCATTGTGAGTTTTTCTTTCATTGACCGAAGGGTACCAACAATTTTGTCCACGTGTGTATGTACGTTCTGAGAGTACTAGGGCATAAACCTGAGGACAACTGTTCTTGCAGAAACTCCAGCACTGAAACAATTTGGCAGTGAACTGGGTCTTCATGTTCTGCCATGCACCAACTTTCAAATACACTCCATTTGAGGGCATAAGTTATTCTAGTGGAGGGAGCCCTAGCACTTAGTATAGTTTCAATTACACTGGCTGGAAGACCAGCATCTCTTAATTGGTCCCCTTCAGGGGCCAGAGGTGAAGCTTCCAAAGTTCGGGCCAGGGATTAAATATTGTCCCCCAACGGTGCGCGAGCGAGCAGTTCGAAAAGATGCGGTCGGCTGGCGTCACGTGGTTCGGAGGAAACACGTGATAGTCTTCGGCCCTCCTGGCTGAGTGGTAGTAGTAGCCTTAATGTGGGAGCCCCCTAGTGACGGGGAGGAATTGGACACGACTAAATTAGGGAGAAAATCGGGGGAAAATCCAAAAAATAAATAAATAAATAAATAAATAAATATTGTCCCCTGCGCCTGAGACAGAAGATCTCTCCTTGCTGGAATCACCCACGGTGAACGGTCGAGGAGAGATATCAGATGCGAGAACCACACTCTGGTCGGCCAACGGAGCGCCAAGAGGCGCAAGCCTTGTTGACGGACCTTCGCCAGGACTCAGAGGTCATCTTCTCACGTGGCACATCAATTGCCTCGACATCTCCATTTCGAAGCGCTAGCTGCTAAGGCTGAGCTAGAATCAGCCAGTCATCTATGAAATTCAGGATACAGATGTCCTGGAGTCATAGAAGAGCCAGGGCTGCATCCGTGCATATTGTATCTGTGCGGGTTTATGGGACTACACCAAATGGAAGGACCCAATACTGATAGGCTTCGCCCCCCCCGAAAGCGAACCTCAGGAACTTTGTTGTGGCAATATTTCTATATGAAAATATGCGTCCTTCAGGTCGATTGTCACAAACCAATTCTCTGATTGGATTTGAGAAACAATCATGTCGGCTGTCCACATTTTGATGTTGAGCCCACGAAGATCTACAATTGGACGCAACCAACACCCCCCCAAGCCCCCCTCCCAATCAAATGGCAAACCCATTCAGCAGCTAGAGATAAAGAGAGAAAGAGACTGACTGTAATGAAGAAACATATAAGAGCATTAAAGAGGTCGAATCATTCTGATTTTTTACACTTTCACACATGTACAAAACTGTTAATTTTGGAGTGGGACCACAGTGTGTGTACAAGTGCAAATATCAAAATGCTTTGCTTGTTCACAGTCAACACACTGTCTCTCACTAATGAACAAGTGCTCTTACTCAGCAATGATGTTGGAAAACATCAACACTCACTTGGGGAAGATCATAAAGCTGTAAAGAAACATGATTTAGAAAGGAGCAGAGATGGAAATTTAGAGTGAGAAAATAAAGCATGCAGCAAATTTTTAACAACTTGGCCAAAAAGTGTTTCTTGTTATATATTATATGAATAGAAGGAATGAGTGGTTGAATGCTTGTCACATTTATATGTAATAATCATAGTAACCTTTAAATAAACTTATTAGGTTTTGGAACTGATCCATGCAGGATCAAGGTCACAGCAAGGTGAATTCCTTTTTTAAATGGGGACCTATTATGCAAGTTATCACCCTAACTTGTGTTACGTGTTAAAAATAGTTAAATACAGAACACTTAAAGCAGCCTCATTCCTGTTACGACACAAGTTATTAACAAGAAGGACTAGAGTTGCTGGCAGTGATGTATGCTGTTGACAAAGTTGATGTTGCATTCTACCTATTTAAAAAAACAAAGAGAAGCAGCAGTTGACAGTGACATGTGTTTAGTATTTTAAAAACATAAAGGAAACGTATGTAGTGCTCCTGTGCAACACTGAACTCACATTATGCCACAGCTCCATTAGATAATTAGCCCAGGCTGCTTGAGCAGAGGGGATTTGTTCCAGGGATAGGTCACTTGGGGCAGGACTGACCACCTCAGGAGAAGTGTTGCACTGAATTTTAACTCTGTCTATATTAATGGTTGACACCACCCATATGGCAGCCTTATGTCAGAGTTAATTACTTTAACACTCAAGTTAGAATATGGCTTACATTTTGACCTTTGCAGAGAGAGGGAAAGTCGTGAGTCGCACATAATGTTTACACCCACAAGCAAAAACTGACCAAATCAGGCAAAGGTGGCTTCAGTTCTGATCAGTTTTGCATTTTAACAGTTGCCACTATCACTGATGTTTGCGTATTATATTCTGTTAGGGTACGGTCACATTACAAGCCACATTAATCAATTCAGATTTTTGGGGGGTCAGATCAAATTTACAAGTCAGAAGTGACTTTTATCTGACTTTTAATGTGGATGCATCTGCCCTCTGAGTGTAATGTAATGTATGTAATGTAATTTAACCCTCTGAAATGGCATGCATGCACACATTGATACATCTTTGCTTGAGCTGGCTGGTTTAAAATGTCATATTTGTGGGACTACTCATTCACTCTTTCATTTCAAATGGATGCAATTTCAACAGAAATATTTTGCTGTGCATGATGGCTAGCAGTTAGTTGGCTATATTTTCTGAGGTCCAGAACAAGAAAGAAAGCCAGATGCCTCGCTTTAGCGGCTTTAGCAGCTGTTGCTAACACTGCTATGACATCCCTACACTGCTGGTGCTCACTGATGTCAGCACATGTTGCATAAATTCCAATCTGACTGTTCAAGTCACATGAGATATATATTCAGTCTAGGCGTACATACAAAAGTGTCCAAGCAGATCTAATCTGTATCAAATTAGTGGCGAAATCAGATTTGAGATCACTTCAAGCTGGTAATGTGAACATAGCCTTAAACATGATCAGGCAGGAAATGATTCCAGTATATTAAATTGTTTTATTTGTATACCACTTTTAACAAAGCAGCTTTACAGAAATAAAAAATCTGGATACATTTAAAATGTAAAAATGAATAGATTTATAGTTTTTGTCAGTTTTCTTTACTGAGCAAGCCAAAGGCAACAGTCGCAAAGAAAAAAACTTCCTGTGATGATAGGGGGAAAACTTTGAGAGGAACCAGACTTGGATTGGTTTGCAGTGGCCAAAATAAAAATAAATCTTTTGTTTGTTGTTAAAAAGCAAATGCAGTATTTTCACATTACATGAGCATTGAGTTTGTCTGTGGTTTTAAAAGTTAACCCCTGAAAATCTCTTCCCTTCTTCTTTGCAAGGGTAGAAGTGTTTAGCATATCTGAGGAGCCTGTCCTTGGAGAGCACTGAGCTTTGAATAGTCGAGAAGGATTTAATCCTGGGGCAAAAAAAAAAGCACAGGGGTTGGCTTAAAATGAATTACTGGCAGGTAGTAAAAGGTCTTATTCATGACAACATTACTTTAGAGGCCAGAAATTCAACAGCTACTTCAGCTCTTCTTGCTCAAACTTCACTTCTCTTACCATGTCCTCTATATACTGCCTATAGCCTCATCTCTCTCTCTCTCTCTCTCTATCTCTCTCTCTCTCTATCTATCTATCTATCTATCTATCTATCTATCTCTGCTGTGTTTATATTCGATCATATACAACCTCTCATTAAATCAATGCAAACACAGGTACCTCATTGCATACATGACTGTATCCCCAAAGCATGCAACATCCACTTTGTGGAGGCCTTCACAGACAGCTTCGTTTTGTTCACAGTGTCCTTCAAGTGATCCAGTTCTGATTCTATTCCCAAGACTCCCTTCATTTCCTTACTGAATGAATCCTTTTTTGTTTCACTGGGCTTTGCTTTCATGTAACGCTTCAAGCACCTACAGTACTTAAAGCTCATATGGGGTGCATCCATGTTTCGAATTACAGGGAGCTGAGGGAAGCTCGGCTCCACTGAAAAGTACATGAGCTCCCCGGAAAGCTTTTAGGGCTTTTTTTTTATTAATTAGTATTAATTTCCAGCAGTAGTAATAGTAGAATGTTTTTCACAATAACCTTTTATTGACCACGCTGAAGCACACTTACTGTAGATGTATGATATGTCGTGAAAGACTTATTAGTGGGAGATTTAAATATCAGTGACATGGACATGACACCCAGACACTGCACAAGACAAAAGAAATAAATAAATATTCAGAATTATAATAACCTTCGCACAGTTGGTTTTCCATAGCTCTTTTGCACATCACATTTGGGTAGCACCGTGTGGGTCGATTAACCTTGTTGGCACCATGATTCTAGTTTGTGGGTGAGACTGAGACAATTTAGAAAAAAGATGAAAGAAAAGGAGAAATAGCTAAATACAAATTTATGCAGTTATTTAATAAAAAGACAAGCTTGACACTTGTGTTTGCTAGGGCATACTGGGCTGAAAAGGAGTTCACCCAGAACGCCATACACACTAGTACTGCCACATCCATGTGACTTGGGAAATCGTTGCGCACATGGGAAAATAGGGTGCCCCCGAAAGCTATTGTATAATTTGAACCCTCGTACCCTCTTGAATTTGCATACCACTCCAACAGATACAGATGATGTCAGTCCACAAAGTTTAAACAGCCAGGACCTAAATGCACTATGCAACTGGACTTCACGATGGGCAGACCACAAGTTAATCGTTATCTTGACCTACTCCACATTGATTCTCAGCACAAATGCCTCCCAGCAATGTGTACTCAGCTGCCTCCTATAATCCCTGTTCATTACCAAATACAGTTCCAATAGAATTTTTAACTTTTCTGATGGCACAACCATGCTAGGCCTCATCGTCATGATGAGCCAGTCTACAAAGTGATCAGCACCTAGTCAGTAAAGTGTCATAGCAACAACCTCAGTTGAGACATCAGCAAAATTAAGGAAATTATAGTGGACTATTTAAAGTGTACATAACAACAAAACCTCTTATGATTGTCCTGATCTGGAAGCCAGATTAGGGCGTACAGTATGTGATGTGAACCTTGATGCATGTGAAGTTCCTGACAGCATCTCCATTGATGTGTGTGTTTGCACACAATCCACCTTTTATAAAGTTTTGTTTGGACTGAACACTAACATCATCACTATCCCTGCTGCTGTACCATAGAAAGCATCCTGACTGAACTGGATGCATCGCTGTATGGTATGGAAGTTGCTCTGTGCACAATTGCAAGGCTCTTCAGAGAGTGGTGAGAACACCACAACAGGCTCCCAGGCATACAGGATATGCACTCAACATGGTGCCTGGGGAAAGCTTCCAAAATTACTGCAGACTTAAGTCCCAGCACACAGCAGACAGTCTATTCTCTCCAGATCTGGCAAGTACATTTAAAGCGTCCAATCATTGACAAGAACAATTTTACCTGCCGAATATTAGGTTCTCAAACAGCCTATAGTCCAGTTTATCAACAACGAGTAACATTACATACTGTATAATAGTATACTTGCCACTTGGTCACTTTACTCTCAGACATTTTATATATTGGTCACTTTTCTCTTGAATATTTAACACTTTCACAGTTTACCCTTAGTTACACCTAGACACCAGACAACCAATTTTAATGCAACTTCTGTACTGTATAGTCTGTACATTTTCTGTATTTTTCCACTACATGCCTTTTATATTGTAATTAGTTTACTGCTTTATCATGATCTTCTTAAATGCCTTGTGTGTGTTATGTGTATGAGAGTGTTTGTTTTTGTGTCTATAATTTGGATACTTGAGTAATTTACTAAACCCTCGCCACAAGCGATGTACATGTCTTGGCACACTGTGCAAATGATAGTGAATATTATAATCAGAAGACAATGAAACATATTTCTAGATAACTTCTGTACTACATATAGTATGAACTACTGTATTATATAAATTTTGTTCAAGCATTTTTCCTTGTCATTTCTTTGACGTGTGATCCACACACCCTAAACTGGCCATTCACCTGTGATCATGATTGCAGTGTGAATCATGATCTGAAATCAAATATACTGTATACAGGCTTGTTTGAGCTCCCAGTGTCTTACACTGTGTATTCACAAAATAACAGAGGCCAACCAAGTCAATCACTTTCAATGTGCTCCCTCACCACGTTCTCCTTTGCCCTGGGCACACACACACACACATACCTTACACTGACCAGGCTTACTTATCAATGATAAGTGAAGGAACGAATGAATATGACGTAGCTGATTGCTCACCGATATAATTAATACAATTTAGTTTAGATAACAAAAAACTGAATTCACCCATAAAAGCAATATATACAATGGAGATGTGATCAAAGCCTAAAGCTGGGGTGCTCCATGAACATGGACTGTATTATGACTGATTATATTATTTTACAGGATGGATATTTGTCCATAAGAAATGATTTCTTTAGACAGCAGTACTGCCAGTATGGCTAAATCCTACAATTTTGTTAGGAGTATTATAATTGTAAGCAGTATTATTATTTTACAACTACACTTTGTTTTAGTGTGCACAGTGTGTCTGTATGTCCAGGAATCCTGACATTTTAATTAATAGCAAAAAAACAGCCCAGATCTAATCCATTGTTCAAAATGCGGAAATGTGTGGGAAGGTGCAAATTATGTTACTAGTGACATATAAGAAGTGTAATTGTTTTCTTCCACACACCTGCTCCAGTCTTCTTTTTATAAATGTCCTATTTCAATGTGCAGCAGAAATGTATGATTTAGTGCAGTTCATTAAGTTATGTAAGCTAATTAAGAATGGTAATTTTGTGTTGTTTGGCTCCAAAGGTTGTCTTCTGATTCCCAAATGATAAGGCAAATATAGGATTTATGTTTACATGCTGCACTTTATCTCAAAATTCAATCTTTTTCATTTAAATTCAGTGTGCCAAGTCAGACTAGCTAAAATAATTTTCAGTTGTTTAGAAAACATTGGTTTTCTTTCCTTCTTTTAGCCAAAATGTTTCATCCCTAATATACAGTGTAAACGTATGGTAAATATTTATAGCACTTGTCCAATATTAGATAAGTCAAATATTACATTCACAAAGTCAATTTCAAATTAATGATTTAAAAATATTCTCCATTCATCATGACAGAAAGTGAGAGTGAATAGGATCATGAGATTGGGGAGTAGGTGAGGCTTCCAAGTCTGTGTCAGGTTTAATGTGAAGGAGGACCCAAGTGCAGGTAAAAGGCAGTATTTATTCAACTTAGTAAACAAAACACGGGTAAGCAATAATCCTAGTCAAAAGGACAGACACACTCACGAGAGCATATACTTTGCAAAGTCTCTCTGTTGCTGAGTCCTATTTAAGCATCTGGTTAATTGGGTGCAGGTGTTCTAGAATTCAGGTGACCTGGAGCGAGACTGTTGGGAATTGTAGTTTGTTTCCGCCATGATTGTAGGCGGATATGGTTTCGCTTGCTCTGCCGCTTTAGCTGGTCTGACAGTCTGTTAATAATTGTTATCTAAACTCTCCAGCACAACTTCAATTCAAGTCAAGTAGTTCAACTGTTTCATCTCTCTTGTTTTCTTTTATTATTATAGCTGAATTGATGAAGGATGAGGATGAACATTTCAAATAGTTTTTGGAAACAACAGCCATCATGTACTCTGATTCAAAGATGAAAAGAACCATCCAAGCTGTTATCAGTGTCAGGTCCAAAAGCCAGCATCAGTCATGATAATGGATTGTGCCAGTGTCTGTGGCATGGGTAACTTGCATGTCTGTGGAGGCAGGATTAATGCAGGAAAAAAAAAATTTTTTTTGGATGGCAGCATAGCCATCCAAACATCATCCTTTTCACAGACATGCCTATATTTTCTAGCAGAACAATGCCAAACCGCATTCTGCTCAGATTACACATGCATTGTATCTAACACAGAGTATGGAGGCTAGACTGACCTGTCTGCTCCAACTGAGAATGTGTGGTGCATTGTGAAGGAAAAAAAATATAGCAACGAATACCCCATACAACTGCACAGCTGAAGAGCTGCATAATCGAATAACTGGAGTGCTCAGTGCACGAATGCTTAGAAAGTGTTATTAACAGAAATGGTGAATAATAAACTGTTCAGTCAGCTGTCCCAACTTTTATGAAAGATGTTACCAGATTTTAAATGAGTGCATATTTTTAAATTCACATTATAAATCATCAAATAACAAGTTTTTACAGATGACTCGTTTTTATTGCCAATTTCCATTCAGTCCCAACATTTTTGGAATTGCTTTATGCTCTAAATCCACTATACTGTCAAGATTAAGTGGGTAAAGGGTGGAATTGTTTCTTATTTTCAACCCCAGGTTTCATTTACAACTGTCACGTTTACTCTAGGGTTTATCATTTCATAAATTGGATGTGTTGCTGGTGATTGTCCTATTGAAGAATAAATAAAGAGAAAAGAACATCTTTATGTGTGACAATTTGAGAAAATACTCATTAATGTACAATAAATAATAACCAGTGCAACCATTACACTTAGTCCCAGGCCAGTTTTGTCTTTTTAAATTCACTAACTGCTACTTCTTAGTATTCTAGTATATTCTTTATTATTAATATCAGTCAGCAGAAAATTGCTGAGGCCCCATGTGGGCCCAAAGAGAGAACTCTGTACTGCCAATGGCTGCGCTCTACTCCTGTTCTGAAGCCAGTTTTCCACTTGTGGTATGGGATATGTATCGAATTCAGACATCTGGTTCAAGTCCCTGGAAATCATTGCACAGCTGGGCTGAACCCTCCCAGACACTACAACAATGTGGTTGGATCAGGGGATGGTTGACTAATCTGTGATGATGATATTGTGAAGCATTTTGGCCAACTTTACTTTGATGGCATGATGGCAGGCTTCCAGGGCTCGACGGGGGCATTAACAAACAACCTGGTTCAGTGGAGAACACATTGTGATATTTGTGAATGAGCTTGCTTAGGTCTTGGTGCTGAGCCTGAGTAAAGACTCCTCTACTGGACCAGCTCGCATCCTTGTGGGCCCGAAACAGTAGCCAGGGCTGAGAGGGCAGGCAACAATTCAATCCACTTTTTAAGAAGCCTAAGATTACATAACTCAGGCTTCCATAGTGCTGTCTTCAGGCACTCGGGCATATCTGGCAGAAATGTTATACCTTAGCCTCCATGCCAGTCCAGCATGTGCTACACTATATTGCCAAAAGTATTCACTTGCCTGCCTTCACATGCATATGAACTTAAATAACATCCAATTCTTAATCCATAGGGTTTAATATAATGTTGGCCAATCCTTAGCAGCTATAACAGCTTTAACGCTTCTGGGAAGGCTTTCCACAAGATTTAGAGATATGTTTATGGGAATTTTTGACCATTTTTTTCAGAAGCGCATTTGTGTGGTCAGACACTGATGGACGAAAAGACATACACTATAGGAGTTCTATCCAGTTGAGGACTCAAGTTCTTTCACACCAAATTAATTCATCCATGTGAGGTCAAGTGGGTAAGTTCCCACCTATGATTTACAACATTAGCCTATCAGAGCTTGGTGCAGGTTATATAAAGCCTGCAACTCAGCCCCCTTGGTGTGTGTGGGTCTTTGGTTAGCAGGTAGGTTTAGCCGTTTTTGCTAATGTTGCAGTGAGCTCGTGCAATTTAGCTAAATGATTATTGTAGTTGGAATAGCACTTTTGCAGCTTCAGATACCAGAGACGTGTCATTGCCAGCTCCGCTTTTGGGGTGTGTGGGTCTCTAATTAGCAGGTATGTTTAGCTGTTCAGCAAATGCTGCAGTGAGCTTGTGCATTTTGGCTAATCACGTTGTTTATTGTAGCTGGAATAGTACCTTGTTCACAGCTTCAGGGTGGCGTGTAGGCTACCTGGGATGCGTTATTGCCAGCTCCACCATTGGGGTGTGTGGGTCCTTGGTTAGCAGGTATGTTCTGGCTGTTTGACTAATGCTGAAGGGAGCTTGTGTATTTTGGCTAACTATATTTACTTATTGTCATTAAAATAGCATTCTGTTTCAGGCTTTGGGGTGGTGTGCAGGCTGTCATTTCCTGCTGGTTTGAGTCCGTCATCTTTGCATGCGTCACCTTTGAGTATACTGCAGAGATTTGGACTGTGAGTAACTGTTTGATTTGGGTGGCCCGGTGACCAATACCTGCAGGACAAATCCGTTCATTGGGAGCGCCTTTTTGTACAGAATGGGATAACAGTGGCTCTGCTACTTTGCGGTGATACTTTTTGTTGCTGCTACTGTGTGTGTGCTGCTACTGTGTGCTGCTACTTGTCATTGTTTTCTGTGTTTGGGTTTTTGTTTTTGTTGTATGGTTTCTTTTATTCTTGTTTTTGGTGGTTTACTTAGCTTGACTGAGCTTTCTTTATAATTGTTTTTGCTTTCTTTCTTTTAAGTAAAGTGTCAATTGTGTTTTTGTTAATAAGGAGTTATTGTGTAGTGTGCTTCTCATTCACGCTTATTGTAATTGTGTGTTTTTCTGTCTGGTTGTTTTAGGCCCCGGAGCTGGAAGGCTAGCTGTTCTAGTACCGTGGTGGTGGTGTCAGGAGCACGGAGTGTGGATTGATTGTGATCACTCACCGTATTGTATGCATGCATGCGCGTGTGTGTGTGGCATAGGAATAATTATTTTACAGCTAGCCTACCCTGCTACGGGTAAGCCTTGGTGTCTTCGCAATTAGTGGGGTATTAAGCTGTGTAGCTCATCCCAGTTATGTAATTTGGTCTTTTAAGTGTTTTATTTGGTTAATGTAATTTCAATAAATATTTTGTATACTGATTCCATGTCTCTGCCCTCCATGGTAACGAACTTGTGTGCCTGAGTTGATTTAGTATTTGGTTCCCCTTACTGTAAAGGGGTGGCGTAATCGGTATTTATTTCTTAACTCTTTGGGTATTCATAGTGAGACTCGACCCGTCCCCGCCGCGCCACACATGTCTTCATGGGCTTTGCTTTGTGCACTGGTGCACAGTCATGTTGGAACAGGAAGGGTCATTGCCAAACTGTTCCCAAAAAGTTGGAAGCATGGAATTGTCCAAAATGTCTTGGTATGCTGAAGCATTAAGCATCAGGACTGGGCACAGTGTGGAAGAACTTGACTGGCTTGCACAGACCTCTGACCTCAACCTAATAGAACAACTTTTGGTTGAATTACACACGTGGACAAAATTGTTGGTACCCTTCGGTCAATGAAAGAAAAAATGGTCACAGAAATAATTTTAATCTGACAAAAGTAATAATAAATAAGAATTCTATGAATGTTAACCAATGAAAGTCAGACATTGCTTTTCAACCATGCTTCAATGGAATTATAAAAAAAAAATGAACTCATGGAACAGGCCTGGACAAAAATGATGGTACCCCTAACTTAATAGTTTGTTGCACAACCTTTTGAGGCAATCACTGCAATCAAACGATTCCTGTAACTGTCAATGAGACTTTTGCACCTCTCAGCGGGTATTTTGGCCCACTCCTCATGAGCAAGCTGCTCCAGTTGTTTCCAGTTTGAAGGGTGCCTTTTCCAGACAGCATGTTTCAGCTCCTTCCAAAGATGCTCAATAGGATTGAGGTCAGGGCTCATGGAAGGCCACTTTAGAATAGTCCAATGTTTTCCTCTTAGCCATTCTTGGGTGTTTTTAGCTGTGTGTTTTGGGTCATTGTCCTGTTGCAAGACCCATGACCTGCGACTGAGACCCAGTTTTCTGACACTGGCCAGCACATTTCTCTCTAGAATCCCTTGATAGTCTTGAGATTTCATTGTACCCTGCACAGATTCAAGACACCCTGTGCCAGATGCAGCAAAGCAGCCCCAGAACATAACAGAGCCTCCTCCATGTTTCACAGTAGGGACAGTGTTCTTTTCTTGATATGCTTCGTTTTTCCGTCTGTGAACATAGAGCTGATGTGCCTTGGCAAAACGTTCCATTCTTGTCTCATCTGTCCAAAGGACATTCTCCCAGAAGCTTTGTGGCTTGTCAACATGTAGTTTGGCATATTCCAGTCTGGCTTTTTTATGATTTGTTTTCAACAATGGTGTCCTCCTTGGTCGTCTCCCATGGCTCAAACAACGACGGATGGTGCGATCCGACACTGATGTTCCTTGAGCATGAAGTTCACCTTGGATCTCTTTAGAAGTCTTTCTGGGCTCTTTTGTTACCATTCGGATTATCCGTCTCTTTGATTTGTCATCAATTTTCCTCCTGCGGCCACGTCCATGGAGGTTGGCTACAGTCCCATGGATCTTAAATTTCTGAATAATATGTGCAGCTGTAGTCACAGGAACATCTAGCTGCTTGGAAATGGTCTTATAGCCTTTACCTTTAACATGCTTGTCTATAATTTTCTTTCGAATCTCCTGAGACAACTCTTTCCTTTGCTTCCTCTGGTCCATGTTGAGTGTGGTACATACCGTGTCACCAAACAACACAGTGACTACCTGGAGCCCTATATATAGGCCCACTGACTGATTACAAGATTGTAGACACCTGTGATGCTAATTAGTGGATACACCTTGAATTAACATGTCCCTTTGGTCACATTATTTTCAGTATTTTCTAGGGGTACCATCATTTTTGTCCAGGCCTGTTCCATGAGTTTATTTTTTTAAATAATTCTGTTGAAGCATGGATGAAAAGCAATGTCTGACTTTTATTGGTTAACATTTCATAGAATTTTTTTTAATTATTACTCTTGTCAGATTAAAGTTATTTCTGTGACCATTGTGAGTTTTTCTTTCATTGACCGAAGGGTACCAACAATTTTGTCCACGTGTGTATAGTGGAAATTGCAAGTGAGGCCTTCTCGTCCAACACCAGTGCCTGACCTCACAAATGCTCTTTGTGGTTCTGGGGGCTGGGGGTGTATGACTGCAATCACTCAATACTGTAGTTCAGGACTTGAATTTCCTACAGTCTACCTGAACCTGGACTGGACTTCATGTAAACTTTAAGACATCATCTGTATACTGAACTTCTAGCTGTCAAACACACAGTATGACTGCAACACAGTTCCTGCTATCCATTATCACCCAAATGAGTCTGGTTCATCTCAAAGTTTATTCATATTGCCATCTCGGGTAGTTTTTCCTTGCCACTGTCGTCCTCGGATTGCTCATCAGGGACAGTCTAATTTATTTTGATTCATACACATTTTTTACATTTCATTTCTTTCTTTTTTATTATTATTCTGTAAAGCTTCTTTGTTAAAAGCGCTATAAAATGTTTTTTAAATAATTTAAAAAACAGTGTGTCTCTACTGACTTGGGTCAGTAGAGACACACTGGCAACTCCCTGAAGTTTCCAAAGTTGAATCAGCTTCTGTGTAGCAGTCTGCAGGCCTCTGAGGAGCTGTTGCAGAGCGGCCTCCTAAATTCTCCTACACCACCCCACTTCTATGCTTCCTACACTGGATTCCTGTAACTGCCTGTATTAAACTCAAAACACTGATGCTTGCCTACAAAGCTAAAAACAGTCCAGCACCCACTTACCTCAAAACTCTTATCACAGCTGCACTGCACCAGTTTTCCTCTGATCCTCCAGAACTGCTCGACTGGTCCCACCATCTCTCAGGGATTGAGGAAGACTAGACTGCATCTAGACTGGTTTTGTCCTGGCTTGTAAAGTAGATGATGGTATTAACTTCCTATAGATGTCCATACAGTCAAGTCACTGGCAATGACTTTAAGCAAAGACAGAAGAGCTATCTGTTTCTAAAGTATTTGGATTATCTCCACTTCCTTACCCCACAAAAAATCTTTACAACTGTGTTTGACTGATGGTCCATTGGCAAATGCCTAAATGTAAATGACAGAGGAACTTCTGCCCTGGCCTAAGTTTGCTATCGCTAAGGGTGTGGCAGGCACATGCAGACCATGGGTTTGTGAGGGAAAATGCTGTGCTATTTAAATAGGAAAGTCAAAAAAGGCAGGGGAAACATCAAGCACTGCTCTATCAATTAACGGTGGCTCTTTATAGGTGCATGGCATCAATGAAGGGCAAGTTATTAGAGATTGCCAACCATGCCAAGCTGCGAACATGGGCTCCATGGACTACAGCTCTCCAGCATCACAGATGCTCACACATTCATGTTCACCAGACTACTGACACAATCACTCAGTCATACGCTGTCTGGCGAAAAAAATTCACACACGAGATTTCATTCAATGAGCTTTAGCTTTTACAGAACATAATTTGGTGGCCAGTTCATGTGTCAAAATTATTCCCCATGCTGCCTGAACTACTCTTTCACAATTTAAATCCTGAAAAATGGCTCTGACGTCAAGGAAGAAAAACTCCATAGATGTGATAATCTGGTTATTCATTATATTTATTTTGACCTGATATTTTTTTTATATTATTTTGATATTCATTATATTTATATCAGCTGACTTCATTTTATTGCCACATAACATTGCTGTACCATGGATCTGACCAATTAAAGCAATCCCAGGTTATAACCCTGCCTCCATAGGCTTGTACAGTGGCCAGTATGCATGTAATTATGGTTGTGATATTTTTTTTTTCCAGCTAAACAATGCCACTATCATTGGAGAGGTTCATAGTGTGATACTACTGACATGAAATTATGACTTCATCCTGAACTCCACTTGCATAGGTTGATGCTAGTCAAAAATACAGCATTTTAGCTCCATTTAAATTTTAAATAAAGTTTTAGTAATTATATTGATGTTCAATCATTGTACCAGCAAACCATTAATTCGTACATGTTTTACATTTCTAGTATGATAATCCAGGCATTAGTTCTGTTTGGATTTGGCCCTGGAATTATCAAAACAAACATAACTATGTCACCATCCTTGAGAAGAAAAGTTCAACTAGAACTGACAAAAAAAACTGTTTAAAAAAAAAAAGAAGAATTTGAATATTTAGAACATTTTAAATGTCTCTGACAATTTCCAAGTCCTGACAATTTCATGAACACAATCATAACGTTTTAGCAAAACTAAAAGATGTTAATAAATGTATAACATATGAAATTAACATCAAAGGCAGTTTGTGTGTATCTGTCAGACTGTTACTTGAATAAACAGAATGCATAATCCACTTAAAATTAAGCCTCTACCTTTCACAAGCAACTGTTGGGTGATAATAAAATTGTGCGCCAGGATGCTGTCAAACACACTACACATCAATGATGTTTTAATAGAAGCTTTTCAAAACTGTCAGAATTTAATTAACACTGTCCATGTTAACTAAATTTAACTCAATATAAGTTAATTAACCACAAACCATATTTATTTTGTTGCTACCCTAAAATGAGTAACGTTCAGTTTCACCTAGTCTGGAAAACCCTGAGAAAACACATTCACACACACACACCTTCACGCATCCATGAATTATTACACAGATTATATAAGTATTGTTACGTGGTGCGGTATGAAGAGCCGCACCACGAGATGTTTTTAATGATAAGAGCCCTTACGCAGGGCTTTAGAGGGGGTCAATGAAATAAGAGTGTGTGAGAGTGCTTGTGATACCACGGGAAGACCTTCCCGTTTGGAGATGGCGTGGGATTATTAATTAGGAAACTTAAAAGGAAACAAAAGAAAACTGAAAACATAAAATAAACAGAGCTCCGCCGTCTACGTGAGAACGGACGGGCTCTGGAAACTAAAACAAAAAAACTTATGATCCTCTTGGGGCTTATGCCCTACCAAGGATTTTTTAGAGAGAGAGGGAGAGTTTGTGCTTTGCACTATTAAACTCTCTTTGTCTTTGACAGGCAGAGACTGGGACTTTGCCTCCGTCTCTCAACAGCAAACTTTCTGTCTATTTGTCTTTTCTTTTTCTTTCTTTCTTTGTCCTTGGCCCTGATACCTTACCAGTGCTACCTAAAGGATCGCACGAAGTTCAGCGGTATCAGGACCCATATAAACGCACTGCCTGATTGCCTGACAGCAGCGTTGCCTGGCAACCGCGTGTATAATTGGCTGCCCATTCTGAACAGTTTATGCACGGCTCTCGCACGACCAACGTCATTACAAGTATATTATTTTCTTCCGTAATAAGAATTACATGTCACTACCTGAGGACAAAACAAGACAAGAAATGTTCTCTTTCTGTCAAAACTGTACCAAGACAAAGCACTGGTTTCAACCGTGACCCATGGAAGATAGGGTTGCTTTTCATTAACCAGCGAAGAGCCAGACGGTATGCCACGGGATTGATCCTCCCCACTTTTTTAGATTTCAACCTTAAAGGGATGTATTTAGTGGACAGCCACATCCGTTCTCCTGTATGGAAGGAGGGCACTGCCCGTGTTGGAGGATTAACTGGCCAGTTTTGGTAAGGGAATACACCTACAGGCTTTGGAGAAACGATGCACCACTAGATGACCATGTTCTTTTGGAAGCGGACAAGCTTGTGACAAACTCCAAGGGTAGATGGGACCATGGGCATGATGGTATAGGGTATTAGTCACAGTAACTCAGTAGCCCAAGTGCGGGGCTCTTTGTTCTGTGAGTAGGTCGGGCAGACTGCCACGTAGGCCCGAACATCCTTCTCCATGCAGGGCCAACTTGAGGGTTCTAGTGGTGCCTGTATGCACCGTGAACGGAGACGTGTGGCCCTGTTGCTCGACGGCCCAGCACACAGGGGCAAAAAAGCGTAGCATTGTGATGATGCTTCCAACTACTAAGTTCTTTAGAGGCAGGTCCCACTGACATGAGAGGGCAACTGGCTTAAGATTTTGAGCCGGAATGAGAGCATGTAATCAAACCAGGTAATGAGAGGGACCAGAGACGTTTAGATGTTTGGTTGAACGGATGTATTCAAACTTTTTGTGGTCAGTCCAAATCCATATTTGAAGTTTGCCAGTGTCTCAACTGCTCAAGGGCTAACTTTATGGCAAGGAGCTCCCGATCTCCAGTGCCATAATTTCTCTATGCCGTGGACAAGGGATGTGAGAATTAGGCACAGGGATGTAAATTCTGATACTTCCGGGAATGCTGACAGAGGACACCCACATCAGATGTGTCTAGCTCCACCACAAATTGGGTCTCGGGGTCGGGTATCTGCAGGATAATTTATGGCCTCAAATCCCCGCTGTGCATCCTCTGTCTTTTTAAATCACTGTACGTTCTTTCTGGTAAATGCACTAAGCGGGGCCCCTAGGGTGCCTGCTACTGGGACGGAGGCAGAAGTCTACTCCGGAGTCGACCGCAACCCAGAGGTGCCTCAATTGCTGTTACCAATTTTTGGAAAGTTTAATTCCAAAAATTGGTAAAAGCATGATATTAGTATACACTTTTTGTTAGTATATTTGCAATGTACTATAATAGATATTTGAATATATTTGTAATACACAAAAGCGTACTATTTTTCCACTATGGACGCTCCAATATGGTGCCACCGAATATGTTCATACAAAATATCTAAATATATGTGTCCTCCCATCTTTTTCTTGTCACATCAGTAGGACAGACATGTTCTTGCTGAGTCAGTGGCCTACTTGTGGGCTCTGAGCACTGAAGTAGCCCACTGCTCTACCAGTCAGCCCTGTCTGTAATTCCATGTGGGGTGTTTCAATCCAGCACCTGTTTTCCTTCAGGCAATATAGGGAAGTGTTTTTGCCTGAAAGGTCCTGTTATTTCTTTCTTCACAATTTCCCAGTCTTCTTCACTTTCTTCTGCAATGTCCTCCCACACCTGGTGTTTCTGTTTGCCAGAGAGTAAGTCCCTGATTTTTCCTTTTCTTCCTTTTCTTTTCCATCAGTACTTCCTTGGGGGAAAAGACATCATGTCTTTGTTATATGATATGATATGTGTTTTCACACAAGCATTACCGAGAGAGCGTGTACCCTTGTTGTTAGGTGCTTGTTTTGGAAACAGTCTTGCCTCATATTAGCAAAATTCATGAATTTTTCATTAGATTGCTTTTAGCTTTGATTAGTCTAAGAAGTGGTTTTCTTATGGCCACACAGCTGTTTATTCCCAAGCCTGGTAGTTTTCATCAAATTGTGTGTGTGTGTGTGTGTGTGTTCGTGTGTGTGTGTGTGTCAAACCAAGACGTTTAAATCGCAGCATAAGAAAACAGTTATAATAGTAAAAACTACTTTTATTAATGTTCTTTATTTACTGTAACACAAATGCAGTTATCCCAGCATTTCACTACTGTTTGGATACTATCAAGGTAAAAAGTTTTCTCTGTACGCTGGAGCCATAATCGGACTGCCTGCTTCAGATCTGAAATTCTGGCCTCCCAAATAGCCAAAACATGTGGAAATTACTTGGAGCAACATCTGGACTGTACAGGCATAGGCATCATTTACATGATCCAACCAATTTGACATTGATAACTGTTATAAAACATGATAAAGTGGTTCACTTTCTAGATTTAATGTAAAAGACAAGCAAATGATAACATCCCCCTCGCCCATATGAAACTTAGTTGCGTCGAACCCGTCCTCAACATGGACTAAATGCAGGCAATAAGCAATATCAAGCAAATAAACAATGTAAGAGTAAGATTAAAAGACCAACCAGCGAATAGCAAAAGCAGTATAACCCAAAATACAACTCACACCTTGCGGTCCAGGAGGTTAAACCACAGCACATGTGCATGCACGGCTGTGTGAATGTCATACTAACCCTAACCCTAACCGGCACCCAAAACAAGAATCGGGATTGATGTAGAATACAGCTATAGGACTAAAGTAAGTTTTATAAACAATATCTTGCTTGTTCACTCATTCGCTGAGTCGTCATATATGTTTGCACTGCATTTAGACAATTGTTAACTAGGCAGTTGTTGTGTGTACTATGAACATAATCCTGCCAGTGCCCCTGCCCCTACATACAATCCAGCTGAGTTCCTGTTACGTTTAAGTGCTGTGGTGGGCAGTACAAGGTTGTGCATTGCCCTGCAAAAGACGAACGCTTTTTGTTAATCAAACCAGTACATTTTTCTTTCATTAAAGAAAAGGGACATTAAGGGAGTTTGTGTGAAGTCAGCATTTCAGAGGTGAAGTTAGCAGTCCAATCAAGTCTCCAGCATACTGAGAAATCTTTCTACCTTGAGGGTATGTAAGTACTGGTGAAATGTTGGAATAATGGATTAGAGTAGCAGGGGATTATATAGGGAAATAATGGTAGTTTTTACTTCATAACTGTGTTCTGCTATTCTGCAAAGACCCTGGTTTGACTTGAATGCCATTAGTGCATTTATTTATCGCTTCGACTTATTTTTGTCAAGATTAAATTTACATTTTTATTTGTCACATACAGTACACAACCATAGATCATATGATATGCAGGGACATGTTTACATGACTGTGACCTATAAGGAAAAAAGAAAATAAGAGAGTCTAAATGCCAATAGAAAGAATGTAAAATATAAAATCTATAATACGTAGTAATTTGTTACAATAAAATGAAATAAGGTACAGTTAAACCCTGGATTGCGTGCATAATTTGTTGCATTTGCCTCAAATATAAAGTGCATTATACATAAAATGTTTTATTATTATTATTATTCATTCCGGAAGCGTGCTTGTACAGGTATATCAAAGAACTCGTATTTTTTCCCTTTTCCCGACAGAGCAGAGTTTACATGTGTGTGTATGTGTGCTTATGCATGCAGTGTATGTGTGTGTTTGAAGACAAGAGGAGGGAGGGGTCTACTTTGTAGGAAAACTTTTACAAACACTGTCTCTAATGACTCTAATGACACTTGCGCACACACTTGTGCGGAATCACTGTTGTAAAGTCAAAAATTAAACAATTTAACCTGCACTTTGCCTTTGAATGTTAGTGTGTATGTGTTTGTTGTTTGTGCATGCGCGTGTGTGTATGTGTGAAGGCAAGAGGAGAGAAAGAGGGAGGGGGCTACTGTGTAGGAAAATTTTCACACACAAACACACACACGGAGGCACACAAACGCACACCAACACACGCACACAACTAACAGAAACACTGCTCTGTCAGAAAACCTCTTTAACAAGAAATCTTTAACAAGTGTCTCTAATGACACTCTTGCGCAGGCACACACTAACGGAATCCTGGCTTTTTGACAGAGAGACTCTGCATCTTTAATAAAGAACCTCTCCAATGACACTTGCTTTTGCTTTACACGCACACACGTGGTCACAATGTTATAATAAACAGTAAAAATGCACACAGATGTTGACTATCCGAGGGGACGTGCACTGAGACTGAGCATTGGAGATGATTACCCATAATTCTATAGCGCAGGAGAGAGAAGAACCATTGGCTCAGTTGTGATAACGTGATGCACGACAGTCAAAGCGCATGCATACTACTCGTATATCAAACCGTAGCTCGCAGACCAAGGTACTCACAATCCAAGGTTCCACTGTATAAAGTAGAATTATGTAAAAATGTAAAAAGTACAATATATAAAGTATATGACATGTGTAACATGCAAACAGCAGCAGTATGGGGGTTCATGGAGTATGAAATGAAATGAAATGAGCAGCAGTGGCATTGTCCATCTTTAAAGTGCAGTTGTGCCATAGCAGTCCTCATTTGTATGTAAATAGAACCAGAAATGTGAAATATATATGTTTTGTGCAATATGCAAAGTCCAAATGTTCAAATGTTCAGTGTGGTTGAATTTTCGTGTGCTCCAACACATGTGTGAAGGAAACATAGCAATTCACAATCTCCCTGGCCTTGGTTCAGCACTGCTTGCTGTAGCAGGGCAAGGAGCCTGGTGTGTTCTCATTGTCTCAATGTCTCAATGTTCTTAGAATCAGGCCCACCACAACGGTGTCGTCAGCAAACTGGATGATGGTGGTGGAGATGGTAGTGGCAACACAGTCATGTGTGTACAATGAGTACAGCAGCGGACTCAGAACACAATCCTGGGGTGTTCCAGTGCTGAGGGTGAGGGAGATAACTGCAAGTTAGGAAATTGGAGCTTGGTGGTGAGTGTGGAGGCAATCATAGTGTTAAACACTGAGCTATATTCGACAAAGAGCATTTTAACATAACTCTTTTTAGCTTTTTAGTGTCCAGGTGGGTGAGTGATGTATGAAGTAGGTAAGAGATGACATCATCTGTAGAGCGGTTCTGGCCGTAAGCAAACTGCGACCAGTGTGACCAGTAATGAAGAGATGATTAAGTCTCTGACCAGCCGCTCAAAGCACTTCATCACTACTGAGGTCAGGGCTACAGGGCGGTAGTCGATGAGGGAAGCATGATGGGTTTTTTGTGACAGAAACAATGATAGACTTTTTAAAGCATGTGATGGTTTACATTATGGATAACATTTGATGGTCAGTAGTTTTAGGTTGGGTGCGCTGGAGTGTGTGAGAGGAACAATGCTCACACTGTCGCACCAGCTGTTGTTCACTATTAAACACACGCCACCTCCTCTTGAATTTCCCATTTCCAGTGTTCTGTCCATACAGTGAACCAAGAGGAATTTGGGTGGCTGGATGGCGTGGCCATGTCTTGCTGAAGCAGAAGAGATTGCAGTCCTGAATGTCTTTCAGGAACTTTACCCTGACCATAAAGTCACAAGCTTGTTTTCCAGCGATTGGACGTTGGCAAGTAGGATGCTAGGCAGAGGTGAGCAGTGTGAACGGCCTCTCTCCGGCATGCAGGCTGGTTTCCCCCGGGGTAGCCAATTCGGGTCGCATCCTTTGTTCTCCCTCAGGGTTTCACTCAGCCAGCTTGGATCCGAGATTAAAAATGTTGAATTGTGAGTACACTGTATACCAAAAGAAATAAGAGTATCTCTATCATACCTAATGTAATCAATGGTGAATGATCTACCGGTTTAAGGTTACTGAAAGAAAACCTTTAAAGGTCGGAGCATTTGTGACGGCATTTGATCTTTTCCATTCTTATACACATACATTGGACGACAGTTTTCATGGACCTCCAGTTTCCTCCCACAGTACGAAAAGATGCAGATTAGGCAAATCGGCATTCCAAAGTTACCTGCTGAATGTGTGTGTGTGTGTGTGTGTGTGTGTGTGTGTGTGTGTGTGTGTGTGTGTGTGTGTGTGTGTGTGTGTGTGTGTGTGTGTGTGTGTGTGTGTGTGCCTTGTGCTCTAAGCCTCCTGGGATAGGTTTCAGGCCCCCATGACCCTGTACAGGATAAGTGATATAAATAATTATTAATTATAATTAATTATAATAATTAATCATTAATTAATTAATTTTCTCCTCCACACTGAGGAGAAAGCAAGTTTTCTGAATTTCTCTTTTTACTTTCATCACTCTTCTTATCTTTGTGCAACATTATTTTTATCTTTCGCTTGCTCTCTCTCAGATTCACATATTGTGCACAGCATACTAATGAATTATGTTCAAAAAGAAACTTTATACTTTCAGATAGTGATCTTAATAAGAATATTAATAAGAATATATTTGCTACTAGCACAACTCTCTCTCTCTTGCTCTGTGTGTGTGTGTGTGTGTGTGTGTGTGTGTGTGTGTGTGTGTGTGTGTGTGTGTGTGTGTGTGTGTGTGTGTGTGTGTGTGTGTGTGTGTGTGTGTCCTGAAACAGTCCCTGACCAGTCCTCTGTTTAGATTTTTCTGCATGTCATATTGCTGAAGGTGAACACTGTAGTCACTCACAGCTCTGTGGGTGGAGATGAGATGAGCTCAGTGTGTGTCTCAGTCTCAAATGCTAGGCTTCAATAATTCTGCCCCGTTAATCTGACATTAATTAAGTCTCTACTTCTCCCTCCCCACCAGGCAAAAGCAGCTGCCTGTCTGCTTTGATATCAGCCAACACTACTCATCAATCCTAAACCAAAGATTATAATTTCCTGGGATTTGAATAAAAACGAGCATCTTTCACCTTTCTCCGCCTCATCATTATTCTCTTCCTACTAAAGCTTACATTTTCATGCAACATATTTCTATTAAACATTTCATTACTAAAATACACCTAATAATTATTGCCTTACACATAAAAAGTTACTCAATCAGTAACACTGTTCATGTTTAAAATTGTGGTGTATAATATTTGAGCGGCACGTGATTAATGCTACTATTGTTTTTTATAAAGCCACTCTGTGTTTTGTTATTAATATATTAATAAACACATTACACAAACAAATCCAGTGTATGAGATCTTTAATTTCCCTTAGGAATGGCCATCTCATTATTCCAAACCATTTCAACCTCATTGGTTCTCTTTAATACGGAAATCAAGAATTTTGTAGTCATATCAATGACAATTAGAAATATTTTTGTTCCCCGCTATTGGAACATGTCACCTGTGTTGTCATCTGTGCTCAGTAGGTGAGAGATTTTACGACTCAGTGTGAATTAGGCAAACGTCCAAAAAACTCCAATGCATGAAGGATATGTGCTTGACTTTTGCTTCTTATCAGCACACTTCTCCATTAGTGTGTTATTCCGAGCCATTGCATCCTCCATTAGTGTGCAGAAGCCTATTAGATGGTAGCAAGACCACTCACAGGTACACATCACGCCTCACTGCTTATACTGCAATCAGTTTTCCATTCCATCTGTCATGGGTTACATGATGAAGATTAAATCACTGTTTTGCACAGGTGTAACAAACTCATTGGGATTGCACCTTTTGGCTATCAAGCATGAATTCACTCAACACAAAACATGCCATTTTATTTAGAAAGGTTTGACTTTTATCTACACAGTTTTTATATGACAATTGTTTCACTGTCCTGTGCTTAAGATCGATAAAGGCATCTCTTTAAGGCTGTGTACCTTATAATCAGGTACTATTTATGCTCCTTCCTTGAGTTACACATTCTCATTTTATGGATTATACTGTAGCATGCTTTTCTCTGATTCACAGCAGTCATAATATTTTTAATAATCCAAGTTGAAACAAAACTTCAGCTACTTAATAAAAATATGCGCGATGCACCTATCTAGCATTTGTAGGCCTATACAACTTTCACTGTCATTCACATTCCACAGCTGCCGTGCAAATTTTTAATCACTTGGCCAGCCTCATGAAAACGTCATGATAAGAAGTTAGTCTTTTGTTGTTGTATCATACTGTATATAAATCTGACATTTTTTTAATGTATTTTCTCACAGTAGACAAGTCAGTGCATTATTATTCTCTAGAAACTTTAAGATCAGCTTTAATACATTAAAATATACTACAAATAAATTTATTAATAAAACTTACCCATGACGTATGCGCAGAAAAATTACGAGTCAGTTTAAAAAAGTGAAGGAAACCACAGTTGGATCTCCTCTCAACTACAAAAGGCCATTCATTTATCAAACCTTCTATCACACACTGACTTTGAGCCTCAAGTGCAGTTCAATTTGACCCATCATCCATCAAAATACAAGAAAGACAGCGATTAGGAGTCTTTTCTGTACTGACACATGGGTTTTAAGATAAATGTCCCCTTCAAACTGACATGTGCAAAATGCTGTAAATATAAATGTACTTTCTATACTCTACCTGTCTGTCCATCAACTGTCCTTTCACTATGTTAGACTGAATACTAAGCTGAATTGGCATGCTCAACAAATAGGAAAGAAGAATGTGAAAAATATTGTGTTGGACATATTAGCTCAATAATCTGATTTATCATAATAATCTAACATATAGATAACAGCTAAAGAAAGCTGTAGTTTGTTAATGATTTTATACTAACAAAGATTATGTAACCAAATGCATTTTACTTTATGACTATCTGCTCTTATACTTTTGCTCAACTATGAATTGGGTAGTCAAAGATGGCAGGTTTTTATTGATTTAAAACACTAGGAGTAAATATAAGAAAATTTAAGCTGAAATTCGAATCTATTTTTACATTGATATTTATGTTCTCTGGGTATCCGAGTATATGGAAAAAAGACAAGGGAAAAAAAACCTGGTCTGGTTGTTCTAATACTTTCAGAGAGTCTATATTCTGTTTCAAAATATGTGCATGAGTGCATCAAAGTACTGACATGATGTGTCTTTTTCAAAGCATTGCTTCTCTGAGAGACCACTACATCAGACATCCCATTATAAATATATAGAGAGGTCCCTGTCACTCTCCTCAGAGACTTTTAGTGTAACTGCTTTATCTCTGTCCTCCTGTTACCTCGAGTTGAAAGCTGTGCTGTAAGGGTCTCAGGCGTGTTCAAATTATAACAGTCATGTGAGACACATGCATATGCAAGTTAGTGCTCAGGTTGTGCATTTTATTCCCTAACAATACAGTTTGTCTTTAAATGGAATGCTCCGGAAAATAAAGCCACGGGGAGGAGATGGGAAAGAGGATATTTAGTCCCTGTAAGAATGAGCAGGGACTAAATATCCTATCCTAAAGCACCTATTTGTAGGCATGCCAAGGACATGCTGATATACTTGGCAACGTAGATGCACACAGACTTTTACTAATGTCCCCAGTAAGAGTTCACACCCTGACTGAAAACACAGGATAGAATTTTAATATTTTAATATGATTTAGGAGGTAATATTGGAAGCATCTTTCAGAATGATTCTTATCACTTTGGCTTTTTTTTTTTTTTTTGCTAATATTCTCAATTTAACAGTTATTAGTTAAACAATGTTATATTACGCACGCACTATACATGATGGTAAGTGTCTTTTCAGGGCAGACATTCACATAATCGCTTTTGTGTGCAGATGGATGGGGGAAAGATGTTTGGTTTGGCTGGAGTGACTGTGGTAGAATAGTGAATAACTATAGCAACAGCAAGCACATTGAGGCCCTCCTTCTTTTTTTTTCCTCAGGCTACTTCTTTTACATTCGTTTATATAAGCAGCAAGTTATAACCTCAAATTATTCCCCTCAAAATATATACATAGGTATTATATGATATAATGATATAGCCATTGTACTACAAGGAACTTTAATTGTTAGTTGTTGGTTTTCATTGTTCTTTTAAACTAAAATATGTTCTAAAGATAGCATTTTAAATGGCTATGACGATGCAGCCAACGATAAGAAAGAATGGGAGACATTTCATTACCGCGCTGAAATGTTCACCTTTATCTCTCCCAGACGAGAAACAAACAAACCTATGCTTTTTACAGATAATAGTTCAATTGCTACAAAACATGACATTTAAACCAAACACTTTGGGGGAAAGTCAGGAAACGTTAAGCACCACCAATGTAAGGTGCTGTCTCTTCAATACATGGAACAAAAATCTGATCCTTTGGGGGGAAAAAAACATTTATTTACTTTATACAATGTTTGGACGAAAAGAAGGGGTTTGTGCTATGGTTATGAAAAACCATCCTAGATAACCACTTCAGATGATGACACAGAAAAATATCTCCAATAGAAACACACTCCTAAATTCATTCTATTCATCACAATCACTCCTAGCCATGCCATATCATTTGTCATCAGGATTAAGCCTCAGAAGTCCAGTTGTCCAGAAGTCCATTTTGGTCACCAGGAGATTGTTCTGCAGAGCTGATGAAACCCTTGAGATACAGAGACACAGTCAAGCCTGCCTGCATACACTTGCCAAAGCATAGAGTCTGACCACAAATCTGTATGACCCCAAATCTCTCCGGAACACCTCTACCTGTTTCCTGCATGCTCATAGAAGCCTCGAAGTGATGTATTCTGAGCACACAGCTTCCTTCAGGCTCCGTGGTGAATCTATCTCGTCTCTCTCTCTCTCTCGCTCTCGCTCTCTCTCTCTCTCCTCACTTTCAATTCTTGTCCCAACATTCTTATGCATGGTACTTACTTTCAAATGGAGTTTCACCAGTTCCTCAGTCGAAGCAGTTTATCCCCTTTTCATTCACTCTGCGTTTGATTCTATCTCTCTTTGCTGCTCTGCCTTACTAACACATTCACTCTTCCTCTTTCAAACTCTTTCCCTTAAAACCACAGGGTTGTGCTTGTGTGTGTGTGTGTGTGTGTGTGTGTGTGTGTGTGTGTGTGTGTGTGTGTGTGTGTGTGTGTGTGTGTGTGTGTGTGTGTGTGCGTGCGTGCGTGCGTGTGTGTGCGCGCTAATGTGAAAGAGAGTAGTGGGGGTTGTTGTGTTTGGATGGTGCCTCCAGGGTGTGCTGAAAAAGCCGCTCTCATGCTCACACTCTCATTAGCACAAGGTCACACAGAAATAAGGTGAAAAAAGATGGGCAAGCAAGTTTAAAAACTGGCAGACAAATACAGACATACTGTGTGCTCTATCTGTGAACTCAATAGCAGTATTGCTTTGTCCACTACCTAGCAATGGAGACCACTTCAACTTTTCCCGCTATGATTAACATTAATTATCTTGCTATATGTGTATAATGCTTTTACTCATTTTATGGTATTATTATATTGGCTTTTCTTGTGCATTTAACAAGTGCCATTGTCATAAAGCTGTCGAAATTGTTAAGCAACTAAACGCAATTCAGTAATAAGTCAATTTTTCATTTAATGCCAGTGAGAAAATCCACAAAATTGAACTGTACAGTGCCGTGAAAAAGGACAGCATTTTTCCCTTAATAAATGAACTGCATTTTGCATTTTTTATATTTTTTTTTATTTGATTGATGAGCTCTATCATTTAAGTGTGACTAATATAAAAAAAAAAGAAAAATCAGGAAGGAATAAATTATTTTTTTCACGCCATTGTAGTTGGGTGCTATCAGAAATGCTAAATACAATACAGTGGAACCTTGGATTGCGAATACCTTGGTCCGTGGAGGAGCCCCCTCCCTCCTCCTCTCCTCTCCAGTCTTACTCCAGCCATGAGAACCACTTTATATTTTGTATTAACTATCTTTATATAAATATTTTTGGGTTGTGGAATGAATCAAGTTTCCATTATTTCTTATGGGGAAATTCACTTTGTGTGAGTGCTTTGATACAAAAGCTCATCAGCTGCTTGATAAGGTTTTTGAGTGGTTATGATTTTGGCTAAAAAATATGATTTGAAAAGAGAAATTGCTATAAAGTTTTAAACGCAATGTCAATCAGATATACCACTATTCTGTGGAAAATTCTTTGTGATAAGTCTCCATGGTTTATGAATAGGTTTATGAAATTTTGATCCCCCCTTTCCATTTGCATTTAATGTGTAACCTGGCATTTTCTGTTACCTTAGGTAGATTATTCAATGTAAACGTTATTCCATTTGCTCACTCGTTCATTGTCTTTACTGTTTTATCCTGTATGCATGTCTGTAGAGGGCCTGGAGAGCTATCCCAGTGTGTCCTGCCAATCCATCGCAGGGCACACATACTCACACAACTATAGGACAATTTGGGATCGGCAAATAGCCTAACCTTCATGTCTTTAAACAGTGGAAGGAAACCATAATACTTAAAGGAAAACCACCAAGCACGGAGAGAACATGCATACTCCACACACACACAGAGGCAGGAATTGTCCCTGGACCCTGGAAATGCAAGGCGACAGTGCTAATCAACAGTGTTGGGTGACGCTACTTTTTAAAGTAACTAATTACATGACAAAATTATTGTCTTGAAAAAGTAATCAGTTACACATTACTGCATTACTTTCTGATGAAAGTAACTAGTTAGAGTACTTTTCTATTGCAGAAAATGAAAACTCCTCTGTGCTTCCTCATGCATGTTGTTTTAGTCAAGACCTTCATAATTATTCTACCATCATCACTCAGCAAAGTTTGGCCCACAATCTGTTAACTACAAATACCCCTATCTGGCTCACGGATTACATACATTGTCTGAATAACGGATTACTAAGTAACTGAGTACTTAAATGGTGGATCTAACGCGTTAGATTCCTCGTTACATCAAAAAAGTAATCCGAGTACTCTAACGCGCACCCAACACTGCTAATCAATAAGCCACCATGCTGCTCTTTTGCCATTTGTTTTGCCAAAAATTCTCTTGCAATGCTCATTTTACCAAAACCTCTAGAAGAAAATATATCCGCTGCAATATTTACGCTGTAATCTGTTATGCGGCATACAGTAGTATGAAGTTTTAACATATGGTGACATGCAATAAATAGCATACGTCCACACAACCATATAACAAGTAGTGCTACAGACATTTTAGCCAGCACTTACCAATGATACAACACTTTAGCCAATGATATTTTTATTGCGGCTATGCTACAGGTCCCATTATATATAAAGAATACGAGTGGACCAGCAGATTCTGAATGTCATAACCCACCCACGTCACCGCAGGCTTGTTTATTTCTGGCTGGCCAAGTGAGTGGAAATGTGTATAAAGGAGGATTAAGGATTGAGGAAGGAGGTTTGCTTGTCCAGAAGTGAACACTTTTAATCATCTAAATCATTCTAACCTGAAAAAGAGTCATTTCTCCTCTTTTGTTCGAGTGACAGATGAGTCATAAATAAAAATAAAAATAAAAAACACAAAAATAAAAAACTAAAAAAAAATTCCAAGATTTTTACCACATTGAGTTTGCTGTGTGTATGTGTGCGTGCACGCGAGTGTGTGTGTCTGATGAAACCAAATGAAATATTCAGCTGCAGCAACTGATGATGGTGCATATATAGCAGTCCCAAAGGAGATTAGAAGTAAAGACACATGCACACACACACATAGAAACAGTAAGCTGGCCTAGCTTATGGTGTACAGCATATGGATGGTGACAGAGTTGACAGCCATTTCATTTTTTCTTCAATTTCCCTTCTTTCCTTTCCTGCTTTTATTCATTATTAGATGTTTGTGTGTTGCGAAGTGGTTGGGGGATATAAAGCACCAGGGATCTCTCATGCTCTTACTTTAGAATAAAAATCTCTACTTCACACACACACACACACACACACATACAAACACAAATAAACAAAAATACATGACTCCTTGTCACCCCACAATGAGATTAATCTACACGGGGATACACAGAGTACAAGATGTGACAGAGTGAAAAAGAGGCCGAAGGAAAGAAACGACATCCAATCAGTGAAGAATAATTGCAAACAGGATGGAAAAGTGCATACTTACTATACATTCAAGTCAGAAGGTAATAACCACAACAAAGGCATAAAGCAGTAGGAAAGAACCCCTTTGTTGTAATTCTGTTGAGGAACTACTCCATCTCATAAAACTGATTCTGGAGCTGAATCCTGCTACAGAACTCTAAAAAAAAAAAAAAAAAAAGAATAAAAAAATTATATAAGAAATTTATATAAGACTAAAATGCTACTCAGAAGACTAAAAAAATTAATAAATAAAAAAGTAAATTACCATAGTACAATGTAACAGAGGAAACCTCTTGTAAAGGATATACATAGTATGTGTACACAACAAGTAGTCGAAACAGGTAAACAGGTGACCACTGGAAAGTCATATCAGTCATGTAAGAAAGATATAAGTCATATCCCCATGTAGCATAAAGGGAAAGACTCTAATGAAGTGGGCAGCTTCGGTCTAGGCTAAAAGCAGTCTCCCTTCATTGAGGGGTTCCAGCATGGAAGTGGAAATGTCCAGTTACCTTTTAACAGTTCGATGGTGGAAACAAACCATGACCTTCCTTGGCACTCAAAACATATCTCATTGGCATCACTGTACACTAAGATGACTTTCCAGGACAACGCTGATACTTTTTTAGAGGTCCTTAAGCTGGTCCACTCCTGCTATTAGAAACGCCCCAACATGGCAAAATAGCTCCTATATGTAGCTTAACCTCTAGAGGTCCATGAAGAACTATAGTATTTGTAACATTATTATAAGGTTGGACCATGGACTGGTCAATTAATTGATGATTATAGTTGCACAGTTACAATTTTTATTGTGGAATATTGCCCACTGTCTAATTGCCCACTGTCACAGATGGACATTCACAAACAAGTTCTTAATTGATTTTCTCAGTTTCTACATCCAGTTACACTATTATTAACTGCTATTTAGGACATTTTATTGTGACAACACTAGAGAGACTAGACCTTTCTAACTAAAGCAACCCCAGCTATAACACTCCTTTCTTACCCTGATACACCCATCACTCTGGAAGAAAGTCATCAGAAAATGTCATTTTTCCATTGCTTAGAAAAACTCATCTTTATGCCTCCTAGTAAATTCCAATCTTTGTTCCAGATTAGCCCCACTAACAAGTTTTCATATAGCCACACAGCTGTTTAGTTCCAATCCTGTGATTTTTGGTGCGTGTGTGTGTGGAAATGCTCTTAATGTCACTATTAAACACACTTGGTGTCAAATTCTGTAAATATAAGCATGAGGATAATTCACCCTTAACTTGGAATTAGTTCATGAGAATGTAGTCCCCAGGACGGTCTGTCACACACTCAAAAGAATGCGTTTGAGACACAGTAGTTGGTGCACTATCCTCTCAATGGGACATAATCCTTTATAGTTAACACACACAGAGGCAGAGTTCCTGTTGTCTTTAAGATCACCATAACCAGAAAAGGAAATTAACATAGAAATAGCAACTACCAGACTGACAGCTGCTATTGATATCCATGACCCAAACAACTACTTCTTCTGAGTTGTGGGTAACAAAATTTCACAAATTATCCAGAGTGCTATCCACAGTACGTCGTTATCTCTCTGTCCGAGACCCTGTATACAATTGTTCATAAATATATGACAATATCTTTTTCTCTGCAGAGGTCCAAGGATGGCAGGTCTTGAGTACCTGCTGTATCAAAAGTCTTGTGGAGCTTCTTGAGACGTCTCTTTTTCCCCTTAACTTCCTTTCTTTTAGCACGTATTTCAGCAAGATGTTCAGTTTAGATTCTACTTCACTTATAGTGAGCCAGGCCATGACAACTTAAAACATTAGCTTGATCCACAATACAGTGTACATAACATTTAAGAATGAACTTTAAGAACTCGCATACAATTACATACAGCAGATTTTATGAAGCAGGTTTTCTTTCTTTTCATTTCACCTCATTAACTTTTCTTTGTAGAAAATATTTATAAGTCTGGATGTTGCATTATAAATTTTGAGATTTATCACCAGCTAATCATTTGATCAGCTGATGGTAGATTGTGCACAGAGTGAGTAAATAACAAATTTGTGCTATCAGGACTCCTATTGATCCATTCAAAATCCAAGAGCACAGCACACTTAAATTAATTGCATAGATCAGTCAAACTTACTTTACTCATCCTTCTTAAAATTAATTTGTGGTTATGCAACATGTACAAACACAGGCCTTTTACAGGTCAGGTATTATATGCACATTATGAGATGTGACCCTTTTCATACCTTACAGTGGCACATACAGAGTGCAGGCAGACATTGCATTGTGGGTCTGGTGAGAATTTTGGTAATTGAGAAAATTGTAGGAGTAGTACAATAGGATGGAATCTATATTGTCTGCTAGAAAATTTATTTGAGGCCCCAGCCAAAGTTGGCCGGCTACTAACTCCAACTGCCAAACAGCACGTGGAACTGGTATGTTTAGGTGCTGTCTTCCCTACTCTTATTGATCACTCAGGTTTGTTGTTGGTCAAGTAATTGATCGCTTTACATCTCAGGATAGCCCTCATGTCTGTGTTTCCTTCTGGCTCTCTCTCTGCACTAAATAGACATTCACTTTCTACATTGTTTAACAGTGACCATACCTAACTGCCATCTCTCCTTCTCTTCTGCTCTCTCCTCTCTCTTCTCCTCTCTCTGTCTCTCTCTTTTCCCTCTCCCTGTCTCTCTGTTGAGCTATACATGTCGCTCCTGAGCTGCCAGTGATCCAGACCCACTCTAGCCCCCTGGACCTGTCTGACGCGTACTGGTGTCCTGCTTCTGGCTGGGGATCTCGTTGCATGGATGCCCCGTGTGGTCTGCCTGGGATGCGTGTGGTGACTGGGGCCGGTTCCACTTTTCCACAAAGACAGTCCTGGCCTCTGCTGATGCTGACAGCTATTTCGCTCATGACTGCAACTGCTCGATAGTTCAGGACTGGAGTCTACAGTCTGCCTGAGCCTCCAGTAATGAACTGGAATCCATATTAACTTAAACACATCTCCTGTTATACTGAACTTCCAGTCTCACACAATATGATGCAGATCAATCCCTGCTATCTGTTTCACCCAAATGAGGATGGGTTCCCTGTTGAGTCTGGTTCCTTTCAAGGTTTCTTCCTACTGCCATCTTAGGGAGTTTTCCCTTTCCACTTACCTATCTTATCATTTTGATTCATACACGTTCACATTTCATACAAACTTAAATAATTATTTTCATAAAGCTGCATTGTCAATTGTTAAAAGCGCTATACAAATAAAATTGAATTGAATTGAATTGAAAACAGCTCACAAATAAACAGGCAATCCTGCAGTTTGTTGGCTCAACTTTGGAACCACAGCATCAATGCTTCCATATACTTAGATTTAGCAAGGATGATTGCTCAATTGTCTCTGCCCAGCAGCTCCAATATGTCTGCTGCAGGTGGCTGCTGACCAAGTGTGACATTACAGCATCATTCGATCATGTGGTGCTAGAGCAGGTCATCACATGACTTCTTCCAAAAATATCAGAGTAGGTCCAATGACAATGACCACGTTACTGACCAACCAGCAACAACGACATGCAGATCCAGCCGGCAGGAGATCACATGGCATATGATCTGGGCACAGGCAGCCCCTCTCACTGTCTCACTCTCAATCAGCTCCTTCCCATTTATCACAAAGGATGAGTGTTTCCTATCCTGGGGATATAAATGAGTAGTTGATGATGCGCATCATTATGGAAACAGCAATTAGGCCACACGTCAACCATCCATTGATTCTGGGGACAGATTGGCCAAAAATACAAGCATTGTTAAGGAGAATGTTTATATAAGGGTCCTGCATTAGCCTACAATGATATGTAATATGAGCAGTTCTCACTGTAGAGACAGAACTGAAATGAGAAGCACTGTAAAACAAATGGAACTAATCAGTGGAAAATGCTGAATCCACTGGCAAACACAAAAGGCTGTTTCATTCACGTCCACAGATCGAGATCTCCTTCCAAGGAATTGCTATGACGCTCATCAAGCCATCTTATGAAATCCACTAAAAACAAGCTGCATTCATGAGCATTGCTTGTTTCCCTGAAGTTGTGGGGTGAACCCATGGCACATACATAAAAATAATCATCCAGAGTACTGACAAGTAGTTATGGATGTTCAAGCTTATTGATTTAATATACACATATTAATTAGAATTATTATCATATGGTAACAGTGTACACACCTATTTTTCTTAGATTCATTATTTTCTTAACACAACGTACTGTACCGTAATTTTTTCACACTTCTTTGGAGTACATGCAGCAAACTACTTTTTCCCTCACTTTTTATCTTTAGAGGTGAGTATAAGGCAGAATTTTCCTTTAATTATTTCTTTACATTTTACTACCTCCTCTGCAAGCGAAACTTTAAAATAATTTTGATCAGATTACCACAGATTACCTGCACAGCTCTATTATAGGGGCTTGAAACAATTGTGATTGGAGAAGTCTGATAAGGATAACTTCATGCAGCTCAGTCATGCATCTATAAGTTTTTCTATGTGCATAAGGCTTTCACACAACTGATGCTGATTTCACCATTTTGATTTTTCACCATTTAAAACTACTTAAAGAACTCATTCTTTCCCACTGCCATCAGACTCCTAAATAGCTGACAGGAGTTTACAATTATGACTTCCAACTGGACCTCCAACTGCATCTGACTGCTGACTGTCTCAGGACATTCATTGCACACTTTGCACAATCATTTGAACAATTTGTACAAACCATTGCAGCTTTGCACACACACTGCAGACTTTTTTCTCAAACATATTTTGCCATACTTGCATAATTTGCACACTATGTGGACTGTATACAGTATACTGTATATTTTGATATATTTTGATATTCTCATTTCATTTTTTTCATATTTTAATATTCTGCTTTTAATTCTATGTTTAATATTGTATATCCTTTTTATACTTATTTCTTTATACCTATATTTATTTAATTTTATTTTTATATTTACTTTTTAGTGGCACTCATTGGGGAAAAGCAAAGAAAAGAATTTCATTGTACGGGGGGAACATGTTTCAGTTTTTTTTTTTTTTTTTAGTCCCAAATTAACTTTGAGCTATTCCCATGTGTGATTCTGAGATGCATAGTAAATACGGGCCCAGGACTTTTCCCCTAGTAGCAGTGTTTTATCAAGGAAAGTAGACGAAAGTCAGGTGGAGATGTTTCATTTTCTAAAATGTTATAAAGCACAGACTTTATATATGGCAATTGGGGAAGTAATCTCTAATTTAAAAGGACTGCTTCCCACATTATCCCATTTAAATTGCTAGTAATACATATAATAAGTTTAAAATTAAGTTAATACTTGATCACACTGTTCAGGGATCATTGTGGATATGAATTCATAATATGAATATATTATCCCCAATAAAATAAAATACTTGGTAACACAGACTGAATTAATTTCCATGGAAACACAGGATTGGATGAGATCACTTTTTCCTTGCAGAGCTACATCACAAAGAATGGGTCAATTCTGTTTAATCTTTTACTTGAACAGAGATAACAGGGTTTTTTTTTTTTTTTCAATTCAATATTTTCATTATGAGCAACTATGAATTAATTAATTGTCATAAAAAGTCATTGATCACCTTGGAAAGTAGAAAAATAAAGGTTCTATATTAATTATATATATATATATATATGCTAATTAAAATAAAATTGTCGTTTACAAAATAAATCACCAAAAGATCAATATTTATTGAAGAAACTTTTTTATGAAGAAGATAAATGCAAAAGGTCCAAATGATGAGGGCTGACTGTTTTGTCAAATGCTTAACTCTTCAACTAACTGTATGAACTAAATGAAAGCTACAATTCTAATAATTAAAGCAAGAAATAACCATCATATATGGCATTTCTGTTTTCCTATATATAGTTAGTGAAGGCGTGGCACGGTGATGTAGTGGTTAGCACTGTCGCCTTGCACCTCCAGGGTCCAGGTTCGATTCTCAGCCAGGTTTGATTCCTGTCTCTGTGTGCATGGAGTTTGTATGTTCTCCCTGTGCTTGGTGGGTTTGCTCCGGGTACTCCGGTTTCCTCCCACAGTCCAAAGACATGTAGGTTAAATTAATTGGCATTCCAAAATTGGCCATAGTATGTGAATGAGTGTGTGAGAGTGTGTATGTGTGTGTGCCCTGCGATGGATTGGCACCCTGTCCAGGGTGTACCCCGCCCTATGCCCTAAGTCTCCTGGGATAGGCTTCAGGTCCCCCTGTGACCCTGAATACAGGATTAAGCGGTATAGACGCTTAATCCTGAGTGAGTGAGTGAGTGAGTTAGTAAAGGATGTTTGGTGGCAAAATACATTTTTTAATGCCAATAGCAAACCTTCAGTTTTTTAATAGTGGAAGAAGGAGACCCTTGTGTGAACCTGACTTTATTGTTAATTCAGTCTCTTTCTTTAGGTAAAGTAGTATGCAGGTTAATTTTGTTTTGTGTGAGACCCAAGGTAGAAGAAATTAAGTCAATTATGTAATGTATATGTCATGCACACTCGTAACACGACCGGCACTAGGACCCGGAAGTAATACGGTCGGGTTTCAGGAAGCATAAAAGGAAACAAGATGGCGCTTCACATTGCTCAGTCATTGAGTTCGCCCATGCCTTTGCTGACGCTACGCCGACTATTCTGTGAGTACTCACCGATTCGGGTTGCTTCTTTGATTGAGTGTGTGTTGCTAGAACGCGGGTTTATTTGTGTAGATCCTTGCTCTTCGTGTAAGAGAGTTCTTAAACTAAACGCGTGGTTATCCTGCCTACTCGCGCTGCTTCCGCGTTTGGGTTTACCATCCACGCTACTGCTAAGTAGCCTTAGCAGGCTAACTGCTAAGGCTTTTCTGTTCATCCCTCGGTTGCTCGTGACAGTATAGAGTACTAGGTAATACTTATCTGTAGGTATACTAACAAGAAGTTGCAAGTTTACAGTATGTAGTTAAATTTTTTTAGTTAAATAGGTAAATGGCACATTAAGAATTTTAAAATCTCTGCTTGAGTATTTTCCACCATTTTTCAGTAAAGTACAGAAAATAACTACTCCCTTCCATAAGTCGGGTAGTCCCTGGCAGTAAAATTTGAATCTGACATCATCTGTTATTTCGGGGGGTGGTTAGAGCCCAGTTAACTGTATGAAGCATGACAAGCAGAATGAAACTTGACAAACACAACATGAGAACAAAGCCAACTCCAGCTGTTGACACTGCAAGTGTGGTACTGTAAGATAGGCATCATCACCCATTATTTGATGTTTGGTGATTGGCTAATGATGTGGCTGATGAGTGTTATTTTTAAGTATACCTGGATGATTGCTGTGCTTTAGTGAATGGCGTGCCAAACCTTAGCAGAATGTTTCTACATTTTCATCTAAGTATGTGAAACCTTCTTGACATACCAGAAATGCCCAAATGAAGAGACCCTTGCAGTACTCAGACATGCTTAAATCACCGCATAACACACTGACGGTGTGCCAGCAACTAATGGCAGGAATTTTGCAAAAAAAAATCCAGCATATTCCTGAGACTGGCAACATTTATTGCATGTACCACAGCATTAGGTAGACCCTAGGCTGCTAGTCTGCTGTGGAAAGGATTCTTCTCTGTCAAAGACCACCAACTCCAAGAAACTGTAGGTCAGATGGACAACTGTACTCTCACAAAATGTCAGTTTCTGACAAAACCCTTAGCAGTACAAAGGACCTATCATGGAGGAGTTAGACCAAGTGCCATCTACGGAGGAGCTCAGCAAAGCCATGAACTGCCTGCCAACTGACTCATCACTCTGCCTCTGCTGGGAGGAAGGCACAGGCACTCTACATATGCATATGCAAGATATGACACCACCATTGTGACACTTTTCAAGAACAAGGGCAACCGCATTAACTGCAATAATTGCAAGGTGATATTTATCCTAACATCCTCCCCATGAAAGCTTTGAATTCTCATAGATCATGTGCACCTAGTGTTGGCCTAGTCAGCAACAATGGCCTATTTGAACTCCTCAGGAAGATCAGCTGCCTCGCACAAACCCCCAAATCTCCGCAGTAAGGTTATCTGCCATGCTCAAATTCATTGAAAAGTTTGAAACAATTTATCATCCTTAGAGCTCTTCCCCATAACCACTGGTGTTTGTTAGGTCAGACATTTCATGTAGTGAAATTAAATGTCTTTTGTGTTTTGACAAACTAATATACTGAAGAGTCCTGAAATAGGACTAATAGAAATCCAGTGAGAGAACAACTGGATTTTTTAAAAATAACAGAGACAGAATTATAAGTGCGCGTGTGTGTGCGCGTGTGTGTGCGCGCGCGTGTGTGTGCGCGTGTGTGTGCGCGCGCGTGTGTGCGCGCGTGTGTGTGCGCGTGTGTGCGCGCGTGCGATTAATGACATTCTAGCAGTACTGTATGCAATTTGGCAATAAAAATCATTAAGTGTGTTATATCCTTTGGCTCAGTGACAGTCTATGAGGCCTATCTTTCATAAATTATACCTCTTTTATCAATAGGAATGATCCCCAGGCCAACTACCACCTTCAACAGGAAAAGCATGTCTTTCATTGCCCTTTCAATGAACCACATGGCCATTGTTGATTATTATAATCGAATGCCCTGACACTATAGCTATTTATGACCAAGGGCTTTGCCCTTGCTGCACCTAATCAGTGACTAATTAGAGAGCAGACATTGACATTACACAGATATATCTCTGCACTCCTAGAAGTAAAAATGACATCTACACACGTGGACAAAATTGTTGGTACCCTTCGGTCAATGAAAGAAAAACTCACAATGGTCACAGAAATAACTTTAATCTGACAAAAGTAATAATAAATAAGAATTCTATGAATGTTAACCAATGAAAATCAGACATTGCTTTTCAACCATGCTTCAACTCATGGAACAGGCTTGGACAAAAATGATGGTACCCCTAACTTAATAGTTTGTTGCACAACCTTTAGAGGCAATCACTGCAATCAAACGATTCCTGTAACTGTCAATGAGACTTCTGCACCTCTCTGCAGGTATTTTGGCCCACTCCTCATGAGCAAGCTGCTCCAGTTGTTTTCGGTTTGAAGGGTGCCTTTTCCAGACAGCATGTTTCAGCTCCTTCCAAAGATGCTCGATAGGATTGAGGTCAGGGCTCATAGAAGGCCACTTTAGAATAGTCCAATGTTTTCCTCTTAGACATTCTTGGGTGTTTTTAGCTGTGTTTTGGGTCATTGTCCTGTTGCAAGACCCATGACCTGCGACTGAGACCCAGCTTTCTGACACTGGCCAGCACATTTCTCTCTAGAATCCCTTGATAGTCTTGAGATTTCATTGTACCCTGCACAGATTCAAGACACCCCGTGCCAGATGCAGCAAAGCAGCCCCAGAACATAACAGAGCCTCCTCCATGTTTCACAGTAGGGACAGTGTTCTTTTCTTGATATGCTTCATTTTTCCGTCTCTGAACATAGAGCTGATGTGCCTTGGCAAAACGTTCCATTTTTGTCTCATCTGTCCATAGGACATTCTCCCAGAAGCTTTGTGGCTCGTTTGGCATATTCCAGTCTGGCTTTTTAATGATTTGTTTTCAGCAATGGTGTCCTCCTTGGTCGTCTCCCATGTGGTCCACTTTGGCTCAAACAACGACGGATGGTGCGATCTGACACTGCTTGTCTATAATTTTCTTTCGAATCTCCTGAGACAACTCTTTCCTTCACTTCCTCTGGTCCATGTTGAGTGTGGTACATACCATGTCACCAAACCATACAGTGACTACCTGGAGCCCTATATATAGGCCCACTGACTGACTACAAGATTGTAGACACCTGTGATGCTAATTTGTGGACAGACCTTGAATTAACATGTCAAGCAATGTCTGACTTTCATTGGTTAACATTCATAGAATTTTTTTAAATTATTACTTTTGTCAGATTAAAGTTATTTATGTGACCATTGTGAGTTTTTCTTTCATTGACCGAAGGGTACCAACAATTTTGTCCACGTGTGTATACAGTATATATGATGATTTTGGTCTGTCCACGTGCCAACTGGCACACCAGACAAGGGATCTACTTCCCACCTTGTAGATATATCTAAGGGTTACTTATGGAATTGCCAGCACAATGCCCATATGGATTTACAGGGGTTGTACAATGAAGCTGGAACGCTTGGTTTTAGACCACAATAATTCATTAGTATGGTGTAGGGCCTCCTTTTGTGGCCAATACAGCATCAATTCATCTTGGGAATGACAGATACAAGTCCTGCACAGTGACCAGAGGGATTTGGAACCATTTTTCTTGCAGAATAGTGGCCAGGTCAGTTCGTGATGCTGGTGGAGGAAAATGTTTCCTGACTCACTCCTCCAAAACACCCAAAGTGGCTCAAGAATATTTAGATCTGGTGACTGTGCAGGCCATGGGAGATGTGAACTTCACTTTTATGTTCATCAAACCACTCTGTCACCAGTATTGGTGCATTATCATCCTGATACACAGCACAGCCTTCAGTATACAATGTTTGAACCAATGGGTTCACATGGTCCTCCAGAATGGTTCGCTAGTCCTTGGCAGCGACAAGCCCATCTAGCACAAGTATTGGGCCTAGGGAATGCCATGATATTGCAAACTGTCACTGATCCACCCCATGCTTCACTCTAGGCATGCAACACTCTAGGTGGTACACTTTTTTGGTTCTCCTCCAAACGATAACTCTCCTGGATGTGGGAAAGACAATGAAGGTGGACTCATCAGAGAGCAATACATGTTTCACATTGTCCACAGCCCAAGATTTTCGCTGCTGGCACCACTGAAACCGACGTTTGGCATTGACACGAGTGCTATAGCAGTACAGCCATGTACACTGACCCTGTGGAGCTCTAGACAAGCTGAAAACAGGTGGAAACAGGAGAGTTGTGGTGCAGTCTCTGCAGTGGTTCGTCCTTCTTGGTGGTGTGCTGACCTTACCCGGGATACCTGGCTCTTGATACATCACAAAGACTTGCTATCTTTGTCACAGATGTGCCAGCGAGACGTGTACCAACAATTTGTCCTCTTTTGAACTCTGATATGTCACACATAATGCTGTGTGCATTGCAATATTTTAAGCAAAACTGTGCTATTACTCTGCTAATTAAACCATTGCACTCTGCTCTTACTGCACTGGAATGTGCAATTAATGAAGATTGGCCACCAGGCTGGTCAAATTTAGCCATGAAACTTCCAACACTAAATTGGCCAGTGTTTCAATTTATTGTCCAACCCCTGTAGATCACATGATTGTGGAGGAGAGGTCATCTAATGCAGCATTGCATCACTCTCATTCTTGTATCATTCTCAAATAGCTCTTACATAACCTAAAGGTGTGTTTGTGGTCACTGTCCTGTTGAAAAACAAATGATGCTCCTAGAGTTTTCCACTGATCTCATGCACATTCCTTGCGTTTCTTTCAAAGTAATGTTTTTTTTTGTTGCTGCAATTCAACCATTAAATCCTGAATCACACTATAAACAGTGGATGTTGAAATACAGGATGTCCGCTGCTTGAACTCCAAGAAGTATTTATGTACGCCCTAATCTGAAGTGCTGTAGATAGGCGGTTTCTGAAGCTGGGAATTCTAATAATCTGATCCTCTGTACTGTACAGTAGGTCTTAGTCAGTGAGGTAGGTCTTAGTCTTCCTTTTCTGGGATGATCCTTATGGGAGCCAGTTTCATCATAGCATTTGATGGTTTTGGCCATACTTGGGGGAAACATTCAAAGTTCTTGAGATTTTTTTGGATTGGCTGACCTTAATTTCTTAAAGTAATGATGTATAATGATTTTGTTTCTCTTCTGAGTGTTTTTTGCCATAATATGGATTTCTATAATAGTTGTAGAAGCACTAATAAGGCTATTGACTCTGTACCCACCCTTCTTTTGCACAACACAACTTATGGCCTGAGCACATTAAGAAGGCAAGAAATGTCACAAATTTACAAGTCACACATATGACTTGAAAACCATTCCAGGTGAGTACCGAGTGAATCTGATTAGAGAATGCCATGAGTGTGCCAAGTTGTTAGTAAAGCTAAATGTAGCTGCTTTGTACAATCCAAAATATAAAACATATTCTAGGTTGTTTAACACATTTGTTTACTATATCATGTCATAAATGTTCTTCCATAGTTTGGATGTTTTAAGTAAAAATAAAAATAAAAAAAATCCAATGAAGGAGAAAGTATGTCCAACTTTTGACTGTGTGTGTAGTACAAAAACAAGTAATTGCTTGTGATTTAAAATAAATCACAATTTAACCTTATTGCTTTCCACTGACAAAAATATGTGATAACTTCATCTTACATGTAATTTTAATCAATACAAAGGACAAAAACACACTAACAATAGGGCTCTGCAATATGAACAAAATTTTTGTATCACAGTATGGATAATTTCATATCTTGAAATATTATACATTCATCATCCACTTTATCAGTAATGCCTGTAAACCATGCTCATTCATCAATTTACCTAATCAATCAATGGTGCTGCAGCAGCACAGTGCATAGAATCCAGCAAATACAGGTCAAGAGCTCTGGCTAATGTTCACATCAAACACTAATATGTATTATCTCTATGACGTTACTCTTGGAATGAATGCTAGTGGCATTCATTTGTGTATTTCAGAAACTGCTGATCTCCTGGAACATTCACATGAAATGGTCTCTAGAGTTTAGAAATAAAATGATTTAAAAAAAAACAATAAACATTGACTGAAGGAGATTGGAAATCTGGAGAACTGGTGCCAGAGGAACAACCTTCTTCTAAATGTCAGTAAGACAAAGGAGCTGATAGTGGACTTCAGCACTAAGCAGGAGAGGAACTACCAGACCCCCGTCATCAACGGGAGCCCAGTGGAGAGAGTGGACAGCTTCAAGTACGTCAGTGTTCACATCACGCAGGACCTGTCATGGTCCTGTCACATCAACACCGTGGTGAAAAAGGCCCGACAGCGTCTCTACCACCTCAGACGCCTGAGAGACTTTAGACTGCCCTCTAAGGTGCTCAGGAACTTTTACTCCTGCACCATAGAGAGCATCCTGACGGGAAACATCGCAACCTGGTTCGGGAATAGCACCATGCAGGACAGACGAGCTCTACAGAGGGTGGTGCGATCAGCTGAGCGCATCATCCGAACCGAGCTCCCTGACCTGCACTCTATCTACAGCAAGCGGTGCTGGACCAAGGCCAGGAAGATCATGAAGGACCTCAGCCACCCCAGCAATTGACTGTTCTCTCTGTTGCGGTCTGGAAAGCGCTTCCGCTCCCTCAAGGCCAACACAGAGAGACTGAGGAGGAGCTTCTTCCCGCAGGCGATACGGTCTCTCAATCAAACCAATACACAGGACTAAAACACCTCTGCATTTTTTTTGCACACACAGAACGGACAATTATGTCAAACGCACATTTGCACATATATCCACATTTGCACACTTCAAGGACTTTTTGCACATTCCCCTCATCTCATTTTCGTTAAATACCACTGCAATATTTGTACAGACTTAAGTTTTTACAAGTTGTTATATTTTATATTTCAGATTTCCTATATATTTTTGAAAACTTTTGTATCTGGTATCTTGTTTTATAGTTTAACTCCTCTATTTCCATTCTATTTCACTATTTATTTCCTTATTTCTTGTAAAAAATGTTAAGGTCACGGGGCGGTCGTATAAGCATTTCACTGCATATCGTACTGTGTATGACTGTGTATGTGACAAATAAAATTAGAATTTTGAATTTGACTGAGTGGTTCTGTGGGTGAAACCGCCTTGTTGATAAAGGAGGTCAAAGGAAAATGGTCGGCTTGTTTAGTCTTCCAGAATCCTCATCAGAATTAAAAAAATAAATAAAAGTGTCCTCAGAAGGTACCACTCATCAAGCATTGAGCTGGATGTCCTACAACAGCAGAGGACCTCATTGGGTGCCACTCCTGTCAGCCAAAAACAGGAATCTGAGGCTATCAGGATGAGTGGTTTACCCAAGGTAGACAGCTGAAGATTACGTTCAGAGGAGTGATTGTGAGCATATTTGTAAAAGGATGCTGAGGTTGGAACTGCCAGGCAGGAGGTCTAAAGGAAGACCAAAGAAGAAATTTATGGATGCAGTGAGAGAGGACATGAAGTTAGTTGGGGTGAGAGAAGAGGATGCAGAGGATAGAGTTAGATGGAGGCAGATGATTCGCTGTGGCGACCCCTGAAAGGGAACAGCCGAAAGACAAAGAAGAAGAAGACACTTGAAGATTGGAGAAAAAAAATCACCAATTCTTTTTCCAGGCTTCAACTGTCAAGTTTCATCCTATGATTCTTGTTCTAGACTGACAAGAATGATTAACCTATTTTAGCTCTTCCACCCAAAGGTTGAATGTGTTGTGCATACTGATATCACATTTTCCCCCATTCTGATGATTACATTGAACATAACCTAACGCTGTATTTGCATTATTTTATTTTTTATTCTTTTTTTTTTTTTATCTTAAACCTTCATATTTTATTTATTCATTCATGTTAGTCTGTTTTATAGCTTACTAAACCTTAGCAACCACAGTTCCTATTTAAATAAGTTTGTACATTCACACTTGGTAGCCCTAGGATATAGAAGGGGGAAATTGATGCTAATATACCCAGTATGAAAATTCCAAATAAACACTAAACAACTAAGAACAAATGAACGTGTATCTGAATAACAGCCTGAACCTAATTATAGACAATAAGATGCAGAGGGTAGAATCTGGTCTTAAAAGGTGCAATATGGTCCCTGCATTTAAACCCAAAATGGTGAGTTATAAAGAGATTTCCATATAGGTACAATATGTCCCAAGCATCTGTTGAGCACTATGTTATGAGTTCAAATCGACTAATTGAGTGTAAAGCACTGAGAGCAAGGACCCAAACGTACAACCACGCCAAGCTGTTAAGACAGAAAAAGGAATTTATTTATAGGCTTTTGAGTTAATTCTAAAACAATGTCTCTAGTTAAAGATAAGATAAATCCAAATAAGTCATTATATTTGGTGCACTTTTTTTCTTCACAAACATGACTTGGACATGAACTTGAATTTTTTTTTACAAAATCACCAGACCTCATAGGCATTAAAACGGTGACATGACTTGAAGGCAACAAAGGACAATCTGGCACGGCATGAATGTCCAGAGAGGAAATAAATACTAAACCAAACAGGAAGTGGGTGTGGTCAGAATAAAGGGCAGCAAAATGAAACAAAAGAAATGAGCGGGACTGATCTCAGGGAGGTGATGATCTGAAGTACACATGGTGAAGGCATGTAATTCATGAGTGCCAGAAAACTAGGTAAACAAAAGTAAAGAATCATCGCACAGAGGAGACATTCCAGTCAGGTCTCCTAGCAGCTCGCCCCTCTATATGCCACAGTATCCATTGAAAGGGACAGCAATCATCCAGTTACCTGAGCAACGACTTTTCACTCTTATTCATCAGCAAGGGAGGAAAGCAAAGGCAGTTAATGAGTGAAAAACAGTGTGAATGGAGTCAGAGCAGAAAGTATCATAGCCTGTTCACCCACACAAAGCCTCATTCAGTGCTCTCTTTACTCAACCTTCTTCAACTCTAGTGCCAGAGTTTACCCAATAATGTCTTCATATCAGTCCCACTCCTTATTTAATATTGTCTTTGTACTTCCGCGCACAAATGCACATTCTCCACTGTTTGCTCGTAACTCTACCATGCCAAACTGCCATTACTACTACCAGAGTCTTGTAATTTAGTGATACTTTCATCAAATCACACACAACTGCACACACAATTGCTCATAAAGAGACTTAAGAATAATAAGATTGTACCTTTTTTTTGGGGGGGGGGGGGGAGTGGGGGGATTAGTATGATGTTGTTAGGTTACTAATTACAGCAGTATGTGTTCAACACTAAATTTTGCTTATTATTTGAATAAAAAATTACAAAAAACAAGAGCGCTAAATATTGCATATGAGCCTAAAAATACAGTATTTGCTTATTGTATTAATATTGAAAACAAGTAATTGGGTTAAGAAGTGTACACGGCATTATTAAAACCTGTAAGAATACTGAGCGTAAACAGAGATTACTTAAACGCTTGGTGAAGTTGCATTGTTGAAAATTTTTAAATAGTGAAAAATCTGACATTTCCACACACACACACACACACACACTATACACACACATATACATACACACACACATACACAATGCGATGAAAATCCACATGTTCAGGTCTAAACAGCTGTGTGGTCATAAGAAAACAACTTGGTGAGACCAATCAAAAAAAAAAGGCATCCATTTACAAGGTAGCATAAAGATTGGTTATAGTTAACAAACTTTTACACATGATTGTAAATCATACTTCATACTACATATATCGGCACAGAGCAAATCTAATTACTGAAGCCTTCTCAGCTGTCTGACATATCTCATAGGCCACCTGAATATCCTTCACTCCTAAAATATCCAACAGACTTCAGTCATGTACTGTAGGGTTCAGTGCCCTCTCACTCCATAGAGTGTCTCTGAAGCCAGATTCTACACATCTTTTAAAGGAAACACTTCTTTTCAGTCCATTGCAGCAGGCAATTTGGCAGAAAACCTCTGTGCAGAAATACATCTATGAGCATATTTTAGCTAAGGGCAAAGAGGGTGTTTTTACTCTGCATATGTCAATACAGACTAGCAATTTGGTGAGTCTCTTGCATATAAGAATACTGTATCTGTTCCATATAAGCATACAGTGTTTATGATACATCATCAGCTCTGTAGTTCAATGGACGAGGAACTGAAAATGGCAGATATAAAAAGAAGAGTGAAGAAAATACTGGAAACACCTTAGTGACAGTTTTTTTCAAGGTTGGAAGTGTCTGTGGCTGTCCTGCAATTATGGAAATGCTTGGATGTCTCTTTAGTTTTGAAAAAACTGGTAGTTTTTATATACTATCAATGAGTGGCACAGTGGTGTAGTGTTTATCACTGTGGCCTTGAACCTCCAGGATCGAGGGTTCGATTCCTCGGCTTTGATTGCCTCAGGTCTGGTGGCGTGGAGTTTGCATGTATTTCCCATGCTTGGTGGGTTGCCTGTGGTTACTCCATTTTCCACTGTTTTCTCCCACAGTGAGAAAATAAAAAACTTGAAACTTGTGATTCACTAAATTGTGATTCACAAGTTTTCTCTCTATGGGAATTGAAAATGTATTATTTTTTCAGTCAAAACATTTATTGCTCTCAAGTTTTAAAAAAACTTGCTTAGTAAGTTAGAAATGTGCGCACATGAGATAATTACCTTAGTCAGATAAAAATAATAATATAAACTGACATACAGTATGTGAGGAAGCACGGTGGTGTAGAGGTTACCACTGTGGCCTCATACCTCCAGGGTCGAAGGTTCGATTCTTGCCGCAGGTCTGTGTGTCGAGTTTGTACGTTTTCCTTGTACATGTTGGGTTTCCTCCAGGTACTCTGGTTTCCTCCCATAGTCCAAACACATGCAGATTAGGATAATTGGCAGTGTGTATGTGTGTGTGCCCCAGGCTGCACCCCACCTCGTGCATAAAGTCTCCTGGAATAAGCTCCCTGTACAAGATAAGAGGTAGAGACAACGATGAATATAGAATAAATATATAGATATACTTTTTTTTTTTCCTTTTTTTTTTTTTCTTTTCAATCATCCAGGCTACATACTGTATATGTCAACGATAAGTGCGCCCAAGCACCTATGCCATCGTCACCCGGATGCACCACCCAAACCGTGCGCCTTTTCAGCACGCTAAGGGAAAAGCCCCGGATGCTGATGTCAGTCAATGTGGGCCGGGTTGATGTGTGTAGGATGCGTAGTGTTCGTGTGTGTGTGTGTAGGATGTCATATAAGATGTCATAGTGCTTGGGGCCTAAATATGTGATTACTGAACCTATTTACAGACATTTCTACAAATTTCAAGCTTGACAGTTATGAGTTATTTCATCTAAAACATGCTGAACATTTTTTTAGATACATTTCCCCATATTCAACACATTTTCACGCTAAGTTTTTGTAGTGTACTGAAGAAAGTGAAATTGATGTGGCAGAAGAAAAAATTTATGTGCAGTGCCTGCTCACTTGGCAGACCTTTCCCACAGAATAAGTGGACACTGTGGAATTGTGGAAAAAGGAGTCAATGGACATAACACCACAAAAGAGAAGAAAAGACAGACAAGAAAACTAATGGCTATAATACCAAAGAGGAGAGACAGGTACAAAAGGAAACATAATGATGATATCTCTTTTCACAGATTTATCTTCTGGAAACTAACCTGTGATTATGCTCTCTCTCTCTCTCTCTCTCTCTCTCTCTTTCTCTCTCTGACAGCTAAAAGCAGGGAATGAGACACGGATAAGCTGAGTTGCACCATAGGTCCTAACAGCTTTGGCTTATTAAACTACAAGCCTATCAGTTGGGAATGGGGGAAATTGTGAGAGTCTGTGAGAGAACAGACCCAGTAACACTGATCAAAAAACAATACTGGTACAGCTGGAGCGTTTTGTTGTTGTTGTTGTTGTTGTTTGTTTGTTTTTTGGCCTACACACATACAACACCTACATGGCAAATAGGGCAGCTTCAGGATAAATTGCTCTCCTGTACGGTAGATCATCTTTATACATACCTTAAAACTGTGATGTTGTCATGCACACTCGCACCGCGACCGGCACGAGGACCCGGAAGTAAGACGGTCCTGCTTTCAGAAAGCATAAAAGGAAACAAGATAGCGAGTGTGCATGACAGATGTATGGTCAAGTGAGAACCTATTACAGACATACAGCTTTAAAAAATAAATACATAAGAATCTAAGAGTTGCCCACTGATAATTGCTTTAGAAGAAACTCTGAACTTGTACTTTTTTTTACTTTTGCTAAACGATTTTGAACCTGGCAGAACACGCTGGAATAGAGGTAACTGGTACTTAATAAGCAGCAGCACACCTTGTGAAATTGTGCGTTTAATTACATTTGCATGGAGGTCTGAAATTACGCGTGGGAAGCCAAACATGGAGTCATATGGAGGTTTATTTCTGTTAAGCGAGTGAGATTAGCCATCACAAATCTGGAAGTGAGCTATGCTTCAATATCGTGCTTAATGAGAGGAGATTTTTAACTTTGACCATCAGACATTTCAGTCATCTGTCCACACTGGACAAGGTTTGTGAATATTAGCTGGATAACTTGTGCATGTGTGGACACTATGTCCCCTCCAACTCCTCAACAACTTCCTGCCAAATCAATACTATTTCAGGAATGTCAGAGACTCTGGCAGTTATCTAAAAAAAAATGTATACCTTAAAAAGTCCATCCATGCAGCCATGAGAGGATAGCTGATTTTCAACCGATGCATTTTTCATACTTCAAAAAATTGTTAGCAAAAGGATAGTCTTTAGAGGGACATGTTTCCATTCGACAACCTGCATGGGCTCCAAAAGGGAGGTGTTAAAGGCCTCCAGTAAATACACGCATACGTGATAGTTGTTCTCTCCCATCTACTTCCATTACACACACAGCAAAGGGACTTGGAGACCTTTTTAATGAACACACACTGTCATCTAGTGGCAATAAAAGGGGATTGCAATTTTTCCAGAGAAATGAAAGAGAATTTAAGAAGGTAATGTGGTTACTAGGAATTTGGTGACATTATGATTTCATGATCAAGAACATTTGGTGAAATCTGCTATAGAACCTCTACTGCAAGCTTAAAATCTACGACAAATACTTTCCAGTAATAACACACATGTTCACCTGCCTGATCTGTTTTGACTAGTTTAAGGATCTCTCAGCCACAGGCTGTGACATATTAGACATGTCTGCTAAAATACTGGGACACTCAGGATGCACTGCATAGGAAAAGACATTCGCCAGAAAAAGCCAATATGGAGCCTAGCCTGCCTGTGTGAGAAGTTTAAAAACAGAAAGCGTGCACTGTTACCTAAATAATGTGCGCTGAGTGTAAGTAGAAATGTGCATTAGGTGTGTAATCAAGACGCCGTAATTTAGCTCATGTTATCTTCTGCACATTATTTTTGCAATGCAAAACAGAATTCTCCTTTGTTTCCGTTTTCTTTTTGCAAATTCATGCATCACTGTTCTGACATACATCATTTTACAGGGTGGAGGACTGTTTACCCAAGAACTGCATTATGTGACCAACTTGCCTCTGTCAGCAAAATAAATGTTTATGTTCATGACATCAGAAAAAGACTGAATATGTTTTTTTTTATGAAAAGGTAGCAAGAGAAAAGTCCCTTCCAAAATCAATGTCTTAGGTTTGCAAAATTAAAAACCAAACACTGCACATTACCATACACACCTCATACACCTCATGTAAGGCATGGTGGTGGAGGGGTGATGATGTGGCCTTGTTTTCCACATGACCTGAGAAACACCCTGCACAGGGTGCCAATCAAACAGAGACCCTGGAGGTGCAAGGCGACAGTGCTAAACACTACACCACCGTGCCGCCACAGCTACATTATTGGTATATATTTATCAGAAAAGCATCAGGGTCCGGATAGAACTGTCACTCGATCCGGATCCGGGCCGCGGCCCACCATTTATTGATGCCTGCCCTATACAGAAAACTTTTACATTAGGTTATTGTCACTAAAGTTGGTTCTACATGAGTTCTAACATTGTTACTTCACTTTTTGTACCACACTTCATTTTCTTGGGCTTTCATTTCTCATTAAGGGTCTGTATCAAGCTGCCTAAATTGCCTTTCACACTGGTGTATTCCTGGTTTAATCATGTCAAACACTTTAAACAAGTAAATATCATAATTAGTTGGGAACCATAGCGTGAATTCTTCAAATGAATCAATTGAGTTTCTCCCCACCCTGTGCTGTTTGTTTTTGTCAGTCTTGTATTAATATGTAATAAAATGCTAACGTTATTTGTGTATATTGGCATGATACAACAGACTGTAAATTATAATATTAATATGTTTCCAATGGCCTTGAGTCTTTTTTTATTATAAAAGCTAATTTGATAAATTATGAGTACTGTTGGTAGATTTCAGTTAAAATCCCTCACTATTAACTAGAAAATTGCATTTATCAGTCAAGTGTATCCATATCTGTACTCTGAGGATGTTGCTAAATCTCAAAATGTATGAGTGTGGCAGGACCACACTCATTTGCATAAAGAGACATCCACAAATATATAAACAACTTTCATTAAAAAAATATATCATTTAACACAGCTTGTTGCATGTGATATGGAGCATGTCAAAAGGTCAAATGAGATTAATTTCACTGACAGTGAAGTAAAGCTTCTCTTGCATAGTGGTTTGTCAAAAAAAATATTTTTAATAAATGTTTATTCTGTTGCCTCAATTACATTTAGAAACTCTGCAAAAATCTTTCTGCCTGATATGACCAGGTCTCAGAGGTCACATAAGGCTGTTGATGAGAATTTCTGAATCCGTTTCTGTAGCAACAGGGTGTGGTCAAGTGTCTGGCCATGAAGGGAGCGGAGGGAAGGTGAGTCAACAAAATATCAACAAAATAAAAAAAAATTAAAATTAACATTTGAAAGAATATGCCTCTAATGCCATGGGGGGCAGTTTTTTTGATGGCAAAACATCATATAGTATAGATAGATAGAGGTCACATAAGGCTGTTGATGAAAATCCCTTTCTCTCTCTCATGAAAAAAATCACAACATTAACAGACATAAAACAGCTCGGCACAGTCCTGAGATCCTTGAGGTGGGAGCGGCTCAAGGCCAATCCAGTTGGAGGTCACTCGGGTCATGGGCAGATGCAGCCCAAAAATGAGAAAACTACAGCAATTCCAAGTCCAAAAAGGGTTAGGCGTTTTCTGGGGCTAGTGGGCTATTATCGTACGTAGGTTCATACCTAATTATTCAGATATCATTAACATGCTGAGGGACCTTACTAAAATGCAAGGATAAGACCTGTTCCAGTGGGCAGAGCCATGACAACAGGCTTTTACCAAAATAAAAGCCTGACTTTTAAATACATCTAGCTTCTCTCTCCCATTTGTTTTACAGATGGATAGGGCTGGCTGCAATGTTATCCCAGTAGTGTTATCCCTAGGCTGTTTTGTTGGGGCACCCAAACCACTGCTGCCCAACTCACTGCAGAATTAAATGTGCACCTCAACTCTCCTGTTTCCACCAAAACTGTTCATCAGGAGCTTCTCAGGGTCAATGTACATGGCCAGGATGCTATAGCCAAACCTTTGGTCACTCGTGCCAATGCAAAACGTCGGTTTCAATGGTGCCAGCAGTGAACATCTTAGGCTATGGACAATGTGAAACAAGTATTGTTCTCTGATGAGTCCACCTTCACGGTCTTTCCCAGATGAGTTACGGTGTGGAGAAGCCCCAAAGAAGCGTACCACCCAGACTGTTGCATGCCCAGAGTGAAGCATGGGGGTGGATCAGTGACTTTGAGCTGTAATATCATGGCATTCCCAAGGCCCAATACTTGTGCTAGATGGGCGCATCACTGCCAAGGACTACCGAACCATTCTGGTTCACACATTGTATCCTGAAGGTGGTGCCGTGTATCAGGATGATAATGCACCAATACACACAGCAAGACTGGTGACAGAGTGGTGAAGTTGGACATCTCCCATGGCCTGCACAGTCACCAAATCATTCACTACATATAATTGAGCCACTTTGGGGTGTTTTGGAGGAGCGAGTCAGGAAACATTTTTCTCCACCAGCATCACATCGTGACCTGGCCACTATTTTGAAAGAAGAATGACTCAAAATCCTTCTTGACACTGTGCAGGACTTGTATCTGTCATTCCCAAGACAAATTGATGCCGCAAAAGGAGGCCCTACACCATACTAATTAGGGCCCAATCACTATAAGGTGCACACGACCCTCTTGTTTTCCTAAGGATTATGTTTTTTTCCACGCTTTTGGACTTTTCGGGGGTCTCAAAACCTCATGAAACTTGGCACAGGTTGGAATCTGCTGCCATCAGAATGCCCGAGAGTCGCGTGGCCCCCACAGGTCTCAAACAATGTGGCAGTTTTGACACACTCAAATAACACACAGGTTGTGCGGTGCCCATCACTGTGGACTAAAACCAGGCGTTTCAGTTTCATTGTCCAACCCCTGTACATACTGTACACACTACGGACAATTTGGGATACCAATCAGCCTAATCTGCAAGTCTTTGGACTGTGGGAGGAAACTGGAGTACCCAGAGGAAACCCACCAAGCACAGGGAGAACATAGAAAATCTATGCACACAGACCCCAAGGCGGGAATCGTACCTGTAACCTGGAGGTGCAAGGCTACAGTGCTAAGCACTAAGCCACCATGCTGCCTAACCACAATACCTTAAAGAAATTATTCAGTTTCATCTCTGATGTAGAGATAAAGAAAAGCTAAATAAACTGGTTATTGAAGGTAACAACACAGCAAGGCTCAGTGGAGGCGTGGGCATATTTTTCTTTTTTGCATTCCCTTGTCCTTTCTAAAAATCCTAAAATTAACATAGGGCACTGCAAGACTCAGGATTGAAACAGCTCTATGATAACATATATATCAAATGATAATATGTAAGGTAAGAAAGGTCTGCTTTAAAATGTACTATCTAACCATCCAACCATGTTTTGGCAGCATGACGAATTGCACAACAGGTTCTTGATTCTTAATAACACCGTTTCGATATCTTTTAAATGTTTCCATCTTTTTAACATCATGATAACAATCAGTAAGTAAACATAAAAATATACACTTTATACACATTACATTTTCTTTCCCATTGGTCTTTAGGAACTGTAAAGAAAGCAGCAGGATTGGCAAGTCTTGAAGTCCCAGTTCGTATGCAATAAGACTTTTCTCCTTATGAAGCCGTAAAAAGAAACTGCTATTGCTCTGGAACAAATATTTTTTGTAGCCCGGAGGAGTAAATACAATAATGTTGGAGATTTCAAATAATATATTAAATTCTAAAGTTGAGCCTTTACTTTCATCTGAATATCCCACAAGAGGCACAGAAGGTTCAATATTAATATGCTACATATTCTTTTTAAGAAAACGTACAAAATGTATAATTACTGGACAAACCACTGATGATGGTGCAAAATATAGTGCAGTTCCTATGCATAAACATAACCACCACATATGAAGTTAGGAAATATGCCCTCTATTTGGTTCTGTATTTTTATCTGTTTAATCCCAACATCTCTATTGAATGAGTAAGTTAAATCCTCCTTATATTTTTAGGTCACTCTGGTTAATGCTAAGGAAAGCACTACGTAAGGAATGTTCTGAAGTATAATGGCCACCAGGATCAAAAAATCCCAATTAATTAACAAGTTAAAAATCCTATAAAGTTAAGAGAAGGACTTTCAAAATCATGCAATAAATTCAACCTCCAATTTCCATTAATTCAATTAAATTTATTTGTATAGCGCTTTTAATAATCGTCATTAACGCAAAGAAGCAAGAATCTTACACAAGAATCTTAATTTTCAAAAGAAAATTATGGAAATTTGGATGTATGTAATTAAAAAAATATATATATGTTTATTTATGCACACAATACTTTTAACACATCAGTGCTGCATGGCATTAAGGCGATCAGACATTCAGGTGTTTCTCATCTTCCTCTTGACAATACCTCATACACTGTCTATGGGTTTTAGGTCAGGCGATTTGGCTGGTCAATCAAGCACAGTAATATCCTAGACAGCAAACCAGTTAGTTAGTTTCTCCTTACCCCATGATGCTTCTGACTGAATACTAGGACTGCAACAGTTAATTAAGATGTCTGTGCATGATGGCTCTTGAAGTACTGACTCCAGCTTCATTCCACTCCTTTTGAGGCTCTTCCAAGTTAATGAATCATCCTACAGTGATGGCCTTCTGTGGCTTATTCTCCTTGTGATGGGAGCAATGGATATAGTTTGGACAACTCTCAACTCTCCAGTTTTTCCCATGTGATTACAAAACTAGGCCGATAGATATAAGGCATTTATACTGTATGAATAGTAATTTATTTAAAATTAAATATTCTTATATACAATACAGATGGAATGTTTTCAGACCGATTACATTTTTCCACATTTTTATGTACTGAGTAATGGATCTAAATACTTGTGTAAATGGAAAATTTCAGTCTTCAGGCTAGATTGTTGCAAGGAATTAATGTACCTTTACTGCAGTTACATTTCAAATGAGAAATGCAAGAAGTATCCTGTTAATTCTAAAAAATGTAAACCTATAACATAAATCTGATAAAGTGTGTTTGGCCTTTTTAGATTTTTTTTTTTACACATACAAGAAAACGTGTTGTTTTTTAAACAAATATGAATAAGAACACACATTTTAAATTCTTAATCTTTATATATTTTCCCAAAAATCCAAAGGCAGTTGTTTCACATTTTAGTTACAGCCATATGTACAAGTCAGCATATAATACATATATTCTGAAAATAACATGACCTCAAATGGTCAAAAATGAGTCCCTCTAAAACACTGTAAATAAAATAGAATTTCTGTAAATATTACTCCATTCCAAAATTTTTAATGGAAAATATAGGCTTTGTGATATTTTCAGTAAACTGTTGGCTGTTTCATCGCATACAACATACAGAGTACATCAACACAAGCCAAAAGCACTAGGGTCTGCTCCAGAACTCTCTTTAAATCTTAAATCCTGAGTTGAATTGTGCATCTATGGCTTTGCAGCTCACATTACCATCATTAAGACAGTAACTAGCAGCCAAGGGTTAATAATCAAACGCACAGGATTAGTTAATCATCAAGGTGCATGAACATCTCCACAAAAAATCTAAACATTTTGCAATTTGTTTGCTAACAGAACTTGAGGACCACATGATTCTTATTTTCCCCTATGACTGTGTATAAACAGCAAGAAAGTAAAGTGGATTCTCATGTATAATTATTCCTTCTTAAAGTCTACAGTCTGGAACAGACCCTAGGAGTTCACAGACTGAACCAGGAATAAATGTGCTTCACATACATTACCAGTCAAAAGGTAGGACACACCTAATTCCATGATCTTTCATGACTTTTATTTCTTTCTACACTATGCTGAAGACATCAGAAATATACAATAATTTTTATTAAACAGTTGATATTGAGATCTGTCTGCTACTTAAGTCTGCATAACAGCTCTAATCTGAGGTGTGGTAAAGTGGTGATATTTTAGGCAGGTAACTCTAAATGAAGTTCTCCTCTGCAGGAGAAGTACATTTTGGTCTTTCTTTCCTGGTATGATGTCAATGAGAGCCAGTTTTATCAAGCGTGATGGGTTTTGCAAATGCACTTGACAATAAGGTTGCAAGAAATATTCCAGCTATAACAGTTTTAACTGCAATAACAAGATTTTTTTGTTGTTGTTACCTAATGCCATATGTGCTATTGTTCTAGAATGTAGAAAAATAAATCCAATCTTGTATCCAAACTTTTAACTAGTACTGTATAAGGAAAGTTAGAACTTCATCCACAGATCACCATTACCAAAATAGTTCTCTCCATTTAAAGCAGGGCATAATTTCACAGCATTTTATCAATATAAAATAACAAGGCACACAAGAACATTAAAAGAAGAAGTATTAAACATGTAGTTTGTGGTCTTCCAGGACAGCAGCCTTGATGGTGGCTTAAAGCAGGGGTTCTTAATTACAGACATTGATATTCAACTTTATACAACTTTGATATTCAAGAAGAATCCAGCTGTGAGAAAATGTTCATATACACTCCCACTCCTGAGTGTGTACATGCACAGGAACACGAATAATTACTTTTCATGTATTAACTTCGAATCATATAACAGTTAACACTCAAAAATACAACAATAGTCTCTGTACCTTTATATTTGAATTATGCTTTGGATTCCAGCCACTGGAATTAAGAAGCCCTGATTTACAGTAAAATGGTCATATTTCCATTTTTTTTTTCTTTTCAAAATTCACCCTATAATATATATAATGGTAAGCCATTACAATATGAATCTAAAAAATTAGTATGACGAAAGTGTAAGAAAAATAAAACAGGCTATATGAAATGTATGGTCAAAGAATTGGCCACAGTAGTCCAGTGTACCTGATTGGTATACACGTAATGGACCTGATGCTCCTCTATCAGCTCTGTTCACTCTGTTAACATTTGCTTAAAATAAAGATTACGGAAGCTTTGAGTCATGACAGGTTTCTAAAGAGAAAGACTTAAATACTGCCACATTTTAACACAAACAATGAGCAATATGCAAAACCACTTTAAAAATACACTACCACCAACACAAAACCACATTTTAAAATCTGATTATGTTTAAAAACAAATGTAATTTAAGAGCTATGCAAGACCAATCAAAGGGTGACAAACACCTAAGCTCTGTTCACACTAACATAACTGTCCTTTTGCCGTAGGTCAATTGTAAACTGAACTGCATCTTTTATAAAGAAGAAGCACTGATGTAAAACAGAGCTGACATGACACATGTTAACAGAAAAATATATACATTTAGAGCAGCTGATATACATATAAAGGATTTGCCGTGTAACAAAAAAAAAGGTTTAAAATGATTATAAACAATGTGACATGGTTGTTTCCTAATTTTAATAAAATTCTTCTTTCCAATTGATTTTATGGATCTTGAGTCTAAAAAAAACATTTTTACCCTTTAGGTTTGTGATAATTTGGCATGGACAAATTGACAATCATGATCATGAGGAAATGCCAGTGAACTCATAATAAAAATATATTTTTTAAAGGAACTGTGTACAGACAAGGACAAATATGTTGGTACCTTACAGCTCATTAAAAACCATTGTCTCATGTATGCCTGTATGACTTTGGTACGTCCCTAAAATGACCTGGACAAATCTGTTGGTTTTGAAAAGATTATACTGTAAATACCTGGACTATGATGATGATGGTCCAATTTAACAGTTTCTTTCACTAGTATGACACATAGTCATTGTACTGTTACATGGAAGTTCATCATGTGCACCACACAGACCAGAGAAAGCAAAAGAGAGTCCTGTCTAAGCTCAGGGTCTGGTCTATGATCAGGTAGAAAATTATAGATAAGTGTGTTGAATGTATAAAAGCATCAGAAAGCAGCTTGATGATCTTGTGACTACAGTTGAAAATATTATAAAGAGGTTTAAGGTCCATTGGGACTGTAGCCACCCTGGACACAGATGCAAGAGGAAATTGAACAGAATGATAGAGTAAATTGCAGACAAAGAGCCAAGAAAAACTTCCAAAGCGTTATAAGCTGATTTTTAAGATCAAGGTACAACAGCGTCTAATTGCACCACTGAATGACAGTGGGATGAGTGGAAGAAGAGCCAGGAGGACCCTACTGTTGAAATAAAAAAAGCCTGACTGGAATTCGCTAAAATGTATTTTAACAAGCCACAATGCTTCTGGATGCATCAGTACCATGTTCAAAGATCATTTAAAGACAAGCTCACCATACCTGCTGTAAAAAATGAAGGAGGCTCAGGTGTGTTTTTCATGCTGCTTTGCTTTCTGGCACAGCATGTCTTGAATCTCAAAGAAATCTCAAGACTTTCAACATAATTATCTTACTGCGCAGAGTCAGAAAGCTCTCTCTCTCTCTCTCTCTCTCTCTCTCTCTCTCTCTCAGTCAAAGGTCATGTGTCTTCCATAGAACAATGACCCAAAACATGAAGCTAAAAGTGCCAGTATGAGCCGTTAGCTGAATCCTATGAAAAGAGCGGTAACATGCAGTCTGGATAAGGTACAGAACCCTTCAAAGGAAGAGTGAAAGCTCAGCTGAATAATAAATCAAAAGGCTGACTTGTATTAAATATGGAGTGGCCAATGATAGATGTCTCTGTCAGGTTGTCCCATAAATTTGTCCATGTCTGTAAGGGGTAGCAATAATTCGTGCTCAGAGAGCTGAATGTTACTGCTACACATCGAAACTCTTTAATACATAACACAATCATATTTTGAGTAATGCTGCAATTTACTCAATAAATATTCATTTATAATAAATAATCCTTTTTAGTTCTCTGCTTGATGAAATCTTTGTGTTTAGGAGAGGGAGACATTTGCATAAAATGTAAGAAATTATATCTAGATTTGGAAAAGTGTGTAGTTTTAAAGGGGAGAGTTTAAAAAATGGAACGAACGAAATGACTGAATCAAGGAATTGTGTGGCTGCATGTGTAACGGCCAAAGATGTTAGCGATAGCATAAATCACTCGCAGGCCAGCTTACTGTCGAAGCTGGACAGGCCGATGGCGAAGGCTTGCAGTGCACACATGGGGTAGTTAAAGTCTAATGTGAAAACGTCCTCAGCAACACGACCAAACTGCATCACAATGTAGTCGGCTGCAGAGGCACAATCAGAGAGATAAAAAATATTTATGACGACAAAGAAAAAATGTTATTGTGCTGGAGGAAGAGAAATGAAATAGAGAACAATGCTATCTACAGACATTTAAGCACGTATTACTGTACTCACGATCATTATCATGGACGATCTGAAAGTTTTTAACAGACGCCTGCGTGACCCTTCCGTGAAAGTTGAGCACGTAGGACTGTGTATCATCGTTCCACACTGGAGCTTTATTGTGCAACTCGATTAGGTTCTCCAATTGGCGATTTTGCCATTTACTCAATAAACACTCCTGATCCTGTTAACAACAATGAGATAATAAATAAACATCTTTTAAATAATGCATAGAAGCAGAAATATTTACATAAACTAATCTTTGAATGTATTAAAATATTAACAAGCCTAGATTTTATACTACTACAAACACAGCAAAGTATGTGCTGCTTATATCAAACTGTATACCAAAAATATCATAGCTCACAAACCTTGAGACAAAGGCAACAAATATTATTTAAAGAAATAATAATAAACTCACATTCGTGGGACGAACAGGAACACGCTCAAAGTTCATGTTCATGCCAGGGATGATGACTGTCATCTTGCGTGGGCCTTTAAATCCAAGTACATTGGTTTCCTACAAAAAAAAGCATATATTATGTACGGTGACCCTGCTGCAAGTCTGGCCAATATAAGACTCTGTGCCAATACTTACATAGCAGATAGCTGCTAGTTCCTGCCGTGTGTTGCTCTCTTCTAGCAGAGCTCCAGAGTTCTTGCTGGGGTTTGTGCCGTTATCATATACAGTGAACTTCGTCCCCATTAGATTCGATCTTAATTAAATTGAAAGAAAAGAAGTAGACATACTGTACAGACAGACATACTGTAGCCTGCACAGAGAGATGCACAGAAGGACATGGGCAGATGCAAAACAATCGACTTGAATGTACTGGTCTACACAAATACAAGGTAGCGATGGCTCAATGTTTAACACTGTGAATTACCTTTCACTCTCTCTGCACCAAGGGCACAATATTATGGCTGACCCTACATTTCCTAAAAAGCTGTGAATAAAGACTTTCACAGCGCTGTAATGTATGTGTGACAAATAAAGTCTTTGATTTAAAAAAAGACTTTGGGTCCCACTCTAGGTCCATCTCGTCGTTGCAAGATGCTAACAACAGACGCTTCCCTCACGGGCTGGGGTGCGGTCTTAGATGGCCGTCCAGCCCAAGGGAGCTGGAGAGCTCATCTTCTCGCGTGGCACATCAATTGCTTCGAAATGATAGCTCTGTTTATGGCCCTGAAACACTTTCTCCAGCAGTTGAGTGGCTACCATGTCCTAGTGTGGATGGACAACACTACGGTAGTCTCGTACATAAATCGCCAGGGCGGACTGCGTTCGCGCCGCTTGAACAAGCTAGAGCACCAGGTTCAGCTTTGGGCACAATCAAGGCGATTTACATTCCGGGGCATATGAATATGGGAGCAGACTTGCTATCCAGACAAGCTGTGACACATGGGGAATGGAAACCCCAGCCCGAAGTGGTCAGTCAAATCTGGGAAAAATCTTATTTAGCAGAGGACCTCTGACTCTTCCAGCTCCCCTGGGTCTGGACACGATGGTCCATATGTAGCCCAGATTACGTCTTTATGCATTTCCTCCGATAGCTCTGCTCCCGGGAGTCCTGGCGAGGGTCCGTCAACAGGGTTTGCGCCTCTTATTGATAGCGCCCTGTTGGCCGACCAGAGTGTGGTTCTCGGATCTAATATCTCTCCTCGACGGCTCACCGTGGGTGATTCCAGTGAGGAGGGATCTCCCTCCGCAGGAGAGCTCTGGAACCTTCACGTCTGGCCCCTGAAGGGGACCAACTAAGAGATGCTGGTCTTCCAGCCTGCATAATTGAGACTATTCTTTTTTTTTTTTTTCAAACTTTTTATTGTGTAGTCATCATTACAGATATGAATTTTAAGCGATTGTCCATTTTTAACAATATAAACATGCAGAAAACAATAAAACAAGCATCACGTACAATCAAACATGAACTAACAACCACACCCCAAAAAAATACAAAAAACCCACTAACTAAAAATAAACAAAAAAAATAAAATTAAAAATAACTACACTAAACAGAAGGCAGAAAATTGAGTGATTTAAAATATGAAATAAAAGATTGCCATTTTTTTTAAAAGCTACTCCTCCCAGAGCATCTAATCTTTTCTAGTTTTAGAAAGAACATGGTATCGATAAGCCATTGAGATGCACTAGGAGGCTTGGCAGATTTCCAGTGGATCAGAATATGGCGCCTAGCTATTAAAGAGGTAAATGCCAAAATGTCCAGTTGTTTGTAACTGAACTGAGACCAGACCCGTGGAACCCCAAAAACTGCAATAGCAGGGCAAACATCAATATCAACCCTGAGCACCTTGGACATCACTGTAAAGTAGTTAACCCAGTAATTTTGCAGTTTAGAACAAGTGAAAAACATGTGATTTAAAGTACACTGAGATGATTGACATCTATCACATCTGTCCTCTACAGCAGAATATATTGCAGATAGGCGGGCCTTAGAAAAATGAATTCTGTGTATTACTTTAAATTGTATAAGGCTCAGACGAGCACATATTGTACTACAACGTATTCTGTCCAAAGCAGCGGCCCACCATTCCTCTTCAAACTCCTCTCCAAGCTCCCCCTCCCAGGCTCTTCTAATTTTATCAATAACACTCCCATCTAAAGATAATAACCGACCATAAATTCTTGAAATTTGTGACTTATGGTGAGGGTTAAACTTAAAAAATTCTTCCCATTCTTGCATAGGAGGTAAAGAGGGGTAGCCAGGAAACAAAGTGGCAGCACAATGTCTAACCTGTAAAACCCTAAACAGATGGGAATCAGGCAGCCCCAGTTCTGAAGACAACTGTAGATAATTGCAAAAGGTACCTTCTTTATATAGGTCTTGAAAGCATCTTTTAATGCCTTTTCCGTACCATTGCTTAAAAACAGGGTCAGTAATAGATGGTGGAAACATGTGATTGTCCTGTAACGGCATTAATGATGAGGCAGAGATAAATTTGAAATGTCGCCTGAATTGACCCCAGATCTGAAGGGTGGATATGACTACCGGGCTATGTGTTAAGGAAGTAACTTTACATGATAGGGGTGAAGTAAGCAATGCCAATAATGAGGTAGATACACATGAACTTGCCTCCAATCTGCACCACAGTGCACTGGATGGATTGAGCCAAAATGTTAATTTATGAACATTTGCTGACCAGTAGTAAAACATAAAATTGGGAAGAGCAAGCCCACCACTAAGCCGACATCTCTGAAGTACTGATTTACGAATTCTGGGCACTTTACCACCCCACAGAAAGTGGGTAACAATCTGGTCGATAGATTTAGAGAAGCACTTAGGAAGAAATAAAGGAATGCACTGAAAAACAAAAAGAAATTTAGGTAAGATATTAATTTTAACTGCATTTATTCGACCCGTCAATGATAAATATAGACTTTTCCATCTCTGAAAGTCAGACTTAGTTTGCTCTAACAAAGGAGAAAAATTAGCGGATAACAGAGAGGGCAGGGATCTGGTAATATTAATGCCAAGGTACCTAAATCCTGTTTTACTAATATTAACTGGAATGTCTGTCTGTAGGAGTCCCAAAGCCAATGTATTAATGGGGAAGCATTCACTTATACCCAGAAACTGATCCAAATTTTTCTATAATGGATAGAATATTTGGCAGACTCAATATTGGATTAGAGATATATAATAGCAAATCATCAGCATAAAGAGACAATTTTATTTCAATACCCGCACGGACCACGCCCCGAAACAGAGATGACGACCTCAAAGCAATCGACAATGGTTCAATGGCCAATGCAAACAACAGCGGGGAAAGTGGACACCCCTGCCTTGTTCCCCGTCTCAGATTAAAATAGCTGGATCTTACGTTATTGGTGTGTATGCTAGCCTGGGGAGAAGCATATAAAAGGCGCATCCAAGAGATAAAATCATTCCTTAACCCAAATTTTTTAAGCACAGCAAAAAGATATTCCCACTCCACTCGCTCAAAAGCTTTCTCAGCATCAAATGTAATCACAACCTCAGGTGTTACAGCAGAATGTTTGGAGTGAATTACATTTAGAAGAGTGCGAACATTAAAATATAACTGTCTCCCCCTAATGAAACCTGTTTGTTCCTCAGATATGATCTTTGGAAGTATGGTTTCCAGGCGAAAAGCCAACACTTTGGCCAAGATCTTGGCATCTACATTCTGTAAAGACAGAGGTCTGTAGGAGCTACACGACTTCTTTAAGAGCAGAATTATGGATGCTTGTGTTAGTGTCTCTGGTAGGAAACCCTTCTCTAAGGATTCCACATACACATTTAAAAGTAATGGGACCAATTTACTTTGAAATTTCTTGAAAAACTCAACTGGAAAACCATCAGGCCCAGGTGCTTTATTACACTGCATCATTTTAATTGCTTGTTTAATTTCTTCCACATCCAAAGGAGCATCAAGATCTGCAGCAGCAGCCGTATCTATTGGGATGACATTTAAATCCTTTAAAAATGAAATCAAATCGTGGGAGTCTGATGGAGATTCAGATGAATATAAGGTAGAATAATATGATTTAAATACAGCATTGATACCTTCCGGATCAGATATCAAATTACCTGATGAGTCCTGGATCTGTGGAATCAAGCGACTACCTGCCTGTCGTCTTAACTGATGTGCCATAAGCCGACTAGCTTTATCACCGTATTCATAATAAGAACTACGAGTATGCAACAGGAGCCGTTCAGCATCAGTTGTTAAAATGATATCAAGTTCAGCCTGCAGATCCAGACGCTGTTTAAACTGGACTTGAGAAGGGAAGCTAGCCAATTGTTGGTCAAGGTGGAGAATAGCAGAAGTAAGCTCACGTACTCTTGCAGTGCGACATCTATTTAAATTTGCAGAATAAGAAATAATCTGCCCTCGGAGGTATGCCTTAAGTGTCTCCCACAGTAAGGAATAAGAAACTGTGCCGTCCTGGTTTGTAGCCATAAAGTCATCAATTGATGTTGCAATAAAATCTATAAATTTTTCATCAGACAAAAGCAGAGAATTAAACCTCCACGATGAAGAATATGGAGGTTGTACAGACAACTGCATATCAACGCTGAGAGGAGCATGATCAGAAATAACAATAGCGTGGTATGAAACTGATGTTACTTTAGAAAGTAATAAGCTATCTATAAAAAAATAATCAATGCGGGAATATGACTGATGCACTTGGGAAAAAAAGGAAAATGCCTTAGCTTGAGGATTATAGACTCTCCAAGGGTCAACACATCCATTGCACAGCCCTTACCTGAGAGCTAGAGCGGTCCATAACCGGATCCATTACACAGTTCAGATCCCCAGCGAATATCAATGAGTGGCTATTCAGTGAGGGCAGAATCCCAAATAATCTATTCATGAAGCCAGGATCATCAAAGTTCGGTGCATAGACATTAACAAGAAGTACAGGTTTCCGTAACAGCAAGCCAACAACGATCAAGTATCTTCCATTTTTGTCAGCTATTACCTTATCAGAAATAAACTGAACCCTCTTGTTAATTAGTATTGCAACCCCTCTAGCTCTGGAATTGAAATTTGAGTGAAAAACTTCGCTGACCTAGGGGCATTTCAGTTTCATCTGCAAAAATACTATATCAGCACTTAGCCTCTTCAAATGAGAAAAGATCTTTGACCTTTTAATTGGATTTCCCATGCCTTTAACATTCCATGTTAAAAATCTAATTGTCAAATAGGCTGGATTGGACAAAGAACCAGAAAAATTTGCCATCTACTCCACTAATCCACTGAAAAATAAAATCAAAAACATATTCATACCTTCTGCGAAACAAAACAAAAACCAAAGACACAAAAAACAGGCAAACAAAAAACAAGCAAAAAACCAAACACCCACCCTCCGCAAACAATCCCACCCATAAGCACAACCAATACTCACATCACTAGTTGATGTGAAACTATGTGCAGACTCCAGTTGGAGCCAACCCATACTCCTCACTCTCACGATTAGAAACCAAAGAAAAAAGATGGAACCCTGCAGATTGCCCCACTAATTACTAATAACAGAAATGCACAATATCTCAATCATTGCAACATTAAGCCCATTTTACTCCAACTTAGCCACCAACACCATACATACATATATACTTCAATCAAGAAACTGTGACAAAGACTACATCCTGACTCTTCATAATATCTTGTGTAAAACACTGGAAAACCCTTTAAACAGAGTCTGGACCATATTAACTTATCCTACAGCACAATAGTATCAAGAAACTACTTCACCCCACTCACATGCTCAGATACTCATGAAACATTTGGTTCTGTTCGTTGAGATAATAAACTACTGGCATATTCTTTAGCCAAGTCTGGTGAGTTAAACTGTTTCTCCACTCCATCGTAAGTAACACGCAGCTTGGCTGGATGAAGAAATCCAAATTTCACCCCCAGAATCTTCCGCAGCTGCTGACGGACATCATTGAAGGCAGATCGAGCACGAACAGTTTTTACAGTGAGATCCGGAAAGATGCTAATTTTCATATCATCAAATATAAACTGCCTCACTTCCCGCGCACGCTGCAGAGCCGCAGTACAGTCTGAGTGGTAATGCAACCTCGCCACAACCGCTCGTGGACGCTCTCCCGGCTTGGGCTTGGGCTGCAGCGTGCGATGTGATCTGTCAACCATAACGTCCCTGTCAGTATTAAGGACTTTTTTGAGCAATTCCGAGACAGCTAGGGTGGTACAGGGTTTGTCTTCTGGAATTCCTATGATCCATATATTATTGCGTCGAGATCTGGCTTCCAGGTCTTCACACTTATCTTCCAATTTTGCCACAGTGGCCATGTGAGAGTCCACCTTGTCCTCCAGCACAGTGATGTCATCAGAACAGGTAGAGAGTGACTGTTCCATATCCTTCATTGTACTTTTCAGCGCAAACATGTCTGTTTGCACCGAAACAAGACTATTCGAAAACTCCGCTTTCAACGCCTGAAGTTCACTCTTAATAGTGGATAAATCATCACCGAGCATGGACCGTAACTCACAACGAAAGATTTCTGCCAGTTACATAGCGATGACAAAATTTCAACTTTTAGTCGCTGAGTGTCGTCTGAGTCCGGTCCGCTCCTCGGCGCTAGCTGCATCACTCTCTGCCATGGATGGACTAACGGTAGCAGGCCGCTGTTGGGTTGTCTATTCGTTACCGAGTTGATTGGCTCTAGTTTTCATTTTAATTTATCCAAAGTAAGGAAAAGTAAACCGGGCCAACTAAACTTTATTACAGATACTCGGTAATACAAAAAACTGTGCTTTAATATCGATTTTTAGTGGAATTCTGCAGGACCCTCCGTAAACACGCTCTACTCCATGTAACGCCTAACCGGAAGTCTCCATAATTGAGACTATTCTAAGTGCTGGGGCTCCCTCCACTAGAAAAACCTATGCCCTCAAATGGAGTGTATTTGAAAGTTGGTGCATGGCAAAACACGTAGTCCCAGTCCACTGCCGCATTGTTTCAGTGCTGGAGTTTCTGCAAGAAAAGTCGTCCTCGGGCTTATGCCTTAGTACTCTCCGAACATACATAGCTGCTATTTCGGCTTGTCATGTTCTGACCGATGGGGTTTCTGTGCAACAGCACCCTTTAGTTGCCCGTTTTATTTGTGGAGCTAAACAGTTGAGGCCGCTCACTAGAGCGACGGTCTCTTCGTGGGACTTGGCTGTTGTGCTCGAAGGTCTGATTGACACCCCTTTCGTACCACTAAAGTCAGCGCCTTTCAGGCTTCTGACTCTTAAGATGTTTTTTCTTATGGCCATTACTTCTTTGAAGCAAATTGGAGATCTGCAGGCTTTGTCAGTCTCCCCAACATGCCTAGACTTTTTTTCACGCAGCATCGAGTGTAGCTTTTGAAAGGGAACGTCTCAGTTTACTTTGCTGTAACCCTGTTCCCTGAAAAAGCGGCTGAATGCAAGATGCTGCGCTCCAATGCCGCACTGCTGGCACGGCTGGATGTCCTTTCAGACAAAAATTGACCTGAGGATGTTTCCGGTTCACTCCTATTTATAACCTGCAGGTGCACCTTATCAGATGATGTCACCTGACCGAGGTTATACAAGCCAAAATTTGACGTGATTGATACACACATGCTTCACGACCGGCTGAACAAAGACATGTTACTATAGCGTTTTCACGCAGCATCCCGTTCCCGCTTTTTCAGGGAACAGCAAAGTAAACCGAGACAATTTTTTAATTTTGATTTTCCTTCTCTTTGTTCTTCCTGCAGAACATTTATTTACTTTTTTTCTGACTACAGTATGTGCAGGTATTCTGGTGCGCTGACATGTTCGTAAACCAACCCTACGATAGGCTAATAAGAAGAAATTCCAGTGTTTGTTTAGACTGAATTACGTACCTCAATTTTCCCACAAAGCTCTCACCCTCGCGAGACAGATCTGTGGCATCTATTGATATCAGGTAGTTGGAAGTCTTACTCTTTTTCCTCTTTCTACCAGCCAACAGGAACAACTGAGAAAAAGAGAAATGTATACAAATACAATATAAGGGAAAAAAAGCACACTCAATATTACATTCTCTACATGTTTAAATAAGTTTAATTCAGTTTATCTGAATCATCCTAACAGTAGTTTTGGGCACATAGTTGTAAGTTTAAATAAATAGATGGAGGTCATCTAACATGACTACTAACCTTCTTGCCATCCTCCCTCTCCAGGTGCATGAAATAGGTTGGGTATAGGCCACGGTCCATTCCCTTCTTATCACGGGTGATACGACACTTTACTGTAACGCCACGTGGGGCCGGTCGCAGCACAAATTCCTCCAGATTGTCCACCTCAATCGAAGGACCTTCTGCCGTGGATGAGGCCACGGTCACACACTCCTAATGGGAACAGGTATACTGAGTCAAAACACTTCAGTGGAACAACAAAAACCTTTCAGGGCCATTTTGCTAGGGACTTGTCTGGACATTTTTTGTGTAGCAAGCTAACGTCAGTATGTTAGGAGGGGTACAACGGGGGGGGGTTAGCGCTTTTGCCTTGCACCTCAAGGGTTCGGGCTTGATTCCCGCCTAAGGTCATTGTGCATGAAGTTTGCACGTTCTCCTCGTGTTTGATCAGATTTCCTCCCATAGTGCAAAGACATGCAGATTAGACTAACTGGCATTCCCAAACTGCCTGTAGTGAATGAGCATGTGTGTGTGCCCTATGATGGATTGGCACCCCATCCAGGGTTTACCCCGCCTCATGCCCTATATATACTGGGATAGGCTCCAGGCCTCACGTGACCCTGCATTCAAGATAACGCGGTACAGACAATGAGAGAGGTTGGGGAAGTTATATTTATCTTTCTAATAAATAAATACAGTGACATCACCTGTTTTCTGCACAGTGAGAATTGGCATATACTGTAAATGGCATATATTGTGCTGAAATTGTCTTTTGCTCATGAATGTATTATCTCACACAGAAACACACGTGAGAGAGAAAGGTGGGTAAAGGGAGAGAGGGAGAGAGAGAGAGAGAGAGAGAGAGAGAGAGATGGCTTCGTTCCGGCTTCGCTACCGTTCGGACATTCCTGCTTATTGCTCCGCGCTTTGCTCCCTATATCTGCACTTTTCTCTGATTTCTCTAGGATTTTTACTTCAGCAGATCGGCACTGTGCTCAAACAAAACATTTTTGGCACAAACACTAAAATTTTTAACTTTTTGTGATTGGACGAAAAGGGACTTTTTTCCCGCTGCCAGCAGCTTACATTCCAGAGACGGGAAAACACGGCTGCCTACTTCAAACAGACGAGAAAGAAAATGCCTTTTGCTCTAGTTGCTGCATGACCTGCCACACTTCTACAAAGGATTGCGGTTCTTGAAACAAAGTTACTTGCTCCAAAACAGGCAGAATACTCAGCAAATCGTCATGATGGACCCCCTCAGCATACAGCCGATGAGTCTTGTGAATCTAGCGAGTCAACAGTTTTTAACCTGTGTAAAGGAACATGCCGAAACTGATCGACAGATTTATTGATGGCACAAACAGGGATCGAGAGCCAAAGGCACTCAATACATCAGATTGTCACGAGTATCTCATATTGCTGCGATAGCCTCCTCTTCCGCAGATATGGCTATGACAAGACTTGCAAACACATGGTATTTTGCCACCCGCTATTCATCTTGAGAACAAATTTAAAGCGTTAATGAATGTGGGTGAGGAAAATTTGACTGAATATGGATTGAATCAGCCAGCAGCTAATGCCGCTACCAACAGGCGCTTGAAGTTGAGCAGACAGCGGCACTCAGCTCAGAGCGAAACCAAGGTCAGGACTCTGATAATCGGGGACTCCACTATCAGAAACATCAGTAGCAGGACAACAACTTCATGCTTCTTTCCTCAAGCAACCGTCTCTGATGTGAACAAGGAACTTTGGAACATTCTGACGAAGCACAAGACTGCAAATCGAATCCTTATCCATTTGGGGAAAAATTACATTCGGAAAGAGCAGTCAGAACTCGTAAAGAAGGATTTCAGTGAACTCTTTGAAACACTTCAAGTTCAATCGTTCATCAGTGGACCACTCCCAGTAAGGGGAACTAACATGTTCTCACGGTTGCTTGCGCTGAACACATGGCTACAAAGAACTCAAAAGGAGTAAACTTCATCGACAACTTCAATCTTTTCTGGGGCCATAGACAACTGTTCAAACTGGAAGGTCTCCACCCAAACAAATTTAGCAAGGGTGCTAAAGGAAAATATCTATTTCTCCCTCCATCATCCTTTACCAGAGTGTGCCAATCCTCTCTACCTGAATGGCACATGCACGCCTGGGCAAAGTATGAGTGACCACAGACAGCTTTCGAGTCATCATGTGGCTAAAGAATCCCACAAGGACACTGATAACACCAGACAGTCAAAACAACCACTGCTCATTGACATACCGGCCGAGTCCTGCTCACAGAGCTCATCACAGACAGACTGTGACATGCTACAACAGCTTCAAGATAACATTCTGGAAAATAGCCAGGGAATTTAGGACAATATACTAAAACCACCAGAAACGCCAGAGCCAGAGCCCATCTCACCAGACACATTATCCCTCTCTCCATGATCTCCACTTCTAAACTTCTCACAGAAAATGGAGAAACTGGTGAATACTGGGACCAAACTCTCCCACTCTTTTTCTGCAAGCCCCAAGATTACAACTAAAAAACAGCGGGCTCTGCTACCACCAAGGCCTGTGGCCGCAGCTCGTCCTCCTCCTCCTGTGAGAGCTCTCCGAGCGCTGCCACAGCGGCAGAGCTCAAAACCCCCTCCTGCATCTGGTCTAGGTGAATTAAAACAAACAGATAGCAGCTCTCAGTGATGTGTGTCGGGTCCCTGCTGATAGCAGTAACATTTACAAATGTTTACAGAACAAGCGGGAACCCAATGAGTGTCTGCATAACTGTTAGGAGAGGTGGAGGTGTAGCTACTCTATTTAAAGATGTTTATCAATGCAAGCAAGTGTCATTTGGTCAGTTTTTTGTCTTTTGAATATCTACGTATTTTGCTAAAAAGTGCTCCACGCATTCTGTTCATCATTATTTACAGACGTATTCACATTGATTATGCAGAAATCAATATTACAAAAGAAATGATAAGTGTTTTAAACACTTTTGACCTGATTCAGCATGTTCACGGGCCCACACATAATCGTGGACACAATCTAGACTCCTTGATTCCTTTAACTCAAAAGTTAAGAATGTTATTGATGATATTGCTCCGGAAAGGTTCAGAAAGTCGGGCAGACAGAAATCACCATGGGGAAAATCAACAGCAGTTCAGAATATGAAAGACAATGCCGAAAAGCTGAGCGGATGTGGCGGAAGACGAAACTTGAAATTCACTATAGCATCTATAAAGACAGCCTTCGTGCTTTCAAAGTGGAACTAGCCACAGCTAGACAGACCTTCTTCTCAAACATTATAAACAGCAACTTAAACAACACTCGCACTCTTTTTGCTACTGTTGAGAAAGTGACAAACCCACCAAGTCAGATTCCCATTGAAATGCTCTCTGACAGCAAATGCAATAAGTTTGCTTCCTTCTTTTCTGAGAAAATCAGTAATATTAGAAGGGATATTAACACATCAAGTTGTGCAGAGATCAGAAAAACTAAAACACAACCTCAAAAAACAGTTACTATGTCTGTCTTTTAAGCGATATACAGCAAAAGTTTGGAAGAAATAGGACAGCACCTCAAATCGTCAACCTGCGACCTTAACACACACTAACATCTTTTTTCAAAAGTGTGGTTGACTGTTTGGAAACAGATCTTTTAGAAGTGGTGAACACCTCACTTCTTTCTGGGACTTTTCCAAACTCTCTGAAAACTGCAGTTGTTAAGCCACTTCTGAAAAAGAATAATCTTGATAATTCCATATTAAATAACTACAAACCAATATCAAACCTTCCTTTTATAGGCAACATTATTGAAAAGGTTGTTTTTTTATCAGGTGAAAAACCACTTAAACTCAAATGGATACCTGGACAGTTTTCAATCTGGCTTCCGAGCGCATCACAGTACAGAGACAGCGCTCATAAAGATAATAAATTATATTCTTTAAATTCTGATTTTGGCAAAATATCAGTGTTAGTACTGCTAGATCTTAGCGCTGCGTTTGACACTGTCCAACAAGGCTCAATTCTTGCCCATCACAGCTATGCTAACAGCGTTTTAGATTATATTTGGTAACAGCGTTTTAGATTATATTTTGTTTAGTTTTTTATAATTATATATTTTTCCCATTTTTACTAAATAACAAACTAGTTTTTATGCTTTAACATTACTGGGCTTTATCCGTTTTTTTGCGCTTTTTGAGAGAACGCGCCTATCATCTGACCAACAACAAGCAAATCCATCAGCCAATTATCACAACTCCGGCACAAAGGTACGTTATCATGTCTACCATTCAGCTCGCTCAGTGTGTGGAGTGCAGGATGTTTAGACATTCTTCCTCCGTCATTAGTGATAATTTTATTTGTGATAGGTGTGTGTTAGTTAGCACCCTGACGGAGAAGATAGTAGCATTAGAGGAGCGCATCCAGACTTTAGAGAGGGTTAGAGAGCGCGAGAGCAGCGTTAATCCTGTAGCGGAAAGTCTGGGTGCCGCAGGTGGAGATAATCATCCCCCGACTCCGGCAGTAGAGCCCTCACAGCGGGGCGAGTGGGTGACGACTCGGCGGCATACTCGTTCAGCCAAAGCTAACGCTAAGGCTAGCCCACCGGAGCACACCTCTTCCGCGCTTCACATGTCCAACAGGTTCGCTCTCCTCAGTGATGCACCCGCTGAGAAACCTGAAAGAGCTCTGGTTATAGGAGACTCTATACTGAGACATGTGAAATTAGCCAGGCCTTTAGGGGCGCCAGCGGCAGTGGTCAGGTGTATCCCGGGAGCCAGAGCACCGGACATAGCAGGTAATCTTAGGGCTCTAGGACAGCATAGGTTCTCTAAGATAGTGGTACATGGTGGAGCTAACGATATACGCCTTCGTCAGTCAGAGGTTAGCAAGCATAACTTTACAGAGGTGTTTAAAATAGTGAAGGCGATGTCCGAAAAAGTTTGCTCTGGTCCCATCCCAATGAGACGTGGCGACATAGCTTACAGCAGGTTATGGTCGCTGAACCACTGGATGTCCAGGTGGTGCTCCGAAAACAACGTGGGCTTCATAGACAATTGGAAGACCTTTGAGGGCAAAACTGGCCTGTTAGGGCGGGACGGTGTCCATCCCACTCGGGAAGGTGCTGCTCTCATTTCTTGCAGTATAGCACATAGTCTCAGAAGAGGCCTAGTTAATCGGTGACAATCCAGAGCCCAGGCCAGGGAGCAGACAGACAGGCTAAACCAACCGTCTGCTAGCTGCAGAGAGTCGTCACTCAGGGTTCATCATATTGAGACCGTGTCTGTTCCCCGAGCTAAACATAAACATAAATATAGAAAGACTCAGAAAGTCTGTTTTAGTAATTTAATTAACATAGATACCACAAACTCGGATCACACTGAATTCGCAGCCAGCACCTCTGATCTGAAGCTAGGACTGTTAAATATTAGATCTCTCACATCTAAAGCAGTTATTGTTAATGAAATTATCACAGATCAGGAGTTTGATATATTATGTTTAACAGAAACCTGGATTAAACAGGACGAGTATGTAGCTCTAAATGAAGCTAGTCCTCCTGGATACAGCTACATACACCAGCCTTGGCTAACTGGTAGAGGAGGAGGAGTCGCAGTTATTTATAACGATAATCTGTCTGTCATACAAAAACACAGTTTTAAATTTAATGCATTTGAAGTTCTCTATAGTAACATAAAGTCAGCTCAGTCGATCCCGCTAATCATCATTTACAGACCCCCAGGGCCGTACTCGGAGTTTCTCTGCGAATTTGCAGATTTCCTCTCAAACCTTGTTGTTTCTGTAGACAAAGCGTTAATTGCTGGAGACTTTAATATTCATTTTGAGAATCCAGAAGACCCTCTGAGAACAGCATTTATGTCCTTACTGGACTCAGTAGGAGTAAATCAGTGTGTAGTAGGACCCACTCATAAAGCAGGTCACACTTTAGATTTAATATTATCCTTCGGATTAATTATAGGAAATATAACCACAATTCCACAGTCTGAAGTTATCTCAGATCACTACCTTGTCTCGATTAAAGCGTGTTATAGTAATAATGTATGCACAGCACCATGCTACCGCCTTTAAACGTACATTTACATCAAATACCACACAGAGCTTTATCAATAATCTTCCAGAGTTATCAACTTTGACTGGATCGCCATCTGACCTCACAGAATTCGAACAGGCGAATGAATATCTAGAGTCAGCACTTCGTTATAGCTTAGATAATGTAGCTCCAGTTAAAAGGAAAATGATTAGAGATAAGAAACTCGCTCCTTGGTATAATGACTACACACGTGGTCCTGAACTATAAAAAAGCTCTGTGATGCTAGATCAACGTATCTCTCCACTCTTATAGAAAATAACAAAAACAACCAGAGATTTTTATTTAATACCGTAGCTAAATTAACTAAAAACAAGACCACTGCAGAAATCTCCACAACAACATCATGCAGTAGTGAGGATTTCATGAACTTTTTCAATAACAAAATCATAAATATTAGGCAAAAAATTCAGGCTTTGAAACCAGACAATTTAAATAATTCAGATGAACTAACCACATCACATCAGAACTTAGAATACTTTACTCCCCTTGAAGCGAGGGAACTAATTTCACTCATCTCTTCTTCAAAATCGTCAACCTGTATATTAGATCCTATACCGACACATTTTCTCAAACAGATAGTACCAGCAATAATAGAACCCCTGTTGAAAGTAATTAACTGTTCACTCAGTAGTGGGTATGTCCCCAAATCCTTTAAATTAGCCGTTATTAAACCGCTAATCAAGAAACCTGACCTTGACCCCAGTCAGCTTTCTAATTACAGGCCGATATCAAACCTTCCCTTTATCTCCAAGATTCTGGAAAAGGTAGTCTCACAGCAGCTATGTTCACATCTACACAGAAATAGCATAAATGAACTGTATCAGTCAGGATTTAGGCCTCATCACAGCACAGAGACAGCACTTGTTAAAGTAGTAAACGACCTCCTATTGACCTCTGATCAGGGTTGCGTCACTATACTTGTGTTACTGGACCTCAGTGCAGCTTTTGACACCATTGATCATAGTATTCTCCTTCACAGATTAGAAAAGGTAGTAGGAATTAAGGGAACTGCCCTCTTGTGGCTCAGATCCTATTTGACTGATCGTTATCAGTTTGTAGATTTAGATGGTGACCATTCCTCATGTTCTCAAGTGGAGTTTGGTGTTCAGTTTTAGGCCCACTGCTTTTTTCCCTTTACATGCTTCCTCTGGGCAACATAATTCGTAAACATGTTATTAGTTTTCATTGTTATGCTGATGACACACAATTATATGTCTCAGCAAAACCAGATGAGAAAAACCAGTTTGCTAAAATTGAGCAGTGTGTGCAGGACATAAGAGATTGGATGTTAATTAATTTTCTTCTGCTTAATCCTGATAAGACAGAGGTTCTGGTCATAAGACCACAAGTAGCTAGAAGTAAGCTTTCTGATCACACTGTAACTTTAGATGGCCTTTCTGTTCCATCAAATGCAACAGTAAAAGACCTTGGTGTGATTATAGATTCCAGCCTTTCGTTTGAAGCACATGTAGATAATATCACCAGGATAGCTTTCTTTCAACTTAGAAATATTGCCAAGATTAGAAACATATTGTCATTAAATGATGCAGAAAAACTAGTTCATGCCTTTATCACCTCTAGGTTGTGGACTATTGTAACGCCTTACTGTCTGGTTGTTCAACTAGGTGTATAAACAAGCTTCAGTTAGTACAGAATGCAGTAGCAAGATTCCTCACTAAAACCAGAAAATACGAGCACATCACCCCTATCTTATCTACACTGCATTGGCTCCCTGTGAAATTTCGCATCGATTTTAAGATACTACTTTTGACATTTAAAGCACTAAATGGTCTCGCGCCACAGTATTTGAGTGAACTGCTAGTGTCTTACGATCCGCCACGCCTACTTCGATCAAAGAATGCAGGCTGCCTGTCAGTACCACGTATTATTAAAACTACAGCAGGGGCCAGATCTTTTTCTTACAAAGTCCCAAAGTTATGGAATAGTCTTCCTATTAATGTTCGGGACTCAGACACAGTCTCAGTGTTTAAGTCTAGGCTAAAAACCTATTTATTTAGCCAAGCATTTTTGTAAATAGATTAGCCTTAGGTAAAGGAGCAGATCTGGGGGACTCATGGACGTAGAGTATTCTGGTGAACTGGTATGTTTAGATGCTGTCCTCCCCACTCTCATTGATCACTCAGGTTTGTTGACGGTGAGGTGGTTGGTTGCTTTACATCACAGGGAGCCCTCATGTCTGTGTTTCCTTCTGGCTCTCTCTTTTAGTTATGCTGTTATAGTTAGTCCTGCCGGAGTCCCTGCTTGCACTTTGCACTAAATATACATTCACCTTATACATGTCGACTAACCTAATGACCATGACCATACCTAACTGCCATCTCTCCTTATTTTCTGTTCTCTCCTCTTCTGCTCTCTCCTCTCTCTCTCTCTCTCCTTTCCCTCTCTCTGTCTCGCTATACATGTCACTCCTGAGTTGCCAGTGATCCAGACCCCTCTGCCCTCTGGACCCGTCTAACCCGTCCTGGAGTCCTGCTTCTGGTTGGAGATCTCGTCGCATGGATGCCCCGTGTGGTCTGCCTGGATTCGCGTGGTGGCTGGGGATGGCTTCCATTAAGACTGTCCTGTCATCTATTGATGCTCTGGGGACCTGTGATTTCAGTTGTTCGATAGCTCAGGACTGGAATCTCCTACAGTCTACCTGAGCCTCCAGGAACAAACTGAATTCCTTTTAATTTTAAACACATCTCCTGTTATACTGAACTTCCAGTACACATTATTATGCTGATCAATCCCTGCTATCCGTTATCACCCAGATGAGGAGGGGTTCCCTGTTGAGTCTGGTTCCTCTCAAGGTTTCTTCGTATTACCATCTCAGGGAGTTTTTCCTTGCCACCGTCGCCCTCGGCTTGCTCATCTTATCATTTTGATTCATACACATTGCATACAAACTTACTTCTTTTATTGTGTAAAGCTGCTTTGCGACAATGTCAATTGTTAAAAGCGCTATATAAATAAAATTGACTTGACACCCAGGTTTACCTAGCCTTATCTCCAAATGATTATGGTCCCATACACTCCCTCTGCCAATGTATTGATGAAATTAACAGTTGGATGTGCCAAAAATTTCTTCAGTTAAACAAGGAGAAAACTGAAGTTACTGCATTCGGAAACAAAGATAAAGCTCTGAAGGTGAATGCATACCTTCACTCTAGGGATCAAACAACTAAAAATCAAGTTAAGAATCTTGGGGTGATTCTGGAGACAGACCTTATTTTCAGTAGTCATGTCAGAGCAGTAACAAAATCAGCATACTTTCATCTCAAAAACATTGCAAGAATTAGATGGTTTGTTTCTAATCACGACTTGTCCATGCCATTGCCTATGTGTGAGGGTCTTACTGTGCTGGACTTGGTGCTAGATGCAGAGGCAGGACGTGTAGATTCTGTATTGGGGGAAAGAGAACCAGCTCTGTCTTCATCATCATCATCATCACTGACTTCATCATAGTTCATGCTGTCCGAGAGTCCTGAGGAGAATATAAATGAATTAAGATAAGAGAGTCTTGAATATGTGCACAACTGGTTTACAGTATTAATAGTTTCAATAATAATAATAATAATAATAATAATGATGATGACTGCCATTTAAACATATTTTCGCATGCAATCAGTGCAATCATTTGGAATGCTAAATTCTCACCAACCTTAAGTATTACACACTTATTACAGTACATGACAAACCAGGTCAAGGAAGCTGGTGTATCTCAGTGGTTAAGACACTGGAATGCAGACCCTTTAGTAAGGACCTTAACCCTCAACTACCGAGGTGTATAATGAGATAAAAAGTCACTCTGGATAAGGTTGTCTGCTAAATGCTATAAACAATGTAAGAGACATGTAAGTCTCTTATCTCTTGTGAATAGCTTTTGGCTGCAGAAAACTCAGATCTACTCTGAAGGTGTTGTTTTTGTTTCATGTCATTTTCAGTATCAAATATTTAATTTGTTATTGTCTATATAGTAGGTTTAGCCAATTAGCTTCCTAAACCTAATGTAAATGAAGTCAAGTGACTGAGGAAAGAGTTTTTTTGTTAATTAATTTTGAGGGATGAGTTAGAGAGCAACAGAAAAATAAAGGTTCAGCTCAAATTACTTGCTGTTAGGCTTACATACCGTAAAAAAAATTTATGACAGAATGACAATGACATAAAGCAGAACTAACTGATATCCTCAGTAACCTCTTAACTAAACACTGGAGTAAAGACCCTAGATGGCGTATATTCAGAAACAGCCTCTGTGTATTTGATTTGGGCCCATTTTAGTACTGTTATTTCGGTTTTCACCCCGTCTTTGCAGCAGTGTGTGTATGTCCGTTTTGGGTTCCAGCAATGTTTCAGTGTCTCCATCTCTCTCAGGCTCTTCAGTTGGAGGGGGAGAGGGCTTCTGTAGTGGGCTGACTGATTGCACTTGAATCTTTGTAGCCAGATCAGAAGCCTCTGAACCCAACAAAGCTGCAGGTCCATCAATACCTGCTGGAAAAAAATAGCTTTATTAACTGCTTGTGCTTTCTATAAAATTAAAGGGAAAGTGGATGCCAAACCCTCTCCTATGTACACTAACATATGCCATGTGGTTTTATACATTTTTCTTATGTTGTATATATCATGCATCTGCACCATGCTATTCCAGACCTCGCCCCTCCTTACCATCAAAGATGATGTCATTGGTAATGCTGAGGCGGGAATCGACAAGTAGAGCCTGTTCCTCACTGCGGCGTGGCCGAGAGCGGCGTGGCCGAGCTTCTGGGTTCGGCTGCACCATCAAAGGCTCCTGGCGCTTCCGTCGCTGCTTCTGCTCTAACAGCGCTCTCTTTTTATATAAATAAAAAAAACTGACATTTCACTAACAATGATGGTGGAAGATTGATCTATAAATAAGCAGATTTTCTCACAAAAAAAAAATCAGGCATAGCTTGCATGGCCTGTTACATTTAGTGACTTCAAACATAGTGGTTGAAGTCATCTAATCTTTTTAGTGATAACGTAAATGACTAAGCTTCATACCCACTTCACTGCAAGTTTATCACAACCAAATCAAATGTCTTATAGATCCTGGTCTAGTAAAATGAGCCATCACACAAAGTCCAGTCATTCAGACAGCCCCAAACAACACATGCTTTTACATACAGTACAGTATGCAACACATACATGTATACACACTAGTAAACCTGAAAAACATACATGTTTCTTTTGTGTTACTTTTCCAGGATTATACTACAGCTTTCTTAAGTCCTTGTTAGTTTTAGGGGATTTCTCCCTTCTTCCTCAGGAGGTGAAATGCTGCTTCTGCTGGGATAGGGACAAGTTATAGACTTAACCAGCTTAAAACCTTACACACTTTTTACCCTAAAGAGGTCCTTTGTTGTGTCTCTGTACATGATCTCAAAATCTTTATTTCATTAACTTGGCCCAATGTCTGGATGCTCACCAGAACAAATGTCTATAGCATGCATTTCTCCATATCCCCACCTGTGCACCAGTGTCTTCTTTTCACGACATTTTAAAATGATGTAATTTCTATGCCCAGTGTTTGCGTAACAACTTGCAATGCTTTTCTCCTATAAACAGCTCTCTTTTCTTCAAACTGGTTTACCCTAATAAACAATAAATGCTTCATAAACCAAACCTAGAAAATAAGCACTATTGTTTATTTAAATCAATCAATCTAACAAGGCACACCTGGGGAATAAGAACCTTTAATGTTATTTTCTAACGGATGGATTTAGGCCATACTCACATGTTCTAATTAATGGTTTAATATGAAACCAAAATATATTCAGTGTGTAGTAAAAACAAAAGAATTAGCTGTGCTGTTCAAGTTCTTTTGGGGGCTGTTCTGCCAATCTAAAATCTTTCTAGCTCTCTCTAGCTCTGACATACAAACAGAAGACAGGTTATACACAGTATGTCACAAAAGTGAGTACACCCCTCACATCTCTGCAAATATTTAGTTATATCTTTTCATAGGGCAACACTGCATAAATGACTCTTTGACACAATGAAAAGTAGTCAGTGTAAAGTTTGTATAGCAGTGTAAATCTATTGTCCCCTCAAAATAACTAAAAATACAGCCAATAATAGCTGAACCCCTGCCAACAAAAGTGAGTACACCCCTAAGTGAAAATGTGAAATGTCAATATTTTGTGTGGCCACCATCATTTTCGAGCATGACTTGAATTCTCTTGGCCATGGAGTTCACCAGAGCTTCACAGGTTGCCACTGGAATCCTCACGGAGGTGGTGGACATTTGACACCTTGTGCTCCTCCATCTTCCTTTTCAGGATGCCCCAGAGGTGTTCTATGGGGTTTAGGTCTAAAGACATGCTTGACCAGTCCATCACCTTTACCCTCAGCCTCTTTAGCAAGCCAGTGGTCATCTTGGAGGTGTGTTTGGGGTCATTATCATGCTGGAACACTGCTCTGCGGCCCAGTTTCCGGAGGGAGAGGATCATGCTCTGCTTCAGTATGTCACAGTACATGTTAGAATTCATGTTTCCCCTCAATGAATTGTAGCTCCCCAATGCCAGCACCACTCATGCAGCCCCAGATCATGACACTTCCACCACCATGTTTGACGGTAGGCAAGACACACTTGACACGCTTGACACCATCTAAACCAAATAGGTTCTTGGTCTCATCAGACAACAGGACATGGTTCCAGTAATCCTGGTCCTTAGTTTGCACGTCTGCAGCAAATTGTTTGCGAGCTTTCTTGTGCATCATCTTTAGAAGAGGCTTCCTTCTAGGACAACAACCATGCAGAGCAATTTGATGCAGTGTGCGGTGTATGGTCTGAACACTGACAAGCTGACCTCCCATCCCTTCAATCTCTGCAGCAATGCTGGACGCACTTATCCGTCTGTTTTCCAAAGCCAATCTTTGGATCTGACGCTGAGAACGTGCACTCAGCTTCTTTGGCCGACCATGGCAAGACCTGTTCTGAGAAGAACCTGTCCTCTTAAAGCGCTGGATGGTCTTGGCCACTGTGCTGCAGCACAGTTGCAGAGTGTTGGCTATCTCCTTATAGCCTAGGCCATCTTTATGTAAAGCAACAATTAGTTTTTCCAGGTCTTCTGAGAGTTGTTTGCCATGAGGCGCCATGTTGAACTTTCAGCGGCCAGGTTGAGAGAGTGGAAGAGCTTTTATACCACTGCTATCTGGTGACACCTGAGACAGTGTAACACTAATGTGTCACATGACAAAGGGGAAGGAAAATTACTAATTGTGCTCAATTTGTACATTCTAACTTAGGGGTGTACTCACTTTTGTTGCCAGGGGTTCAGCTATTATTGGCTGTATTTTTAGTTATTTTGAGGGGACAATAAATTTACACTGCTATACAAACTTTACACTGACTAATTTTCATTGTGTCATTTAAGAGTTATTTATGCAGTGTTGTCCTAAGAAAAGATATAACTAAATATTTGCAGAGATGTGAGGGGTGTACTCACTTTTGTGACATACTGTATATATATACATTTTCTATATACATATAGTAAAATTTTTATGGAAATTCACCTTTTGGCATCAGTACAGCACCCATTATAAATCATTCAAAACACAGTAACCAATCCTGAAAACACTGCACTGATACACCTGATAACAAAAAAGTGGCAAAACAAATTTTCCCTTCAGTGCAGAATTAAAATGAAGCACACGTTCCTATATAAACAGGATTTAAAGCCTGACCTTGAATTACTTTTGAATTGAATTACACTTCACCAAGTACTTTTTCACATTTTTTGTGAGGATGCTTATGCAACTGAAAGTTTAAGTGTAACAATACATTCCAAACAAGAAGAAGAATTGGACTTTTAATATTTTTCTTATTTCTTTTGTCTCACAGCACTTACCTTATTACCACATTTGGCACTAAACAAATACCCCCTTTATTCAAATGAATGAAGATAGTTGGCTCATACTTTAATCATGCATTTCAAATAAAGTACAGATAAATGTCTTTTTAACTATTGCTAAAAACATTGAAGCACAGAATTGTATAGAATGTCCTGGTATGCTGCAGCATTAAGGAGTCGCTTTTTGTATAACAAGCAGACCCAAACATTTTCCAGCATGACAATTCCCATGTGCGCAAAGTAAGCTTCATGAAACCATGGTTTGACAAAGTTGGAGTGGATGAACTTAAGTGTTCTGCAAAGAACCCTGACATCAACCCAACTTAATAATCTTTGAAATCAACTGGAACCACCAACTGCACCCAGACCTCCTCATCCATCAGTGGCTAGTAGCTAAATGCTCACAAATCCCCATAGCCATGCCCCAAAATCTAATGTAAAGCCTTCCAAGAAGAGTACAGCTTACTATAACAGCAGAAGGTGAATAAGGCCTTCTGTCCACATGCCAAGTTCATTTGTGTCACTGAAAACAAACCATTAGTAAAAGAAGAGAAATTTTTTTTTTTTACTCTGCTTTCAGTTACCTATAAATGGTGGCTTCATTTTACTGTTTTTTTTTTGTCACCTTAGAAGGAAGAGTTCCTGTAAATGACCCAATGTTTTTTGACACCTTTATCTATCCTATGCTGATGGGAGTGGCCGTTTCATTGGATCACTGAATGGTTTGATGAGTATTAAACTGAGGTAAATCAGAAACTATGATCATCATATCTCAACACAACTAAAGACATATGGACCAATCAAGGAAATATCATTACGATCCATGGTGGTAAGCCTTTATCTCATTCATCTTTAAAGTTTAAATACAGATGTGTTCAGTCTATAACACAAATACTATTGGCGTTGCCATTCCAGTACTTATGGTGCAGACTGTATATCACAGTATCTCACAGTAATGACACAGAATTTTTATACTGTGTATAATGTTTTGTATGTATAAAAAAAACCTAATTCCTTTACATAAATGTATTTTGTACATTTACGTAAAGCCTACTAAGTAAATCTCCTTTATTAGGGTTTCTGAAATGATGATACTGTAAGTGTGTGCGACGCTTCATCACAAACAAATAATGTGACGAATTTATAATATCAAAGGATTTTAATGGCCACCTTTGTCACCGTGTGATATCAAATTTGCTATTTCATATTATTAATGTTTTTGATATTATTCTAAAAGCAGCAAAATATAGTAAACTAAAGGGGGGGGGGGGCTGTTTAATACAGCTACCATGCCGAGCTTTACTTGCTGCCCTATTGATTCTCTCAGTGGTGGTTGAAATTAACTTGTCTGTTTTATGTGTAGTTAAAAGATTTGAAGCTATTTAACGGTTAAAAAAAAAAAAAAAAAAAAAAAGCTGCATAGGGCAGCTTTTTACAGGGCTTTTTACAGGTCCATATTGTATAATATGAGTCGGCTGTGATCACCAAGGTCCAGAATATGTGGAAATCAAAAAGATGGAGTGAACTACACACACACGTCTTATACACATACATTCACACAGTGCCATGCACATTTACTCTGCCTCACATACACAAAGCCCTACATTTTTTAAGTACTTGATTTTGATCACTTTTTTCCCTACACATTCAAAACCCAGGCACGATAAAAAATGTATACAACACGTACACTACAGTATATGGCCAGTATGTATGTGGGCACCTGAACATCAACTGTATATCATATGCAGTTCTTCTTCAAGATATTGGAAGCATGCAATTGTATAGAATGTCTTCAAACTAATTTGGTACTGGAGTGGAAAGTCTCTCTCACCTGTTTTTCCAGTTTCTGCTGTCTCAAGCTATTGCTGTCATCATTCAGGGAACTACAAAAAAAAATAATCATTTATCTACACATGCAAATATATTGTAAGAACGTGTGCCTCAATTACTCAACTCAACTCATCTTTATTTGTATAGCACTTTAAAAAACAAGAATGCCCCAAAGTGCTTCACATAAATAATAAAATAATATAGTAATATTATAAAATAAAATAAAATAAAATAAGGAACTAAGTTAAGAAATTAAAAATAATAATAATAAAAAAAAATAATAAAAATAATAATAATAATAATAAAATATTAAAAAGGAACATAATTAAAATCACATCACACACAATCTCATGTTGGTTTAAATGCCAAAGAAAACATGTGAGTTTTGAGATGGGACTTAAACACCCTCAGTGATGTGGCCTCACGAATGGTCAAGGGTAGGTCATTCCACAGTTTGGGTGCCGCCACAGAGAACTTGCACTTGGTCTTGGGTACCATCTGCAGAAGTTTATCTGATGATCTGAGAGTCCGTGATGGAGCATATGGCTTAAGCAGATCCGAGAGGTAGGGCGGGGCAAGGCCATGTAAACATTTAAACGTGACCAAAAAAATTTAAAAATTAATTCGGTACTGTACCGGGAGCCAATGAAGAGAAGCCAGAACTGGAGAGATATGTTCTCTTTTACGTGTAGACGTTAATAGTCGAGCAGCGGAGTTTTGGATCAGCTGTAGCTGATGTAATGCTGCTTGAGAAACCCCAAAATACAGGGCATTGCAGTAATCAATACGAGTGGTGATGAAGGCGTGAATGGCTATTTCGAAAAGCCTAAAGGACAAAACAGGTTTAAGTTTTGCCAATTGCCTTAACTGAAAGAAACTGGACCGAACCACAGCACTGATCTGTTTATCAAATTTAAGGCCATCATAATTTACATCATTAATTACATCATAGTATTCATAGCAATGAATACCAGCCCTTACTGAATGGTCCTACTACTGGACCAGAACACAAACACCACACAAGGATCGATATCCCTGCATTCATTAAAATTTCAGACCTGCAGGGTTTCAGACATCTTACTGGATCAGTAACAAAAGACTCATTTTGCATTACAGTCCAAGCAGTAGAGTACTTGTGAGAGTTGTTAAAATATTGTGTCTCAAAATAATGTCTGTGATCTTCTTATGTGTTAGTTGTAGTGTATTGCGTGAAGAAGAATTAAACATAAATAGATTAATTAAAAGTGGCTAAAAATTGTTTCAAACAAAAAATTACCATAGAAACAAAACTTAAAATAGTTCTATACACATTCTCACAAAAAAAAAAAAAAAACTGCAATTGGGTCGGGTGTTCTCTACTTTTCTTTCACTGATAAGTTTTTTTTTCCATTTCCTCTTTGTTTCCTTGTTCATTTGTTCAGTTTCACTGTTCACGTTTTGTTGGTCAGTTTTGTTTTTTCAGTTTAAGTTACAGGGCTATTTCCACATTGGCCAGCTGAATAAATAAGGAATCGTAAATACTGTGAAAATGCTTTTTTTTCTCACTATGGCCCCATTATTGCAATTGCCTGTGCCCCAGGTTACAAAACAGTGCTTCCACAAATAATAATAATTATTTTAAAAATTCCAATAAAATAACTTTCCTGAAACAAATCAGCAAATACAAATCAGCATTACGTTACATAATAAACATGTGAATGTGAGTGTGATATATAGGATAAAGTGAGCACAACAATTTACAGAACAGTGGAACAGTATAGCATCTACTATGAATAGCTTATAAATATAAAGTTGATGTAACTCTAAATTAACTTCTAATCTGCAGCAGAGGTACGTTTTGGTCTTGCTTTCTGGGCATGGTCTTTATGACAGCCAGTTTCATTATGGTGCTTGATGGGTTTTGCATATGCAGTGGTAAGGATTTTCACCTTAAGAACTGAACTTTTGCATTGGCACACCAAGCATTTTCGGCATACGAGCAACTGAACCGAGCCAAATGCCGGCTAAGTTGCACGTACATCTGGGAACTGTTCAAAACTTTACGTCAGTGGAAAGCCAAGCCAAGCGAGTTTACATGAATGTTAGCAGGTACGGAAAATAAGAAGAAAATGAAAACAATGTAAATTTTATTTTTAAAGCAGCTGATGCTAAGTTTAATGACTATTTATTTCATATTTTACTGCATTTACATGTCTTTTCTAAATGTTTTGATTGTTTTTATATGCAAAATATGATTCTATTGTTGGAAATTGGTAATATGGGTAATATTTTTGGTTGGCTGGAACAGATTATCTGCATTTACATTATTTCCTATGGGAAAATGCGTTTCTCAATACGAAATTTCACCTTAAAAATTTTTATTAAATTCGTATGCCGAGGTACCACTGTACTGTTCTTGCAATAACTATTGCAGTTATGAAATGTCCAATACTGTTCTAGAATGTAAAAAAATCTCTGAAAAAAATGAACAACAAAACTGAAAAAAGACAATGAAAGAAAAAGTTAAGAACACTGAACCTAATTGCAATTCTTTTTCATGGTCATTCTTTGGTTCTTTTCCATTAATAACTAAACTTTAAAATCAAGTATAAAATTAATCCTTAGAAAAGAGTATTTCATATATAGACACAGATACAAGGTAATGCTGCCATCTCTAATTGTTGTTTTTAAAATAAGGATATATCAGTATAGGGCATGATAATTTCTAAAGTCTACAAGTTTTTATCTACAAGTTTACGACTCTACAAGCTTTATTATTCCTGGAAAGTATTTTTATTAATATAAGGAAAAAATATTGTTTATTCACTGTGCTACACTATTTCATATTGACAATTCGAAATAAATGCATCTACTCATAGGTTTGTGTGCGTGTTTGTGCGTGTTTGTGCGTGTTTGTGCGTGTTTGTGCGTGTTTGTGCGTGTTTGTGCGTGTTTGTGCGTGTTTGTTTCTCACCTGGCAGTGGCAGAGGTGGAGAAGCTGTTTGAGCTAGAGGGTCTTTGTTCCCAAGGTCATAAGAGACAAACATAAAAGGGACAAAGAAAATACATGAAGTTAGTGAGGATGCTTTGAGGATTAATTTTCTCGTTCTTTCAATAATGCAGTAAACCGGAGTTCCTCCTGTACCTCTCTGTCCTTTCCTCAGAGCCAAACATGCTGCCTGGATTCTCCTCTTTAACACCGGTGCTGTGCCTTGACTTAAAGCTTCACTGGAATGAATGTTTTATGGCGTGTGTGTGTGTGTGTGTGTGTGTGTGTGTGTATGTGTGTGTGTGTGTGTGTGTGTGTGCGCGCGCGCCTCTGACACAGAGGACACAAGCCTTATCTTAGTGACACCTATTTGGTAACCATGGATACCTTCAGCAAAAAAAAAAAAAAAGTCCAGCGCTGCCCTTAGCCTCAGGCCGTACACCTCAAACACACATCACAGACAACCCTGCTGGAAAACTGAACAACACACCATCGCTGCACAGACAGGACCATGCAAGTCGAGCAAATCCTCTACTCTATTGTAATTATACTCACAGCTACACTCGTTTGTACTCAAAGTAAATTGTATTCGGTGATAACAAAATTCTCCTCCACTAAGCATAAGTGATAAGCATAACAATACTATCAGGCCCCCAGTCTAAATTTTTAAATGAATGTGAACAATACTGTGAGGAAAACAGGAATGAAAAGGTGTGAAATAAAGTAAGAACAATGTAGATGAGCTCCCGCAGGATGTAATGCTGAACAATGATGATCACAAAAGAGTGAGAAACAGACAGGAAATATGCATAGTGCTGGCTCGAGGTGAGCGATATATAAAAAATATCATATTGTTATATATACCTTCCTTAAATAAACCTAGTGTAGTATGTTTATTCAAGGGGTTCCAGAAGAAGTGAAAATGCTATTATTTTCTGATTTAATACAATCTTTCATTACAAATAATAACAACACGCTGAAACTAGAATCTTTGTCGGTACACGGTGCGTCCCACTTTTGCACTAGAGGTATGAATCACAAGTAGACTGGTAAGTCGATTTCATTTTTGGCCATTGAGTTTTTAAATCAATTAAACAGCAGTAAAGTCCACTGTCTGACTTGTTTCAATAAATTATATTTCTTACAGGTTTTAAAGTATTAAGAACTACTAAAAGTATCTAATAAAATTTAAAATGCTGTGTAACTTCTTGACTGCTTAAATTGCATATTTAAACAGTAATATTTTTACTGCCAATTTTCTCCACACCCCAGTGCAGTAGGTGGCAGTAATGCACAAACTGCCCAGTAACCGAAAGGAAAAAATATATTATACTTTAATATTGCCGCTATTATTGCGGGTAGTGTGTTTAAGGCTAACATCACAAGACTGAAATAATCCACACAGCATTCGACTTATTAGAAGATCTAATAACACACATTTTCATTAAAATTAAATACCTGAAATGCAAAAATGAAAAAACATCTTATATATTTAAAATCTTTCTGGTAAGTTAAACCCAACAGTAAGCTTGACCACATCATTCAAACAGGTTAAGCATTAGGACAATTGCAATCTCTGAAAGGTATTTTTTGCATTGCACTTCATACCTGAACTCTAAGGGCTCCAACAGGCTGTGAAATCTGACATTTTCAACAACAGATAGTGAAACTATCTATAAACTACTCTATAATCCCTTTAACCTTTGGGTTGTCTGCTGTAGGTTTAATGCGTTTCTAGAAATCATCAGCAAGAGTCTGCCTGGTGGTGTGTTCTTGTCTGTTGTCTAGCATGAACTCCGGGTACTCTTTCATATGAAACATCTGCAGGTGCATGATTAAATTGATTTTATTGTACAACACCACCATGCTTCCACCCCTCGGCAGGCTAGCTTTGCACACAATAAGTGGCTGTTTTGCTTTTCAGAGTTTTCAGGCTAAAATATCTCTAAACAAACAACACTTTAGTCAAAACAACAGCTAATGCAATTTGCTCACTTAGTTACAAATGTAAGTTTCTGCGGATTTAAGGTAATGTGGAATAAAATCTGAATCGGTCATGTGTCTCATGTTATGTTACTAGTACGTTATTATGTTATGTTATTAATATTCTGTTATGTTATATACAGTAGGTTACTGCAGTAAATGCATTAGCCCTGTCTGACTGATATCCCTAAAAACTGACTCAATTAATCAAATCAACCAACAAAAGATTAATTTAATTGCATAATTGATTAAATCTCACAGCTCTAGTGTGCATTTGAGCTCGCATGAACTCCACATAAGTTTAGTGTAAGTGTAAAAGCTTATGAGCCATTACAGATCGAATCCATCAGCGTGTCCTCTAATCATATGCCTCAACAGAAGGGATTAGACATGAAGAAAATCTGAGCTTTGGTATACTCCAGTTAACGTGCACAATATCACAGGGCTGTTTACATTTGAATATCACCTTGGAATAGTGCAGCATGTTAATAAAATGTTTAACAAGTTTTTTTTGGTTTTAAATGCTGTTAACTTTCAAAATTAATAATTCCTAACAAAATAAACCACCTTAAATTATAATTCAGTTGATCAACTGATCATAAATCATTTTTTTTCTAATCATTTTTTTTTATTGCTGTTGTTTTAGCCATTCAAGAAAAAGATTACAAAGCTCTACATGCTAGTTCTACTGTTAGATCAAATGATCACTGCTGTGACGATTGGTTTATGGTGATCTCTAACCTAGAAGTCGTAGTGAAGTGACAGTCCGTTGTCAGAGTTCGGTTGAGAACATATTATCGCTCGCTCACTCACTCACACTCACACACACACACACACACACACACACACACACACACACACAATCCTGTGAAACAAACCTGAGTTGTATTCTGTAGCTAAATCACCAACATTAACTAAAGCAGAGGTCGTCTGGTTGACAGCCTGTTGAAATAACTAACAACCATTTGCCTAGAGTAACCGTTTTAGACTGACCTAATTAAAGAAGGACAAACAGAGTGGAGAGTACCACTGACTAACTAAGAAAAAACAAAATTCGCAGGTTGTACCTGTACGACCAGCGGCTGTAGACGGGCCGAGAGGATGCTTTCACTGAATCCATGCACGCTCGAGTGAGCTTGTGAGGGAGAATAGTGCTGAGGCGACTAGATCAGACAACCTCACCTGCATGCAGGTCGTCCCCTCCTCCCTGCTTCATCATCTTCCCCCTCCCCTGAGCGATCACTATGGCAACAACACCTTTCAAACATCCTTTGGACACCGAGGCCACTCTGGTGAGCAAACAGCAAAACATTACTGTAAAAAAAAAAAAAAAGCTGCAATCATTTTGTTCAAGGAAATTGAATCATGGCAATCACCCTTATATGTGTGCGTCTGAAATTTAATAAAGCATCCTCTAAACTCTCTGGCATTCTGTAGCAGATTTCTTTATCAGACCTAACAACAGTACAATCCGATACTGAAATGACCAAAAATGTATTTTTTTTTTTTTTTGTAACCAGAGCGCCATTGTTGCTCTAATCATTCGTATCATCAACATCTAATTGCACTAATAGAGCAACATTCATCTTCTTACACAGAGCATGCAGAGGACAGACATTTTCCAAACAAAGAAACCACCAGAGAGAGGCTCACAATGTTGCTGGGAGACAGAAACACACCTTTGGGCATAGCTTTTCGCGTACTGAATGTGTACATCATTGGCTTTCCTATATCGGCCAGACACCTTCGGGTGTAATTAGCTCAAATCTGGAGAGCAAAACAAGAACAACAATAAAAAATGTTCCAGTTGAAATCCCAACAGATTATTGCCCCCCCACACACACACACTTTTAGCCCTTAATGTTAATATTTAGCCATTTTACTCTCACTCACTCACTCATCGTCATTACCGCTTAATCCTGTATTCAGGGTCGCGGGGAGCCTGGAGCCTATCCCAGGAGACTTAGGGCACGAGGCAGGATACACCCTATACAGGGTGCCAATCCATCGCAGGGCTTTAGCCATTTTAGTATCTATAAAAACATGTGTTCCTTTTGCCCTCAATGTGAACAGTGTTGACAGACAACACACTCCAGTGCAGGGAGAAAAGACATTCTCGGCGATATGACGATCTAATACTCATATCAGGATAAACTACAATATCCATTTTTTTGTACGTTAGCTTTAAAATGGTAAAATGGCATGATTTCGCCATACTTTTTCTAAAGATTAAAATAATTTTCTTTTTATATTTTTTGATGTAAAAAGACTTTACTACTTCACGTTTTTTGGACCAGATCCAGTGTTACGGGTGTGACATTTGCGCTTATACTCCGCTCACGGTGGAGACAAGCTGGGGAGTCAATTTGCATGCTCTGCCGTTTCGCCTCTTGAGGACAATGCAGATGATTCTTAAAAATGTGTATTTAGTTACATGCTTAAAATTCACAGAGGTTTATCAGTGTTATGGACATAACACATCAAACTGACAACACATTTCCTAGAAACTTTTGAGTGAAAGTGACTTGAATGAAAATGAAGTACAGATTATATCTTGTTCTGACGTTATGATGTTTCTAAACCAGTACATCAGATGTTTCTGAACCAGTACTGTACATCATATGTTTCTGAAATAGTACATCATATAGTTGATGTATAAACAACATAATTATTAGTGTTCTATCGCTGCATAAATATTATTCACATAAAATTGTAGGTCAGTATCGTAGTTAATTGATGCTTGTAATAGTATCCTAATCACACATAAAGCAACCACCGTGGATCCTGAGCAGAAGGCTGTTACAGTATAATTATCAGGCACTCTGATGTGCTGTATTTTTAAATGAGTGAAACCTGAAGATTCATTTCTGCAAGACTTTAATGCCTGTTCAAGTGTCATACTTTTGATCACTTATTGTTCAGCTGTCATGTACACTTTATTCACCAAGCTATAACCTTTCGGACAGTGCACTACTTGTTGCATCAAAAGAAGTCATTCTGTACAGGGTCGACTGTACACGTTAAACTTAAGCTGGCTTAAACTAACTTGTTTTGCTGTCTGAGGTAAGTATGAAAATTTGAGTTACAAATTTCCACAGATACAAACGGAACATTATTCTATAAACATTTCATAGATGTGAACAAATCGTGAAAGTAGCTCACATATATTGTACAAAAATAGACACTGCAGTGCACCAGATACCAATATACACAATTATAAGTGAATGTATAAAATATATTGTTCGTGTGTGTGTGGGGAGGTGAGGGAGAAATGAGTCGGCCTCACGGATTTCAATGAATCAGTCCGGGAGCACGATGGTAGAAAATGGCTGTCCTATAAAGCTGTCCCTATGGTGAATAATCCTAGTTTCAATTTTAAGACGCAGAGACAACACTGTTACATTTCACATACCAGTAAAATCTTGCATTGCGAGTAACTTAGTTTGAAGTCTAAGTAAAGTCAAAATACATGCGTGTGCGTGCGTTTACTTTCATTTAGATACTTATAAACAATTAATGACACAGATAGTCATTAGTCACTCACTCACTAATCATCTATACCGCTTTATCCTGTATTCAGGGTCATGGGGGGCCTGGAGCCTATCCCAGGAGACTTATGGCACAAGGCAGGATACACCTCAAACAGTGTGCCAATCCACTGCAGGGCACACACACACACACACACACACACACACGTGTGTGTGTGTGACAATTTGGGAAAGCCAATTAGCCTAATCTGCATGTCTTTGGACTCTAGGAGGAAACCGGAGTACCCAGAGGACACGCACCAAGCACGGGGAGAACATTACATACACACACAAACATGGAACTCGAACCCGGACCCTGGAGGTGCCAGGTGACAGCGCTAACCACAAAGCCACCGTGCCGCCCAGACAGTCAATATTTACTGACGTTATAGCAGCTTCTTAAATCAGCCTGGAGGATCTTGCATTTTTTTCCTCTTCTCTAAAAAACACTTTCCCAGGCAGCATGTGTAGTCAAGGTTATATGAATGACTCATTCTAAAGCATCTATTTTTCAGTTGCTGATGCAGGAAGTCTATAATACCGGGGGTAGGATGACTAAGACACACACTATGAGAATTCATCTGTTCCCAACTGAAGAACTATACGTAATTCATTCAGCCTGTAATTTTCTGGGAGGAAGAGGAAAAATAAACACCGACATGGCTAATCTTGATAAAAAATAAATACCAGAGTAGGACATGTTTAACAAGAAAGAAACAATCCCAGAGGCCCACGCACAATCATACAGAGAGTGATACAGCCAAACAGGCTGTATCACTACAGTGAAAGGAAATAAACTTTTCTCTATGGTGAACAATTCTTCCAATTGGTGCTGGAATGTTGTGCTACATTACTCACACAAATCAAAACTGCAATATAAAAATATGCAATTATCTAATCGCAAAAATAAATCACAGTTTATTTTCAGTAATGTAGGGATAGACGGTAATTCATGAGTTTTACATGAAGTCCACTAAACATGACCTATGGACTCATAGGCTGATGCTAAAACTGTCCAATCAAAAGCCTTTCATCAGTGCAGTTTGTTTTAAACTAATGGTGTGTGATTGTGTTTACCAGGAAAGGCTACGTTTTAATATTATTACAAATAGTTTATATGAAACACTCGCAGGCATCATGCCGAATGAGAAAATGTTGAAAAGACAGGAAAATCACAGATGATCACTACTTAGTGAAGGGCATAATGGCCATGTTGTAAAAGAGGAATTTCAGAAACTAACTAACACATGAGACTGGAGTTAGTCTATATAAATAATTGTGAATACTTAACTGTTCACTTACTAGTGAAATACTGGTGAAATACTGCATAAAATCATGCAGCCCTACTGCAATGGTCCATGCAAACTAGGTTAGAATCCTGCAGCCTGTACTTCTCCCAACAAATCCAACATGAGTCACTGTAACACTGAAGGATAAAAACAATAGGACAATACACAACAGCCGTTGTGCAGCTGCACTTCCTTGAACACAAAGCCCTCTTGGAGATGAAGGTGAGAGGGTTAGTGAGACGTGAACTACTCTATAGTACCTGTTCATCAGAACTTACTATTCAGCTCTGCCCTATTATTTGTGCTACTTCCTGTGTCCAATATTTTGTGCATAAATTCTTCCACGACTGAACCATGATCTGGCTATTTAAGAAAAAAACAAGAAATTATATTATAATTTTTCTTTCATAACCTCCTCTAACTTACCTTCCAGCACAATGTTGTTAAACACAAAACAGGCATGCAGATGTGAGCTCACTGATATGGCATTCATAGCCTTTAAACAATTCTCCAGTAATGAGTTTCCTGAAGCTAAAGCATCCAAAAAACATCCACTAATTCCACAAGACTTTAAACTGTTCTGAGGCACATCTGCTAACAGAAGCTGATTGACTGAAACTCTGTCATGATATAGAGCCTATAAAGAACAATAGGAAATACCATACAGTATTCCATGAACCACAAACTTATAGTCGCTGGTCACATCGACCTTTTTCAGATTTCTAAAAGATAAATACTTACCTTATTGTTTTGTTTATTTATGACCAAGAAGTTATCTGGCATTGAGCGCCTTTAAGCAAATTAAGCATTATATAAACTGTTCTAACAATCTATCAATTGATATCTGAACCAAGAATTTCTAGATCTTTCTAAATGCCCTGCTTTTATATAAATTTTAAATTATCTTTTATTTGAAAAGATATCAAATATTTTTTTATTCAATATCACCCAAATATTAGATTTTGTGTCACTTTATTAAGTACTAGCGCAAGTACCCGTCGTTGCTACAAATAAGCTGATCAACTTTAATGTAATCAGTGATATTATTTCAGGTTGAAGACTATGTACATCTCTGTCTGTCTCTTTATATGCCACAACTCTCTGTCTTCCTTGTTGATACAAAGAAACTTTCGCTGTAAAAACGTGCGGTTTACAATCTGGCTCAAACCTGCTCATAACTTCACATTTACCTTGATTTTGATTTTATTCATGATGCAGGTTTAATTTCATGCAAATACCTAAGGCCTAGCAAAGTTTAATTAAATCCTGTCCAGTTTTGCATAATGCTGTGACAAAATCTGACTGAACAGACTCATTTCAGGCCCTCCAATGTATATATACACACACACACACACACACACACACACATCCAACTAGAAACCTCTGTAGTCCAACTAAGGACAGTGGAGGCCAATGGTGACCACTGTATTTATTTTCCATTTGTACGACCATGGTAGAACCTCCGGTCAACATTCACACACACATTTACACACTATGGGCAATTTAAAACTTAATTAAGGTAATCTGCAGGTCTTTGGAGTGCGGGAGGGAAGTCTAGTGCCCAGAGGAAACCCACCAAGCACGGGGAGACCATGCAAACTCCATACACACAGACCCAAGGCGAGAATCAAACCTGAGCCACTGAGGTGCAAAGCAACAGTTAAGTGTTAAACACTAAGCCACCATGCCTATATAAGTGCCAGACCATTTTCCTTTAAATATCAAAAGCTGTTTTTCTTTTTTTTTACAAAAACTTCGAATGTTTTTAATATTGCAGTTTTATACTTCTTCTTTTTCTACTTCTACATTGTCTAAGTTTAGAAAGAAAGAAAATCTTAACTTGTTTATGCTTATAAATAATGAATGTACTAAATGGTTAATGTCTAATTTAACGGTAAGGTTTGAGCTGTAAAAGCAGCAGGTTTGTTTTAAGGTTTTCTACAGCTTGGATTGTAAACAGTTTCTCATCCTTATAAACAATAAATCTGGTGGAAACACAGCTAGCTAACTGGAGCCCGGTCCGGATGCTAAGCCCTCAGCTAACTCTTATTCATAGAGAAAAGAATCTCATGGATGTGATTATTTGTCCGCTATACTCACGCGAGTTTTCCAATGATTTACACCGCAGATAAAATACGAATGTACAATGTAGAGTAAATATGCCACATATTCACAAATGTGTGAGAGCTTTTTGTTTGTTTAACCCGACACAAAACCTCCATCTGTTTGCTGGCTATCTGGCGTTAGTGTAAGCGCAGAAGGCTAACGCTAGGCATCAGGACGGGAAAGAAAAGTTACGAAATAAATAACTGAGTCTTACGAGTTACGTTTGATACTGATTGAGCTTAAAACCTTTTTGTGTTTTCTCATGGTGTTCCAATGATGTGTTCATCCCAAATCTAGTGAGCATTTTACCTGATATAGTAACTCATGTTTATCTGCGGTTGCTATGGCTCCCCCCAGCTGTTGCTGCCTCTCCCTCCTCGGGCCAGTGTAGCTGTTCTCTGCCACAAGACGCGGCCGCTGCTTGAGTCCTGCCAGCTGCACATGCCTACAAGCTGTCTTCCTATTGGTCCATGCCACTGGCGTTAGATGTAAAAGCCAGAGTAATTGGTTGCAGGGAATATGTTGCCAGATCATCGAAAAATTACACATGTCTTTTTTCGAATCTGTAATTTTCAGGTAATACGCTTTTATTACTTATATTATTTAAATATTTATACAACACAGAACCCTTAAATTATCGAATCTGATTGGTGCATAATTTCCGTATAAAAGCAGTAGTTCAGGCTGTAACATGCATAATCCGCTTGTTTCTATGGTAACCGCCCGTTCACATGGAATTGTGTAGTACATTAGACAAGTTAATACAAAACAAATAATCGAAAAATACTCTGTCGTTTATATAATTAAGTTTTTGGTGTGTTTTTTTTTTTTTTGAAGAAAAAGAAGAAGAAGAAATGTACCGTATTATCATTTGTGGAAGGAATCTCAAGTGTTAGCCCTTTTGTAACAGTTATAACGAGGCGAGAGGTGATCATTTATTAGGTTTAAGAAGAAAAAAATAATCTCATAAAACTGTGTGACTTTAATAAATGTTTTAAATATTGCTAAGTCGCTGTGGTGGGAGAGAAATAACACACTCCAAAAGTTGCAGTTATCCAAAAATAATCTTTTCCGTGGCTGTAAGGACACTCTGCTCTTACCACATAACACTACCCCCATCTTGGATTAGTTTTGTTAATACAACAGTTAGTTCCAGTCCGTTCCACTGGGTGTTCAAGTGCGAGGGGAAGGGTGTTGGGCCCCGCGCACCCTAGGGAGGCCACTGGACTGTGCTAATCTCTAGTAAATAAAAAAATTCTGTATTCAATAAAAATTTCAAATTCTAGCAACAGCTCCTCATTGGAAAAAAATAGAAAAGATGGAGTATTCTTTTCTACTTTTACAGTGCTATGTTCGATTAAAACATCAAAGACATGGGACCATACCAAATAGTTAGATAATACTGATATAGTAAGTGGAAGCATCCCAGGTTGCACAGCTAATGTCTCATACACGGAACATATGCTTAATGCTTAATGCTCCTCCCCAACAACAAGCTGATTGTGATCAGATCAAGAGCCCAAATTAAACCTTTTGGTTGTTTAACTCATTAAGTAAAACAGGGGAATGTGAAAAAGGAAACTTATCCACTGTAAATGATTATGGATCTCTGGTGCTTTAGAATGTAAGAATAAGAATATACAGAATATTAAAATGTTCTGCCTGAAGAACTAATCAAAAATCTTCATACCATTCAGGTGGGTTTTCATCATCAAATTATACTTGTAATGGTGCCAATAATTTGGAAATCTATGTTTTGTTGCTGGGGGAAAAAACAACACTAAGAACGTTAACTATTAACATTTTAAATATCTAAACAGTGTCCCATAAGGTTAAGCTGCAAATACTACAGATTGCATTTAGCTAATTTTATTATGTTAGTGTTTGCTTATTTTTGCTGAAGGTTATGTTTTCAGAGTTGTACACAATGTGATAAACCTGGATGATTGTCTGTTTGAGTTGAGCCAACTGTATGTACAAAATTTACAGTCAATTGCCAGAAACGTTTTCTGTTACCTAACTTGGGTTCAGCCATCATGCATAAATATCTCATTACACAGCATGTGTATTTCCTCTCAAGCAGCAATGTCGCCTTAAATGTACTCTTCATAGATTGACGGAACTGAACAGATGCAAAAAGATCATTTCTTTGACGGCCAACAGGGGGCAATATTGAGCGCCTTGTTGTAGTAATGGCCCTCTAAGCAGTAATGTGAAATGCTTTAGCAAGGCAATGATATAATATTCTGATAGAAACTTTGTATTTAACCCCGGAACATAAAAATAGGTTTTAACCAAAACATTTCATCTGATTATAAAATGGTGAAAATAATAATAACAAGTCAAATTTGTCTGTAGTTTTATAATTACTGATGTTTTTTAAGTGCAACTTTTCAGATAATTTTTTGAAATATTTTGAGAACTCAAACCATGACTTCTAATTGTACAGAATAACAGGACACAGTTATGAGAGTAAAAACTCCCTTTATTTCTCTACATAATCCCCTGCTACATTATTGTACTTATCCCAGCATTTCACTAGTGCTTGGATACCATCAAGGTAGAAAGTTTACCGGAGCCATGATTCACAGCTAAAACGCTGCCCTCCCAGGAACACTTTTAATAGCCCAAACATGTGGAAACTACTTGAAACAAGGTCTATACTGTACAGGGGAGATGTCAATAACTCCCGCTGAGGTCTGCTAATGTGCAAGTGGTGTTCTTGAATAACTGAGTGTACAGGTCTCACAGACAAATGTGTCTCTTCCACAAGTTGGCAACAAGTTATCCGTTGATTTTCTGGTATCATTCGTTCCACTAGCTGAATGTTATCAGAAGCAGCTGCCATATGCTCCGTCATTCACAGACTTACAGCCTTGTTTAAAATCATTTAATTTCTTTTTACTATAGCTAAGAGTCTCATCACCGTCCTTGGAGTATTGTTGCGGTTTGAAATGCTTGAATGCCCCTCATATGTCTACACTTTAGTAGAAAAATGTAGTCAAAAATTGTATTAATAATTAACAATCTTTAATTTCACCAAACAATAAAGTTGAGCAATACCATAATTAACCTTATTATTTACCTGAATCATATTAGGCATATACAGTAACATAAAACTAAGGCAACATTTACAGAACTCTGCTTTTGGTACTTTATAGTCAACACAGTATTAAAATCTCTGCTCTGCTGGTTGTTATTTGTGTTAACAAATAATTAAAGATTTGTTCATATATGAAAAGCCTAGTTTAAGTCATTACAAAATTCAAGATCAAGTTTGAGAATTAGTATAACAGGGCTGGCATTTTGGTGAAACACAAACCTTGTGGTTAAAAAAACTGGGTGGAATAAAAATCTAAACAAAAAAAAACAGAAAGTAAGCCTTTATCATAATGGACACTTAGGGACACATTCAATAGTCTTTTAGAGTAATGTCCAAAAATAGACAATTAAACAAAATTAGTATTTAAAAATGAGAGTGCCTTTTACACAAAATATAAATATAGAGATACAGTCATATGTAAAAGTTAGTACCCCCCCCCCCCCCTTTTAATTCTAAGAGTTTTTGTGTAAAGATCATCTGATCATAGAAGGTCTTAGTACTAGGCAAATACACATTCAGATATATTCACATATTGTTTTACTAAAATGAGGCCAAAAATGATTCTGTGGGCAATGCTGAGTAAGCCCATGATTCCATAGCTTGTAGATCAGCAACTTGAAGAAAAAGTATCCTGTATGACTTTAAAGTCTGTCACTTTATTGTAGAGGAATTTTTGTCCATTCTTCTTTACAACATTGCTTCAGTCCATTGAAGTTTTTGGGTATGTGCTAATGCACAGCTCTCCTAAGGTCCTGCCACAACATTTCAGCTAGGTTGAGGCCTGGACAAGGTCAAATCAAAACCTTGGTTCTTTTACTTTTCAGTCATTCTGATGTAGATTCACTGCTGTGCTTCGGATCATTTCAACCAAGTTGTCGGTCAGAAAGAATATTCTGGTATACAGAAATTCATGGTTGACTCGATGACTGCAAGCCCAAATAATCACCACTCCACCACCGTGCTTGACAGTGGGTATATGGTGTTTCTGCAAAAATTCTGTTTGTTTTTTGCCAGACATAGCACCGGGCATTAAGGCCAAACCGCCCCACTTTGGTTTCATTTGTCCATAAGACATTGTTTCAGAATCCTCGTGCTTTGTGCAATACTGCAAACCTCAGTTGTGCTTTCACGACTCAGTCTGTCTTTTTAGACAGAAAAGGCTTCCTACCGGCAAGCCTTCTAAATAAACCAAGTACATATAATATATTTAACATGCTTAGTGAGGCCTGTAGGGTCTGAAATGTAGCTCTTGGGCTGTTTTGTATTTCTCTGAGCATTGTACAGTCTGACCTTGGGGTGAATGTGCTGGAAAGGTTGTCAACTGTCTTGAATGTCTTTCACACTGAACTGCAAATAGTTTGGAAGTGGTTTCTATTAATCACGGGCTCATCATTTTCTTTCTTTTTTTTTTTTTTGGCTTTATTTTTGTTAAATAAATAATAGCAGGGTGAAGAAAGTAATATGTTGTTCTTCGACTGAGCTTGCATTTGCCTAATTCTAAGACCTGCTACGTTCAGATGATTTTTATGTTTTTCCACAAAAAAAAAAAATCATTTACAGTTTTTCTCAGTTGCTTTGGAGCATTTCTCGAATCAGTCTTAATATTTGCATAACAGCTAGTGCATTCTCAAAACTATTAGTACAAACAGCACAACACATTTGCAAAAGCATGTACTTTACTCAAAATCCTTAGGTTTTCCCTCAAAAGTAAGTTTGTGTGTCAATGAAAATGTCATCACTATCAGAATGGCAAGTCCTTTTGTCATTGTTTATATACGGTGAAGTCAAAATGTTTAGTCATGTTGTCAGAATGACATTGCATATGGTTTCAGGATTTCCTGATATAAAATCTGGTTTGGTTTACAGTAATTGACAATGCAAAAGGCTGAATTTCTTCTATAAAATTCAACAGCACAAATTTACCAACGCAATATCACAGCATTACGTGCAATATTGATGTTATTTCATCTATTTGATTCGTGCCCACTGACACAAATTGCGCTTTTTTTCGTGTCAGACAGTACCATTTTCAAACCAATTCACTGCTATCGGAATTGTCTTTTGATTTACAGCTATTTTTCTGTATATACTGTATATTAAAATCTGCTTTATTTATCTGGAACTAAATTGTTTTCAAAATTGTGTTCTCTGGCACGAAAAAACCCTCAAAATTTGTATCGGTGTGCACGAATCAAAGTTTACACAAATTACATGACTATAGCATGAAATGCCTTGAGACTGTGGAATATTGATTGTATATTGAGACTGAACAGGATTCACACTTTTTTATTGTACTTTTACTAGTGGACTGAAAAAAAATAATTACAATATAACATCATATAATGTCATTGTGATAAGAAAAATAAGGACACAAAAGCACAATGGGGAAAAATGCAGGCTTCCACGGTGATATCCTCACATGCTGCATCCATGGGAGCCAGAAGGGACATCTGTGTATGTGGCTGGCGATCATAGACCTTCCATCTACATGATGAGTAAAACACCTCAATTGGGTTAAGGAATGGGGAATATGGTGGGAGGAATTCCATCAACATTCTGTTATGGGTCAAAAACCTTTGCCTGATGGTGTTTGAGTGATGAAAACTCACATTATCCCAAAGTATCACATATTTGACAGAATCATCTTGATAGTGGATGAGGGATGAAAGCCCTATAGAGGGTCTCTAGGAAGGTGCGGAGATGCTGTGTATTGTATCGTATGGGCCTATAAGGGGAATAAGAGTTAGAACACCATGCTCTGAAATAGCAGCACATATAGTATAGTGATATTTCCTCCCAGCATGCATACTTGTTCCTGGCTCTTGAACACATCCTGGTTGTTCATCCATTTTCAAAAATTGTAAATCTGTGTTTTGCTCCTTTTTTCTTTTCTTTTTTTCATATAGGAATGCCAATTATAGGTTCACGAGATTCACCTGTTTTGGTTCCTCACACCCCTTTATTAGTGACATTCAAATTTCATCTGCACATTGTGTCAATTCAAGACACATTTACATGAAATAGTTTTTATTTAATTTTTTGTAGATTTTGACAACTGGATTAACTATTTTGCATTCAGTGACTTGACAATACAGTGCATACAGTGCAATGAACTGATGCTGAAATGATTTGGGGGTTAGGATTATTTAGATGAAACTAGTATAATATCTTTTGAGCAACATGATATAAACTAATGAAAATGTAGGAAACAGCAGATAATTGTACACAATCAATTATATGAATGTACAAAAGCATTTGCAATTTGATCAAAGCAATGAGAAATGTTCATGTGTTGTGCACAAGTGACTAAATTTTGTGGCGGTTGAACAAGTAGTTTTGAGAATTCACTTTCTGGTCTGAGAAATGCTCCAAAGCAACCGAGAAAAACTGTTAAAGATCTCATGCTGTGGTTATTATCTTCAATAATCCCAAGACACAAAAAAAGACTGCGCTGTCATAATACTCAATACTGACAGGTATTATAACTTGCTACCTGTGTACATACGATATACACACTGAATAGTGATTTATGAAAAAAAAAAGGGTATTCTGTCAAATGTTCACTCACTCATCATCTATACCGCTTTATCCTGTGTTCAGGGTTGCAGGGGACGAGGAGCCTATCCCAGGAGACTTAGGGCATGAGGCGGGGTACACCCTGGACGTGGTGCCAATCCATCGCAGGGCACACACACTCATTTACACATCACTAGCCTAATCTGCAGGTCTTTGGACTGTGGGAGGAAACCAGAGTACTCAGAGGAAACCCACCAAATACGGAGGGAACATGAACACAGAGAGAGGTATCAAGCCTGGCCGGGAAGCAAACCCGGACCCTAGAGGTGGATGGTGACAGTGCTAACCACTACTCCCCCGTGCTTAATTTACACTTACTTTTATTGCTGGATACATTTTACTTTTTCTCCATTACATCTTATAATAAATATCTGCACTTTCCACATCAATGCATTTGTGCATGCTGTGTGTAGCATTTGAAGCAGTAATGTCACTAACTTTGTTCACCTGCTGACTATCCCATGTAATTGCATGATTGCCGTCCATCTATAAAACACTCTGTCATGTAGCAGGTGTTTGAAATCAGATGTGGAGATGGTTGCAGTCAATGATGAAAATAGCATCTTCAATTCGGAGAGTGAAAGAGAGAAACTATTCTGCTATGACTTAACAGTGCAAATAAAAATTATTATTATTATTATTATTATTCATTATTAAATAACTGTGCCTAATTATTAATTGACATGTAGTGCACTAACATAGTAGAATGTTTTCTTTCAACAAAGAGTGTAATGAGCTTAAATAGGGAGGATGAAGCTATTTCAGGTTCGACTCTGGACTGTTCAGAGTTGTTCCTTTGTTTTCAAACTGCTGTATATTAAGAAATGACATTTTGCATTTCCTAGATTTACAGTAAATGTTAATATGGATTTATATGGTTGACCGAGGTTGGAGAAGAATAGTAACAGTTCTTGACAACTCTTGACAGTTCACGGTAAATCATGAGTCGCTGTAGGTCACCTTAAGTTAAGTGTGACCATTTATAGACAGTTTGTGACACAGTTTGAGTTTGGTATGGTCTGTAGCCAAGATCAAAGTGAGTCTGATTTGCAATTGCTGTAACATTTCATGGCTCATTGGTAGCCAAATTGTAGGGGATTAAGGGGATGCTGCTATGTTCCTAAATTAGATCCAGGACTGCTGCAATCTCAAGATCATAAAAAAAAATCAATGGGCTTTCAACAGGAATGTTGTCAGCTCTCTACTGCATGTTGAGGTGCAGGATTGAGGTGTTTAAACCAACTAAGCCACATAGTGGCAGTTCGTAATTTATTTCAAAGTGGATTTTTTTGTGGTTCGTAGGTAGTTCATGCCTGTTGATAATGAATTGCATATTCCAAAAATGCTGAATTCCTTGTTTAGTGTCACTCCTGGAATGCCTGAAAAAACCTCTGACACATGGGTTAGAGCAAATCTACTAAAATGCTTGTAGTTTTACTACTAATTTGAACACTCTAATAGATATTTGATGTCTAAGACCAGTCTGTGTCACTAAACCATAAAATAATGTGCTCTAATAAATACTATAACTCACTCATTATTTATACCGCTTATCATATGCAAGGTCACGGGGGGTCTGGAGTTTATCCTAGAGAACTCTGTGCACAAGGGGGCACAAGCACACACACCTTGGACAATTTGAAAATGGCCAATTAGCCGACTATGCATGTCTTTGGACTGTGGGAGAAAACCAGAGTAACTGAAAGAAACCCCTCAAGCATGGGGAGAACATCCAAGTCCACCCACTGTGCCTGTACACATATGCATATAGTGATATTTAATATGGAAGTGTGTAGCAACTTCATAGCTTCTGTTGACACAGGTATCCAAAACAGGTGGCTGTTAACAGGCAAGAAATCATAGCAGGGCATGAAAAGTCAATTCATAGCAAATCATGAGGTCTCATAGGCAACACTTGGTAGGTATATTATAACAGCCTTTAAACAGTTCTTGACAGTTCATCATGTATTTCATAGCAAGTCCTATGTGAAATAAAAGTAAATCATTTGTGGATTGTCCCACAATCAAAATGCTTTACATGCATGTGCTGTAATAACCCTTTCACATTGCAGCTGCATGTGCAGAAAACAACTTTTTTGAAAAATTTGTTTTCAAAGACAGCATCACTGTCGTAAATCCTGGAGTGTGCCGGCACCTGTGTACACGCTTTTATTGTGTATAGCACACAGAGAGGCTCCAGGGATCTCCTACTATGGTCTGCTTGAAGCCACCATTCCGTTCCAGTCTTCTGTCTGAAAGATGTCAGGGTCATGAGGTTGAGTGCATATTTAGAGCAGTGACGGGAAGTAGGGGAAAGTTAAGTGGGCTCTGTTTCAAACAGATAAGCACAGATGCTACATATGCCCCCCAAGGTTTACTTCATTCACTCTGGAGTTCATTTATGCAGGCCTTTTTTTCAGATTCAAGCACTAGCAATTTCAAAAATAATGCTAATATGTTTGTGTGTTCCCCACTGAGTAAATTTGGGAGTTGTTCATTTAAATCCAGTAAAGCTCTGAAATTCTAAACCCACCTGTAGCTTTTACCCATAGTATCTGACTCTTAACTCGTTTAATCTGTAAGCCAACCTGACCAACTCAGATAGATAGATAGATAGATAGATAGAATGTTTGTTGACAATAGACAATCTTACTATAGATAGACAGTAAGAGTTGAGGGTGGTAGTGCAGGTGTAAAAGTTGGACATACAGTACAAGCTGCAGACCTGAGTTTAATGTCGAACAGTCTTTTTCAACAGTGTAAAAGCAGAATAGAAAGCTGGCAAAGGGAAACGCAGTAAACTGTTTCAGTAGATGATCTGTTTGGAGTGACGCCCGTGTGCTGGCTACCGTGCACGATGGAAAAGTACAGGGAGAACACTCTGCAGTATTTATAGTGAGCACATTAGTTTTGTTTGTAAAAATGCAATTAGTCAAAGTACCACTCAAATGACAGCCACAAACAAAGTCCTAGTGTGCTTTCAGAGTATGCCACTCTGCAAGTGAGAGTATGGCGTTCTTTAAAAAAAACGGGAGGGGAAGGGGGTGTAGGGTAAAATATATAAAATATATTTTTATATGTGTGTCTGGAAATGTAGTGGAGGATGAACACCTTTTTTTTTTTTTAAAAGTCCCCTGGTGATAATTTGATGATGCTGGTTTGGAGTCTGGTGAATCCAAAATCCACTCTGGTGTTCACCTGGATTGAGAGCTGGTCATTGAGAATGCACAGGCTGACCCAAACTTGACAGCTGAAGACAAAACCTGGTCTGATTACTCTGAGGGCACATAGATGCTAGCATCTGAATCTGGCACTAACAGTATGATTCCTGCACTGTAAAAAATAAAATCTTGCTGCACAGCTTTTTTGAGTCAACTCCACTTTTAACCCAACTTGTTGACTTAACTCAAAAACGCTGTGCAGCAAGTTGCCTTGAAATTTTGAGTTAAGTCAACTTGTTGTTGACTTAACTAAATTTACTGAGTAAGTTCTCCCAACCTATATTCTTTTGTTAAGTTAAAAGTGACTTGATAGTTTCAAAGACTTATTAATTTAACAAATGTGAACTTGTCAGATGTTTTGGGTTCAAAATATGTGTTTAAATTTACTGAAGCAGGTTTTTTTGTAATACAATATAATGAAAAAAGCTGTAACTGAAGGCTTGAAAGTTTCTTCCAATTTTTATTTTAAACCAAAAGGAACACACTACAACCACATTCCATGACTTTCAAATAAAAGTACACAAAAAGAAACATGGCAAAATGCCTTTTACAGTCTAAACTTCACAAAACAAGGAAAAGAGTACAAAATAATAATAATAATAATTTGAAGTCTGAAAACAGCTCACAAAAGCAAAGTCATAGGAGAAGTTAAGTCTTAAGGGATTGTACCCTTGCAGAGCAGTGAGTGCCCAATTCCATGAACACCTTCTCAATCACCTCAAAAGTGTACTTCAGATTTTTTTGTACTGAAATCCAAGGCAAACAGGTCAAAGGCCAAACTGTTCTGGAGCATCTTGCAAGACAATCCCTCCCTCCAACACAAGAGTAAAGTTTATGACACTGGTCAAAGTCGTAGGGGAGTCATCATCTTCAATCACAATAGGAACTCCCACTTTCATCCCTCTGGTCTGTCCGCCATCAGGAGTACTGTCCTAATGTAATAAAGAGTACAAAAAAAAAATCACTTTTGACATCCATCTTTTCTATGTTTTTATATTTCTTTTTGTTCCATGAACATTTTGGATCCTACTAGATTAATGTAGATAAAATGTACAGAAAGAAACACCTCATAAATCTTTAAAATCAGTTGAGATGATCAGATAAAGTAAAATAAGAGCCAGAGTTCAAATGAGTAAGAATTTAAATATCTTAATAATGTCAACACAAATATTAACAGTCGTATTTTTGTCAAAGTGCCTGCAGAGAATCAATGCAACATACTCACCAGACATGTTCTGAATAGTGCAGATGATCCATCACGGATAAACACATCGAGATCTTCCAGGACAGTTTTCATTCAGTGAGCCACAATATTTGAAGTCTGAAAAAAGGGCGCTAATGTTATGCATTGTCACCTTTGATAAATGTTATGAATACCTGAAAGTTTAAAATTAGGGAGAAAGATTATGAAATATGCAATACTGTTTGCATGGAAAAAAAGATGTTCAGGTTTGTGCTCAAGTGTCTCAGCATCAAATTTTTCGGTGTCCTGCTCTCTCAATTCTACAGTCGTGGCCAAAAGTTTTGAGAATGACACAAATATTAGTTTTCACAAAGTTTGCTGCTAAACTACTTTTAGATCTTTGTTTCAGTTGTTTCTGTGATGTACTGAAATATAATTACAAGCACTTCATACATTACAAAGGCTTTTATCGACAATTACATGACGTTTATGCAAAGAGTCAGCATTTGCAGTGTTGGCGCTTCTTTTTCAGGACCTCTGCAATTCGACTGGGCTGCTCTCAATCAACTTCTGGGCCAAATCCTGACTGATAGCAACCCATTCTTTCATAATCACTTCTTGGAGATTGTCAGAATTAGTGGATTTTTGTTTGTCCACCCGCCTCTTGAGGATTGACCACAAGTTCTCAATGGGATTAAGATCTGGGGAGTTTCCAGGCCATGGACCAAAAAATTTCAACGTTTTGGTCCCCGAGCCAATTAGTTATCACTTTTGCCTTATGGCACGGTGCTCCATCGTGCTGGAAAATGCATTGTTCTTCACCAAACTGTTGTTGGATTGTTGGAAGAAGTTGCTGTTGGAGGGTGTTTTGGTACCATTCTTTATTCATGGCTGTGTTTTTGGGCAAAATTGTGAGTGAGCCCACCCCCTTGGATGAGAAGCAAACCCACATATGAATGGTCTCAGGATGCTTTACTGTTGGCATGACACAGGACTGATGGTAGCGCTCACCTTTTCTTCTCCGGACAAGTCTTTTTCCAGATGCCCCAAACAATCGGAAAGAGGCTTCATCCGAGAATATGACTTTGCCCCAGTCCTCAGCAGTCAATTCACCATACTTTTTGCAGAAGATCAATCTGTCCCTGATGTTTTTTTTGGAGAGAAGTGGCTTCTTTGCTGCCCTTCTTGACACCAGGCCATCTTCCAAAAGTCTTGGCCTCACTGTGCGTGCAGATGCGCTCACACCTGCCTGCTGCCATTCCTGAGCAAGCACTGGTGGCACTCCGATCCCGCAGCTGAATCCTCTTTAGGATTCTCTTTCCTTGAAGTTCTTGATGATCCTATAAATTGTTGATTTAGGTGCAATCTTAGTAGCCACAATATCCTTGCCTGTGAAGCCATTTTTATGCAACGCAATGATGGCTGCACGCGTTTCTTTGCAGGTCACCATGGTTAACAATTAAAGAACAATGATTTCAAGCATCACCCTCCTTTTAACATGTCAAGTCTGCCATTCTAACCCAATCAGCCTGACATAATGATCTCCAGCCTTGTGCTTGTCAACATTCTCACCCGAGTTAACAAGATGATTACTGAAATGATCTCAGCAGGTCCTTTAATGACAGCAATGAAATGCAGTGGAAATTTTTTCGGGATTAAGTAAATTTTCATGGCAAAGAAGGACTATGCAATTCATCACTCTTCATAACATTCTGGAGTATATGCAAATTGCTATTATAAAAACAAAAGCAGCAACTTTTCCAGTTTCCAATATTTATGTAATTCTCAAAACTTTTGGCCACGACTGTACTGTACATGTGAACAAGGTGAAGTCCCAGCTTCAGGTTCACTGTTCAGCTCAGGTTCTGTTTCTTTCAAGATTTTCTCTGATTCCTTATGCATTAATCTGAAATCTTTGATGGCTGCTAAAGCTTGAATCTACATTTCTGTAAGGGGCAAAATATGATCTCTCTATTTCTTATATGTTTTCCAAGAGAAGAACTGTGCTTCAGAGCAGATCTAACTGAACTCGCACAACTTTTCATGAAGGTTACATTTATTTGATCAGAAATACAGTAAAACAGGAATCATGTGAAATATAGCAGCTTTTTTCCATTGGAATGTATTTAAATTGTTTTATTTATTGCTGTGATGTAAAGCTGTATTTTCTGCATCATTACTACAGTCTTCAGTGTCACATGATCCGCAGAAATCACTATTTCTTTAATTCATTCATAATGATCAAGAAACACTTATTGAGTTTTGTGGAAACAATACACCCCCCCCCCCCCCCCTCCCCACAGGACTAACTCTCTATACAAAAAAAGCTATAACTCTCTATACAAAAATATCAAGAAATTTTCCCATGATCAGATCCTCATATTAGAGGGATTTCTGAAGACGATGTGACACTAAAGACTTGAGTAATGATGCAGAACATTCAGCTTAATGTCACAGCAATAAATTACAGTTTTAAGTACAGTACATTCCAGTAGACAACAGAAATTTTGAAGTCTAACATTTTCACCTTATTCCAGTTTTACTATATCAAATAAATGTAGTATTTTATATTGATCAAATAAATGTAGCATTGATTAACATAAAACTCTTTTAAAAACAAAGAATAATACAGATCTAAAACTTTTGAACGTTAGTGCAGAGCTAATCTGACCAATTATATTGACCAAAATATTCAATAGTCTTTTTACTTTTTTTTGTTATATTTAATGAAATGGGGCATCAATAGTCTTACATAAAAAAGTAAACTAGTAAGGTATAACAAGAATTATTTTTTGTTCTTAAAATCATTAAAAATACTGCATTGTAAATGTTTACTTACATGAAATGGCAAAGTTTGAGGTCTTGTGATGAAGTCTGGAAATGTGTTTATCCAGGAGGATATTGAGAGAATGTGTTCTGAAACGTTAAATGCAAAGATTACAAATACTGTGGTGCAAATACTGCATATTTTAAATACCAAGTGTAGAAGAGTTATTGTGAATTTAACCAGACTTTCTAGACTTGTCTTACTCTTCTCCAGTCTCTTTGGCTGTGGGTAATAAACAGCTACAGTTAAGTTTGCAAGAAGTTATTTTATTAAGCCAAACGGCAAGACAAACTGCTCTCATGTGCATCTCTCACACCGTGTCACACTCACCTGTCCCATGGGAAACCCCAGGCAGGTAACTTGTTAGTTCCTCTTATCATAAGCAAAATAAACAATAAATCAAATATCACACATGCAGGAATATAGAGAAAATAATCTTGTGCTGTAAATAATAATTAAATAATATTAAATTCTAAATGTAATATTTCTAATACAATTAAATATACTTCATAATATGCAACACCTGTAATAAATAACATAAATGTAGTAAACTCAAAATAATACAAAATATATTGTTTGTAGGAACTCAGGTGACTTGCATCTTTCTCACTGTCTCACGTTAAATAAACAGTTGCACCAAGCTCTATGTACTTCGCAAAGAACGCCATATAATACCGCTCATTTATGTTAAGACAATTTCTACAAAGGACTTCGATATAAATATATGCCCTTACCAAAGTTTAAAAGAAGTTGTCCGTTGTGAGGTGGAGAAACGGGATACTAATCCAGATGATGTTCAAAATACCCGCTGCACCCAACACGCGTGCGCCAACTTCAGAAACATATTAGCGCGCATGCGCCAACTTTAGAAACTTGTTTTCACTAGTTCAGTCAGCTTTTTCATGTCTTATTGTCCAGATTACTAATAAATACTCATTATGCCAACATTTTGCTAGTTGGATTTTTTACAGTGTGGGGCCAAACCTGCCCAGTAATGGTGTGGAAAATATTTTCATGGCAAACTTTACTAATCATTACGTTAATGCCTTGGCCTATTTGAATATTGTTGCTGACCCCATCGCCACAGTTAATCCATCTTCAGATTGTTGCTTCCAACATAATAATCCTTTCAGTGTCACAAAGCCAATGTTGTCTCAAACCTATTTTCATGAACATGACAAAGATTTCAGTGTTTAATGGGCTTCCCAGGCTCTGGATCTGAACCCAACAGAACACTTTGGGGATGTGGGAGAACGATACTTTCAAAGCATGAACATATACCTGAAACATCAAGAAAAACTGCTTGAACTGCAACATGGACCACACTGTAAACCCTAATGCTCAAAGTAATTAAACATATTGAGTACTGTTAACTTAAACAATTACAATTAGTTCAAATAAATAGACCCTGATGAGTATTTTTAACTTTTTGGTATTTATGAGTTTGTAGAAATGACACTGTTTTAAGTTAGCTGAACAAATTAGATATTTTAAGCCACAGTAATTGTCTCCTTAAAGTTCCACCAACTTAAAATCTTTCAGGCTAGCAATTTTGTGTCTGACGTCATCAATGCACATGCAAACTGCCCACATTGAATTTTATTGATCAAGATGGTGGATTGGTCTGTCTTCACATGGTGCTGTAAGTACAATCTTTACAAATCTGGGCACCTTAAAGTAACAGAGCAGTGGTGGCTCAGTGGTAGGTGTTTTGCCTGCCATGTGAAAGGGTCGGGTTTGATTCCCAGCCACTGGGCCTGTCCCAAGCCCAGATAAAAGTGGGAGGGTTGGGTTCAGAACGGCATCTGGCATAAAAACTTGTGACAAACCGCTGTGGCGACCTGTTGCCAGGAGCAGGCGAAAGACCAACAACAATTCATTTAATTTGCAACAACTAAAAAAATATATAGTATGAGTTAGTCCACTCAGTAATGCAAGTAAATAACGATTAATATGAATGAGTACAACACACTCAAAAACTGCTAGTTCTGTTTACTTAAAATTGGAAACACCATTACTTTAAAAATTTGACGTAACTGATTACCTCCAATTTTTTTAGTTGCGCCAATTTATTTGGGTTTACAGTGCAGAATGTTTGCTACATTATTTAGAATCTGTTTTGAGAGTAAAGCAAATAACTAGTATTAGCATAGTGTTACTAAGAAAGTGCTCAATGAGTGTATTTCACCACAGGATAAAAGTGGCCAGTTAAAAAAATCTTTGAACTGATTTGCAGTCTGACTGTAAATTGACAACAGCGACAAAATGCTAGTCAGTCCAAGGCTAGCTTAAGAAACCTACACAAATGATCCATCTTTGGATGACAGATTTGCAATTTATTAAATATTAAATCTACACAAACAATGAAAAGACTTGCAATTGCAATTCAGACTTGTGTTAAATATTGCGAAAAAGCTTGTGACATTCATTGAAAGCACTGCTTTCTTGCAAAAAAAGTAGGGTCAAAATTGTACAACATTGCTTGAGCAATCTGCTGTGACAAGAGTTGGTTATTGTGATGATCATTTATCTTGTCAAATGTGACACATACACACATGGACAAAATTGTTGGTACCCTTCGGTCAATGAAAGAAAAACTCACAATGGTCACAGAAATAACTTTAATCTGACAAAAGTAATAATAAATAAGAATTCTATGAATGTTAACCAATGAAAGTCAGACATTGCTTTTCAACCATGCTTCAACAGAATTATAAAAAAAAATGAACTCATGGAACAGGCCTGGACAAAAATTACGGTACCCCTAACTTAATAGTTTGTTGCACAACCTTTTGAGGCAATCACTGCAATCAAACGATTCCTGTAACTGTCGATGAGACTTCTGCACCTCTCAGCGGGTATTTTGGTCCACTCCTCATGAGCAAGCTGCTGCAGTTGTTTCCGGTTTGAAGGGTGCCTTTTCCAGACAGCATGTTTCAGCTCCTTCCAAAGATGCTCAATAGGATTGAGGTCAGGGCTCACAGAAGGCCACTTTAGAATAGTCTAATGTTTTCCTCTTAGCCATTCTTGGGTGTTTTAGCTGTGTTTTGGGTCATTGTCCTGTTGCAAGACACATGACCTGCGACTGAGACCCAGCTTTCTGACACTGGCCAGCACATTTCTCTTTAGAATCCCTTGATAGCCTTGAGATTTCATTGTACCCTGCACAGATTCAAGACACCCTGTGCCAGATGCAGCAAAGCAGCCCCAGAACATAACAGAGCCTCCTCCATGTTTCACAGTAGGGACAGTGTGCTTTTCTTCATATGCTTCATTTTTCATGTCTGTGAACATAGAGCTGATGTGCCTTGGCAAAAAGTTTCATTTTTGTCTCATCTGACCATAGGACATTCTCCCAGAAGCTTTGTGGCTTGTCAACATGTAGTTTGGCATATTCCAGTCTGGCTTTTTTATGATTTGTTTTCAACAATGGTGTCCTCCTTGGTCGTCTCTCATGTAGTCCACTTTGGCACAAACAACGACGGATGGTGCGATCTGACACTGATGTTCCTTGAGAATGAAGTTCACCTTGGATCTCTTTAGAAGTCTTTCTGGGCTCTTTTGTTACCATTCGGATTATCCGTCTCTTTGATTTGTCATCAACTTCCCTCCTGCGGCCACGTCCAGGGAGGTTGGCTACAGTCCCATGGATCTTAAATTTCTGAATAATATGTGCAACTGTAGTCACAGGAACATCTAGCTGCTTGGAAATGGTCTTATAGCCTTTACCTTTAACATGCTTGTCTATAATTTTCTTTCGAATCTCCTGAGACAACTCTTTCCTTCGCTTCCTCTGGTCCATGTTGAGTGTGGTACATACCATGTCACCAAACAACACAGTGACTACCTGGAGCCCTATATATAGGCCCACTGACTGAATACAAGATTGTAGACACCTGTGATGCTAATTAGTGGACACATCTTGAATTAACATGTCCCTTTGGTCACATTATTTTCAGTATTTTCTAGGGGTACCATCATTTTTATCCAGGCCTGTTCCATGAGTTTATTTTTTTTAATAATTCTGTTGAAGCATGGTTGAAAAGCAATGTCTGACTTTCATTGGTTAACATTCATAGAATTTTTTTAAATTATTACTTTTGTCAGATTAAAGTTTTTTATGTGACCATTGTGAGTTTTTCTTTCATTGACCGAAGGGTACCAACAATTTTGTCCACGTGTGTATAAGGTGATTATTCAATGAATTCTCACAGGCATATAAAAAATAGGGATGTATTTTTTAACAAAATTCTGCAAAATATGGTAATCAGATATATATAACGTTGAGTGTCACAATATGTGGCATGTACTGTATGTTACTCTATAATTTGTGCTTTATGGTTCAGTAAATTTTGCCATTTGTGAGAGATTTATAACACTCCAAGAGGGTAACCTCCCCCACCACATTTCTTTTTCCAAATATACAAAATACAAGAAGAAGACCAGATACAGAAGCCCAGTACTGTATATAGATAATATAAGTTCCTGGTTAAGAGAGAGAGAACACAGTTCTCAACATCACAATTATTCTGTTCGTTACATTTGCAAATACATCTTGCAAAGATCTGTCTGTACCAACAGGAAGAATAGGTTTTGCAAAACTGTCATAAACAAGAAGCAGATGACCACAAAACACTAATAAGTGGTAGCCTTATAGTGAGTCCACTAATTGATTTTTGGATTGAAAAAATATTTGAGACATTACTCTCTGTGCTACTTTTGCACAAAAAAAAAAAAAATAGGGCACATGACATCATAGGGATGTTGGTGGAAAGAAGTGGACAGGTTTGATGAATTATGTTTTCTTTTACATCATGTGGACATCTAGGTCCCTCTTTCCTGGGAAGTGATGTCACCAGGATGCACTACTGGGAAAAAATGTATGTCGGAGGAGACAGTGTGATGCTCTGGATAATGTTTTTCTGGAAAACCTTGGGTCCTGCCATTCATGTGGATGTTATTTTGACATGTACCGCCTATCTAAACATTGTTGCAGACCAAGTATACCCCTTCATGGCAGTGGTGTTCCATAAAGACATATACCTTCACTGTTCCATAAAGACAGCATATCTTCAGAGGTCTTGTGGAGTCCATGCCTTGACTGGTCAGTGCTGATTTACCACATCACGGGGTACCTAAACAATGTTAAGCAGGTCTTGTCATTTTATGGCTGACAAGTATATATACTTATAACAAGCGAAACACCCAATTCCATGTTATGGAAGACTCTACTCCAAAAAAAAAGGCTGCTGACGACTACAATTCTCAACCCTCACAATCTTTGTCAAGTTTACAGTCGCCTGACCTCTGCCCACACATACCAGCACATAATCACCTTCACACACTTTTAAATGACTCTGTTTCCATACACACACACACACACACACACACACACACACACACACACATCATGAAGTTATGTTCATTGTTTATTGCCTGACATTATCAACTTGTTGGTTTGTATTTTTTTACCCATCTGATCTTGACATTGTCTGTTCACCTTGTATTATTTACCTTGTATTATTGTTTGCTGCTTGATTGAACTTCTTGCATGTTTTACTTCCATTACTATGCTGTCTACGCTATTGTACAATAGTTTGACATTAAGATCCAGGGCACAATATTTACTAGAGCTGTTAGAGTGCACTCCATAGCAAAATATCAGCTGCTCTTCTCTAAAGATAAAAAATCACCTGCACAATGATTTTGACAAGATGCTTACCAAATGATTTTAATTTGTTTTGTTTTCATATATGTATCGGACAAGTTGTATAAAAATGACTGCAACATTAGTCATCCTATTTGCTACTACAGTTTTTGTGGACAGGCACACAGAAATTTTCTTCTGATAGATATATTACCGTGTCTTCTAGTAGCTTGTTTTTAGCTCTGTCATGCTGGAACAGGTTTGGGCCTCTTAGTTCTAGGGATGGAAAATTTTAATGCCGCAGTAATGGGTATGTACTTTCCAGCTCTGTGGTTATAGTTTTAGGGAGAACCACATACAATATCAGGGTGATGGTCCACAAACGTTTGGCTATATAATTTATCTAACAGCCATATACATACATGAATGTAAAATTTGCATTACACACAGTGCCCAGCTTATATTATCTATAAATATACATTGTCAATTCTCAAAGGTGATGTGTTGGAAGAAGGAAAATGTGCAAGAATCCGAGTGAATTTGACAAAGGCCAAATTAGATGACTGGATCAGAACTTCAGATCTGGTGGGATGTTCCCTGTATGCAGTTGTCATTGCCTACCAATAGTGGTCCAAAAAAGGACAGCTGGTAAAGCAGGGGCAGGGTCATGAGCACCCGAGGCTTACTGATGCACATGGAACCAAAATTGATGAAAAAGTTAAGGCCAAGTTATGATAGAAGAGTGTGACAAAACATGATGCATCACACCTTGCTGCATATGGAACTTCCTTAATATAGACTGTATATAGTCCCATGCTGAACTTGACACCAGGATACACTGTGGGAAGAAAGCAAGCTCACAGCGGTATTGTGATGCTCTAGGCAACATTCTGCTGGGAAAACTTGGGGTCTTGTATTCATGTCAATGTGTCAATGTGTTGACATGTACCCATTCTCTCAGACAAAGTATGCCCTTTTATGGCTACAGTATTATCTAAGGGGCCATCTACATAATGTATCTTCCGTTTGTTATTTTAAATCAAGACATGCAATAAGCTTGTTCATGTTTGCTACTACAAGATGAAAAAAAAATCTCAAATTTTCAGAATGCAGGTAAACACACTACAGGTCATGTGAGAAGAACCAACTGATCAGCTTCACACTTACCAACCTCCGGGATCAGTTGGTAAAATTCTCCATGCGTTTCTCATCCTTGAAGGATGGGGTGCAATTTTATCCCTTCTTGTCTACAAATAAATCTACTATTGCAAGGGATTTTTGGTGCTGAAAATCTATTCATATACTGGATCTCTAATGGGAGGCCACTTTCAACAGTAAGGCTCCACGCCAGACTGCTAAATGTTCAGTAATGGTTTGAGAAAATTGGCAAAATGTTCATGGTGATATCCTTCCCTCCAAATTCCCCAGATCTCAATCAGATCAAGCTTCTGTAGGACAAGTCTGATCCATGGAGACCGCACCTCACAACTTACAGGACTTGTAAGGCTGTGCTGCTAACGTCTTACAGCCAGATACCACAGTACACATTCAAAGACCTTGTGGAGTCCTGGCCTCGTTGGGTAATCTGTAAGTCTGATTTATGCTTCTCCGTTAAGTCTATGCGTAGCCACATACCCTACAGAGTAGCCTAGGGCACACACTGACGTGCACCTCACAAGAAATGTAAGTACATGTCATAACGACAGACCACAACAATGGTACTTGGTCCAACTGGTAGTATCGCATTTCCAGCTTGTTCTTCAATGTTTCCATTTTTTTGTTGACTTGAAGGCCTGAGTATCTCCTCTGATGTCTTCTCCCATTTTCTGCACTGCTGTAATTTCAGTAAAAGTAACAGTTGTTTAACATCTAATGGCTCCAACTCCAACAAAAAAACGCTTAATTTGTAGTTGTTCAAGGTACTGTACCCCTAAAAACCCTATAGATAGTGGGTAAGAAAATAATTTCAGTGGCATGGAAACCCCACTGCCAACTAGCGGTTTTGCAGTGCAATTTTTTACATTGTAATTTAGAGTGAAAGTATAAATGCTCAATGAGTGTGTGTGTGTATGTACAGTATGTGCCCCGCGATGGATTGGCACTCTGTCCAGGGTGCACCCTGCCTTGTGCCCTAAGTCTCCTGGGATACCCTGAATACAGGATAAAGCAGTATAGACGATGAGTGAGTGAGTGAGTGAGTGCGTATAAATGCTCACAATGCTGTAGGCCGCCTCCATCCATCCATCTAGGAACCTCTGTAGTCCAACTAGAGACCGTGGAGGACAATGGTGACCATTGTATTTATTCTCATTTTTACAACCGTGGTAGGACCTCCAGTAGGCATTCAAATGCGCATTCACACACTACTGACAAAACTGGAGCACCCAGAGAAAGCATTGGGAAAACATGGAAACTCCATGCACACAGACCCCAATACGAGAATCGAACCGCAACCATGGAGGGTGCAAGGCGACAGTGCTAACCACTAAGCCGCTGTGCCGCCAGTAGTCCACTTGCGTAGCATAAATCAGGCTCTTAGTAGTTGTATTTAAGGTCATGGCTGCTCAGTGTGTACTGTATCTTAAAAATATATACCAATTTTTTCATGCATATATTTGCTTGATCAGCATTTTGTCCTTCCTTAATGGTCAGTTATTGAAGGGCGCTGGCTGAAGATTTGGTTGATGGGAGATAATACAATTTATGGACATTATTACGTATGTCCTGCAACACCTAAAATAGGGTATCAGTATAAAAGTGAAAACCATGCGAACTGCCTTTAATGACTTCCGACATTACTGTGAAATTAACGTACTGTAGTTGACTGTTTCTATGGGGAAGGAGCGCTTCTCTTTTAAGTAAACGTATTGTCACTATTGTATTAGTGTATCATTTCGTATGTAAGTAACTTGAAAGCATATTTCAAACGACTGGCGGGAATCAAGAGAACAAAAGCTGAGGGGAAAGTCCTGTGCAAAGTTATGCTATGTCTTGTTCTGTTCTGTCTTCACTGACAGCTTGGGGTACAGGCGACCACCACCACCAGCAGCGGAGTGTGTCGCTGTAATTTGATGCGGCAGGAGGGCTCTGCCATCATCACATGGTGGAAATTTCCATGCTCTTCTCCCGGTTTAAATGGGTAAGGGCTAGAAGAGCTGAAGATCAGTCGCCCGCCTCACCTAACAGATCTGAAGTGTGTGTGTGTGGTTTTTTTTCTTTCTTTCCTTTTCCTGACTAAATCAGGTGAGTTCTGTTTATTTAGATCTCTGTAGTTGTTCCTAGTAATGATTTTACAGTAAACAAACAAAAAAAAGTTAAGTTGATCATACATAACATTAATGAATACCCAATATAACCTGTGGTCTGTGAGTGATGTTATACAAATTGGCTCAGGGGATTGATTTGAGGTATGCAAAAATAATTCAACAAACTAAATAAATGAAATCTTAAGAGAGCAATTATGAGCTTAACTGGCGGAAATGCATGGGTGGATGGAAATCAGATCCACCAGGGGTGTGTGACTATACAGGCGACTACAAGGACGCTCTATGTCAACAAATACATTGCGGCAGAGTTACAGGTCTGTGCATCATCGCCTTGCATGTAAGAGCTATATCCAATGGTGCTTTTTAATGTAGATACATTGTTGAATTGGCGCATCCTCGCTTCAGTGTATTGTATCCAGACTGCATGGGCGCGTGCTCTGTAAAACCCGTATCCTACTCGTTTCAGCGTGAGTCGGATATAAAGAAGACCTCACGCGCATCAATAAAACCGCACCGCATATTCATTCCGACAGGTAGAGTAAAGGAAATAATTTGTATGGAAGAAGTAGCAAAGCGTAAATATCTGCTTTTGCAGCAATGCAGGCAGTCCGATAGACTAGGTTGCATGTTATGTAGCCTATGTACGCTATGTACCCTGAGGATATGTGCTGCATTGTTTAAATGACTCCTGAGGTACAGTATGTACTTATTAATATCGTATGCATTAGGAGGATTGAGGCGAGTTTTTAAAGGTTGCAGTGCATTTCTTGAAAAGATGTTTTACATACATGGGGGCGGGGGGGGATCTCTTGGAGATAAAAGACCGCGAATACAGCAGTGTGTAGGCACTTATTGTTAGGCACACTTCTTATTGTTGAAGTAAAAATGGCCATTTTTGCATATCATGATCTTGTATATATAAACGTACTGTATAATGTACAAATGCTACCTCTATAAATAAAATCGAGCCTCTTTTATAGCACAGCTTGGTTTTCTCTGGAGGTTTAGTTTCATATTTGCTCCTTTATTTAGACTGTTTCAAGTTACTGATTTAAAATTATCCAAGTGGCCTAGTCACTGAAATATTTAACCATTTACTAATTACCAAGGCCAATATCCATGGGCTTGATATGATTTACAATAAAGATAAAAAATAAATAAATAAATAAAAAACACACAGTTCTCTGTGTGGGAGGCAACTTGTAATCTAGAACATTGGAGAAGGTTGAGTAAGCCCCGCCCACTATCTCACACGCGCTGTTAGGGGTTTTTCTTTTCTTTTCTTTTTTTACACCTTTTTATATTATCTAATCAAAGTACACGATAAAAATATGACTTTGGTAAACATAACAACTTGTGTGCTTATTAAACACCCCATTCCACATTTATGCCCTTTTAGTTGGTACTATGTAGACGGTTAAAAAAGAGTTTGTAGAAATAGTTAAAAGGTTAAAGATAAAACTAAGCTAATCAGCTTAAATGTAATCCGTGGTATTATTATTTGAGGTTGAAGCCCATGTACATGTCTGTCTGTCTTTCTGTACAGCAGAACTCTCTGCCTAACTTATTAATAAAAATAAAAAAATTTAAAAATCGGGGAACTTTTAAAAAAAAAGGTTGAGTATCTCACGTCCTGTTTACGCTAAGTTGTACTTCTTTTACCCGTCAGCCAAGTAAACTCCCCGTTCAGTAATCGTCAAAAGTGAATCACAGATGAGAAATCGAAAATGTAGATCGGATAAAGTTTACTTTTAGTATTAAAACCACTGTTATTTCAGTGGTGAAAATAGTAAGTAATTTAAGTAAAAATATTTGGATGATTTTCCAATTAATATCTATTGGTGCAGGTGTTTGTTTACATTGGGGTAAAAGATCTTGGTTAGAAACATTGTTGCAGTTTATCCCAATGGTGTTCAGTTTGGTTTAGGTCAGGGGTGTGTGTGTAGGACACTTGAGTTATTGGGGCATTTATTTATATTTTTAAATATAAAAAAATAATAATAATATTTTATAATAAATATTTTTATTTATAAATATTATATATTTGCGCCTAGTTCTAGTAGTGGGAAATTGCAGTATAGAAAATAAATCTTGCACAAGTGTCTCCTTTTAATCTTGTAGTAAAAGTTTGTGACTGTAGCACTTATAGGTGTATTCTACCTGTACAGGTGAACTGGTCTATTTCTAGGCAGAATAATTGTATGACACCTTTACTAGAATATTTTGGTGCAAAAGTTTTAATTCATTTTGGGTGAATCAAAGGGTCAAAAATATACATACAGGACAGCACACCTAATATTTGGTTATGTGTCCTTCAGCAAGTTTTACCTTTAGCAGACACTTTTGGTAATCATCATCATGCTTCTGGCAGAATTCTCGTTGTACATTAATGAATGCATGTAAACATTCAACCACATCAGTAAGAATGAAAAAGAGTGAAAGGTGTTTAATATGATAATTGTAGGTTGTAGTGTATCATCATATAACAAGTTGGGTAAAATTTTTTAAATTTTAAAGAAAATTATTACTGTTTATTTTTTTTATATTTGGAGAAAAAGTCACAAAGGAAAAGAAATGGTGTAAAAGTTGTGTCTTAAAGTTCAGATTATTTAGTTTTAGTATTATCATACTCTAGTGCCTTACATCTCACATTGTGTTTTACCAAGCAATCAAGCAATAAACCTTTTTATTATTGAAATATTTAGGATTCGTTGGTTTTAGATTATATCACCCTATTATTTTCCGACCTAATATATTTCCTTTTACATTTCCTTAATATTAATTTGTAGTATTAAGAAGTCTGTCAACATTTCTTTTTGCAATCAGTCACTGAAAACAAAGTCACAAATCAGAAACAAAGTTTAAATCAATATGTGAACTTTACACCGAGGCCCCTTGGTACGGAATGACCTGAACACACGGCACCTTTTTTCATCAGTGATTCATTCATTCGCCCATGTACATAAGTAACTGTCTTAAATGTCTAACTCAAATTCCAGCTTTTTACATTCCTAGTGAAGCCCATAAATCTAAGTTTTACCGTTTCACTTCTAACCTCCTAACCTAATCCTAATTGATGACAGCAAGGTTTCAGGCACTTCTTTTAGCATCATTAACACATCGAACATGGCATTAGAACGACCTGTTGTTTATTAATTACAGTTACCAGCTACAATATATAAATAATATATGCAATCATCCAGTCAACCAATCATGTGGAAGCTGCACAGTGTATGCACAGGGTATGTAGAAACAGGTCAAGAGCCTCAGGTAATGTTTACAAGATGTGATCTCACTGGTTGTGACGGCATGGTTGTTGGTGCCAGATCAGACTGGTTTGAGTGTTTCAGAGGCTGCTGATCTCCCAGGAATTTCACACACAACAGTATCTAGAGTTTACACAGGATGGTTGGGGGGGAAAACAAAAAACATTCACAACAACAGTTAGCAGTTTTGCAGGTAGAAGCACTTGGTTGATGAGACAGATCAGACGACAATGGTCAGATTGGTTAAAAAAAAATTGCTACAGTAACACAAATAACGACCGTTTACAAGTGTGATGAACAGAAAAGCATCAAAGGTCAAATGTTGAGGTGGATGGAATACAACAACAAAATATAGTGGTGTCTAGTCAGAGTTTTTATAAAAGGCCATTATGTGAGTTAAAAGATCAAAGTTTTAAATGTTCTTACCAAAATATTGTCGTAACACACAACCTAAAAAGAGGGATCATTTTATCCTGGTCAGGGTCACATTTGATCCGGAGACTTCTTGTCAGCACCGGGCACAAGGACTATATGCTGGTTGGGACTCCAGTCCATCACAGGGCACCATACATACTTACACTTATAAATGCTCATTTATACTGAGGGGCAGTTTAAAGTAGCCAGGGCATCTGTTGGCTTGTTTTCAGGAGACTGCAGGAAACCAAAGTTCCTGGAGGAAATCCACACGGATACAGGGAGAACACGCAGAACTTAACGGAGAAGGGAACTTGATCCAAGGATTATACTGGGAGCTCTTGCTCTATGAGGCAGCAGTGCTATCTGCTGCAAAGTGCCTAAACCAAATAGTGGCTAATGTTAATATGCTGTAAAACCATAGTAATCTAGTGAACATACTGTTTGATGTGCATCATGACAACATTTTCACAGTTATTCATTTTAAGTAAATGACTCCTTGGATATATAATGTTTATTGAACATGGCTCCTTTTAACAGATGGACAGAAATGCGTTAAATGCTTGATAGGAGAAATTTCCCATTTTAATTGTTTAAATGTAAACAAGTATTTACTGATTGTTTTGTTCTTAACATTTTTTTTACTGTTATGTGCGTGTTTGTAGATTGCAAGTTGAATTAATGTTCAAAGGGCGTTTAAGTCAAATTATGGTCGAATTAAGGCATAAAAACAATTACCATTTTTAGAAGACTTCAAGTACAGTCGGTGATGAGAGTTCCATATGTTTGGGCCATTAAAGGAGTTCCTGGGAGGGCAGCATTTCAGACATGAAGCAAGCAGTTTTTACCTTGATGGTATCTAAGCACTAATGAAACACTTGGATAAGTGCGTTACTGTAGCAGGGGATCAATTTATTTATAGAGAAATAAAGTTAGATTTTACTCTCCGTGTTCTGTTAATTTTCACAATCAAAAGTCCTGGTTTGACTTGAATGCCACTTGTATATGTATGTAGAAAAACCTCAAATTCCCATACAGTTATATACTGCATCATACCCATATAATGTTGATACAGAATAGACATTAGTTACATTTCTGTGATCTTAATGAGACAAAGCAGTATACCATCATTCAGCGTGGATTGTGTAATTTAACAAAGGAAAGTGACACAGAAGAAATCTTTGCAGTGTAAACACTGCAGGTGAGGCACTTTCAACAAAGCCTATCCAAAAAAAATTTTTTTTACACGCCCTTTATTATGATTGAAGCTTTGCACTGCGTGTATAGATTGCAACATACAATCTCCAAAGTAAGCTAAATACGTCAACAAAGGTTAAAAAAATTCTTCATTCCGCATAAGAGTTTGTTCTGATACCTCAGTAGCAATTCTTTGAGCCTGCTACAATGACTGGAAATACCTGATTTTTAGCAAGCCAGAGGGAAGCCTTCTTCTGAAAACCACTAATCAGACATTTGTATAATTGCCTTACCTTACAATAAGTAAGTAACAGCTAAATTACTCTTTTGAGGAACTAGCTAACTAAACAGTAAGTAGCCACATTCAAACTACTTTAACACAGTTAGCAGTATTTGACTATATATACCGTATATACCTTATACAGTTACACAAAAGAAAGTTCTAAAAGAAAGTCTAGTTGTCCTTAAGGTTCTTTCTTGTGTTGTCTCAAAATGTCTTGCCTTGTAACCACTACTGTACATTTGGCTTGTACGTTGTGGAAAATTGGGAAAAAATACACATGTTGTAATGAAATAGTGACATAATTGACTGCAATATGAATCTTAATTCTTGCCATTACACAAGGTAATCAACAGCAACATCATGGGTTACTAGCATACATCGGTCACTGCGTTACTGCATAAACATTGGTAAATAAGCCCACTGATGTTCAACATACCATGCTTGCTAAATTTTGCAGACTTTACATTATTTTTTCCACTTTTAGCTTTGATTATGGTGCACATGTGGTGTCCAGTTCATGTGTAAAAGTGATTCCTCATGCTTCTAGGACCACTCTTTCACAGTTTGAGTCCTGGAATATTCCCGTGCCATCCTGGTCATTCAGTACCCTCAGGTCATCAGCTGACATCATTTTATGTCCACATAACGTTGCTGAGCCTAGGCCTGGCTGAAGCAAGCCCAGATCATAACACTGCATCGCTTCTTTTGCTTCCCTTCTTAACCTGATGCACCCATTGCTCTGGAATAGGGTCAGTGTGGACTCATTAGACCGTATGGACTTTTTACATTGCCTCAAAGTCCAATCCTCATGCTCCCTAGCAAATTAAACCCTTTTATATTGATATCTGATCACGGTTATTCATGATCACTTTTGTTTAACACACTATCCCTCCAGGTTTTAATAATGCATTTAACGGTTCTTATCCCAATTCCAATAAGTTCAGCATTCTCCCTAGTTGATTTCTTTGCTTGACTCAGGACAATGTTTGACCTTTCTGAAACACAGTAAAATCTTTTCCATGTCTGTGGAATTTGTCTTCCGACATGGTTGTTTAAAAAATGACAGCCATGTTAGGGTTAAAAGAATTAATCAGCTGAAACATAATAATCACTGCAATAATTATTCAATCAAAGGCTCTTAAGTATTTGCTTATTTAAATCCAAATGGTGATAATGAAATTCTTCTATGAAGTCAGGGATCTATTAGGGGTCAGTAAAGATTAGAACAGACATGAAATGGTATATTCTGTAAACAACGTTTGATTTGTTAGCATTTATTTTTTCAATGTTTATTTTATTCAATGTTTTTTTTTTTTTACAGTATAGCATTACTCTTTTAAAAAAAGAAAAGAAACAAGAAATTAGCATGTTCTATAGATGTGTTATTTAAACTGTAACTGTAACTTTAGGATCACCGATCCTAAAGATGTGCAAATAAACAAGTTCAGCAATGTTCTCGATAGAGTGTCTGCAATCATGGTTACAGGTTACTATGACTCAATGCTTGACTCAAAGAATCAAATTGCTGTCAAACATTGGGTCATTTTGTTAACAGAAAACAGTTAACCGATTCTATCGTACCTATTTTGAGCGATATTTTATAACTATTTCTTAACTTTAAACATTGTAATTCTATCACATCTATGTGCATCCAGGTGCCTCAGTTTGTTTCATCAGTACAGCAAAAATATGAGTCGCAGTATATCTTGTTCAAGCAATGTTTTAAAACTGGGCAGAATTGTCATACAGTATATTTGTATAAAAATCTGAATTGCAGTATGGACCTGTGTCACGGGGGGCGTGGCAGTGGAGGATCCAAGTGCAGACCGAGCGTTTGTAGAGAGTGAGTGCAGCGCTTTTAATCAATGAGATCCGTGAATGCGGAAGTGCCGTGAGGAGCGCTCGCTGTTTCTCTGAATGAAGTCCGCGTCGGGAATGCGGAAGTGGTGAGTGAGCGCTTGCCGTTTCTCTGAATGAAGTCCGCGTCGGGAATGCGGAAGTGGTGAGTGAGCGCTTGCTGTTTCTCTGAATGAAATCTGCGGCAGAAATGCGGAAGCGCGGAGTTCGCGAGAAGTAGCTCGTGGACGAAGAACTGGCCGAGGTCAGTAGTCGTGAGTCGAGGAAAGTCCGTAATCAAAACTCGTGGTCGAAAAACAAATCCAAATGTCGGCAACAGTAAATCCGGACGGTCAGGAAATCCGTAACGTGACGCAGAGCCGTGGTCGTGGAAACAAAACGTGGTCGAGATCCGAAAGGTCAAGGCAGAATGAAACGCTGGAATACTGGGCATGGATAGCACACAATAATCTGGCAGAGAACTGTTGTTTGGAGGAGTGTTAAATAGGGAGCTGTGATGATCTATGATTTAGAACAGGTGTGTTGGGAGAGCTGAAATGAGGCAGTGAAAAGCAAGGAGTGGGATGGAACATGGAGCCGGAGTGTGCAGGTGTTCATGACCTTATTTGAGATGTGTGCGTGACCGGGCATGCCGTGACAGTACCCCCCCCCTCTATGAACGCCACCTGGCGTTCTTGAGGGTGCCTCGGGGTGGAGATTGTGAAACTCCGTTATCAACGATCGATCCAAGATGAACCTGGCTGGTACCCAACATCTCTCCTCGGGTCCGTAACCCTCCCAGTCTACCAGGTACTGTAGGCCGCGTCCACGGCGGCGAGACTTGAGGAGTCTCCGGACAGTGAAGGCTTCGCCGCCATCTATAAGTCGAGGGGGAGGAGGGGGAGGTGGAGGTGGAGACAAGGGACATGGGACCAGTCGACGGACATGGGAGACGTGGAACGTGGGATTAATTCGGCGCATGGATAATGGCAGGGCTAGTCTGACTGAGCATGGGTTAATGACTCGAGAGATAGTGAACGGGCCGATGAACTTAGGCGAAAGTTTCTGGGATGTTGTTTTTAGTGGTAGGTTGCGTGTGGAGAGCATAACTCTTTGTCCGACACGGTAAGTAGGAGCGGCTGAGCGGTGGAGATTAGCTTTGCGCTGAAAGATGGTCACGGAGCGTCGTAATTGAGCGCGGGCCCGTTGCCATGTCCTCTTACAGCGACGGATGAAAGCTTGAGCGGAAGGGACAGCAGATTCTGCCTCCTGGGTAGGGAACAGTGGAGGTTGATAGCCAAGACAGCACTGAAATGGTGACATACCTGTGGATGAGGTGGGGAGAGAGTTATGGGCATACTCAATCCAAGGGAGAAAACGGCTCCATGAAGCTGAGTCCCTTGAGGTCATACATCTCAGAGATTTTTCTAGCTCCTGATTCATGCGCTCAGTTTGGCCATTGCTTTGAGGATGAAATCCTGATGAAAGACTGGGGGTGGCGCCAATGAGGCCACAAAATGCTTTCCAAAATTGTGCCGAAAATTGTGGTCCCCTGTCAGAGACTATATCTGATGGGAGTCCGTGAAGTCTGAAGACCTGGGAGATGAGGATTTCAGCTGTCTCCTTGGCAGACGGAAGCTTGGGTAACGGAATAAAATGGGCAGACTTAGAGAACCGGTCGACCACTGTCAGAATGCAGGTATTATTGTCAGATGGCGGTAACCCAGTTACAAAGTCAAGTGAGATGTGAGACCAGGGTCGATGGGGAATGGGGAGGGGCCTGAGGAGTCCCTCAGGAGGAAGGTTTGTTGTCTTATTCCTGACACAGACATCACAGGATGCTACAAAGCGTTTGACGTCTTCCTTGATAGTCGGCCACCAGAAACGTTGATTAAGTAGTGAGAGAGTGCGGGTTGCCCCCGGATGACAGGCTAGCCTAGAGCTGTGGCCCCATTCTAAGACTTGGGGGCGAACAGAAACAGGGACAAAAAGCAGCCCAGGTGGGACATTACTGGGGCCTGGCTCCTGTTCAAGGGATTGCAGAACTAGGTTTTCTACATCCAGCCGAGTTACAGCTACAAGACACTGGGGTGGGAGTATGGTTTCCCTAGTGGATGCATCCTGAGGGGCGGGGAACTGTCGGGAGAGGGCATCAGGCTTAGTATTTTTGGATCCTGGGCGGTATGACAGCGTGAAATTGAACCGTGAAAAGAAAAGTGACCAGCGTGCTTGACGTGAGTTGAGTCTTTTGGCTGACTTGAGATATTCGAGATTTTTGTGATCAGTCCAAACAAGAAACGGGTGTTCAGCTCCTTCCAACCACTGTCTCCATTCTTCAAGGGCTAGCTTAACTGCGAGCAACTCGCGATCCCCGATGTCATAGTTCCGTTCGGGGGGCGTCAGTCGACGGGAAAAGAATGAGCATGGGTGAACCTTGTTGTCCTTCTGTGATTTTTGGGAGAGCACTGCTCCCACTCCTGTCTCAGATGCGTCGACTTCAACAATGAATTGGAGAGAAGTATCAGGGAAGGTGAGTATGGGTGCTGTGGTGAAACGCCGCTTGAGTCCTTTGAATGCCTCCTCCGCCAGAGGGTTCCATCGAAAAGGGACCTTGGTGGATGTAAGAGACGTAAGTGGGGCTGCCACAATGCTAAAGTCACGGATAAAACGTCGATAGAAGTTGGCAAAGCCCAAAAAGCGCTGAAGTTCCCGCCTCGACGATGGTGTGGGCCAATCTGTGACAGCCCTTACTTTTACTGGATCCATCTGGATGCCTGATGGTGAGATGGCATACCCCAGAAAGGAGGTGGATTCACGGTGAAACTCACATTTTTCAGCTTTGACATAGAGTTTATTCTCCAGCAGACGTTGAAGGACCTGACGCACGTGATGCTTATGTTCCTCTAACGAGCGTGAGTAGATCAGGATGTCATCCAGGTATGCAAATACAAAGACATTGAGAAAGTCTCTAAGAACATCATTAATGAGTGCCTGGAAGACCGCCGGTGCATTAGTTAAACCAAATGGAACCACCAGGTACTCATAATGACCAGTGGGGGTGTTAAATGCGGTCTTCCATTCATCACCTTCTCGTATCCGGACCAGGTGGTAAGCGTTTCTAAGGTCTAACTTGGAAAATAGGCGGGCATCCTGGAGTAACTCAAATGCGGTGGACATGAGGGGAAGCGGGTAGCGGTTCTTAATTGTGATTTCATTAAGGCCTCTATAATCGATGCAGGGTCTGAGGGACTTGTCCTTTTTTTCCACAAAGAAAAAGCCCGCCCCTGCAGGGGATGAAGAAGGACGGATGATTCCAGCTGAAAGTGACTCAGAGATGTATTGTTCCATGGCTTCTCTCTCGGGACGAGACAGAGAGTAGAGTCGCCCTTTAGGTGGGGTGGTGCCTGGGAGAAGGTTGATGGCACAGTCGTAAGGACGGTGAGGAGGTAATGAGATGGCACGTGA